>OZ026623.1:23294659-23524659 GCA_964020975.1 Hermodice carunculata
ATGCGCTGCCTAACCGGAGGGCTGAATTTGTAGCCAAACAGCGTTCCGTAGTGACCAACCATGATGATAAATGCAAAGTGTTATCAAACACATATTTTTACCTTGTGACACTGTTCGATACGCATAGATTATATATTTACTGCTGAATTCTCCGATCATGAACTCCCCGCCACGAGATCCTTGCAATAGCCACCCAATGATAGGGTCGACCTCATGTACGCTTAGCATTCTGTGAGCCGAATAAAGGCCACTACCTATAAAGACATACTTTTGCGAAATCCCGGATCTATTAAACAGATAAGATTCCACTCTATGGTATAATTAAATCATTTCCACTCTGTCGACGTGAGCCACTGGGACAATATTCCTCAAGATGGCCAGAAATAATCCTTGGCGGTCGTCAAAGAAACCCATGGACTAAAAAAAAACACGCATATTAGAAGTTTGTGCCAGCATCACTGTTGAATTTTATAAAGAGATACGTGAGGTCATTTTAGGATGTCAGAATATTACAACATCTCACACAATGAACTCAAACCACGTCATGCACGTCACACTGATTAAAATGGATATCGTTTTCATTGTCAACGAGAGGGGGCAGATGGATGCTCCGCGTGCCCTCTCTTGTATTTTATCTGTTAACTACCTTATACACTTATTGACGCATTTAGCATAAATTAGCGCACCTTTTTTTGGTTCCGTTACCCGCAAAATATACAAATATACTCAGAAATATATATACATATATTTATATATATATGTATATATATATATATATATATATATATATATATATATATATATATATATATATATATATATATATTCTGCTGTAGTGAATAAATTTGTTTTAAAGGTGCGTTTCCAGGAAGGATTCTCTTTCGCCCGTGTTTTATAAAAAGGGACCGTTTATTACACGCCGTCAGGCGATTCATTGACTCGGTTGAGAACACACCTGTTTCCGTTTCTGAGTGTCAATATCGATGCCAGATTATTTGGATTTCTATTTTTCATTGTCACACTTTTTCAGAATTCACCTCAAGTAGGTCTCTGGTGTTGCCCGATTAATAAAATAAACATAAATGAGCCCTCTGGTCAGACAATATATATATATATATATATATATATATATATATATATATATATATATATATATATATATATATATATATATATATATATATGTACATATATAATGGAGCGCCGTTTCGCCTTTTCTTTAGTATTTGAATATATCATTAAATATTTAATGATATTAAATCGAATTCATATTAGCATTAAATGCATAAATTTGTTATTTTGAAATATTCGTTGTTTAATGATATCACTATTATTATAAAATGTATTCAGTGTTATCAATTGCATTTAATGATATTATCAAAACATTTTAATGATAAGTCTGAATGGAAAAGTATTAACTAGATATAAGTGAAATTTTATTTGTTGATAAAATTAAGTCTCTGTATTACTATGATTAAATAGACATTATTTGGTCTGATGTTGAAACTTATTTGATGTTATGACTATAGCGTTTTAAACGTATTATTAATTACTTCTGGAACTAGAAAATGTACGCACCCTTGTTGGTCTGAATTAATCATAACACCAAACATTAGAGATAGATAACACTAAATATTTAACATCATTACACAAAAAAACACCTGGAAGTAACCTTTGTGAATTAATGATAAAACTAATTCTGTTGAATTACTTCTGGGCAACCCTCTACTGGTGACTTCCAACTTTCTGCACGTGCGCGTCATTTAGACGAAAAAGGCGGCTATTGAATCTGAAAATAAACGCTCAGCAAACACTAATCCTGTTAATACAACTGAGTCGGGCAAAGTGCTGCTGGAGATGGCAACGACTGTCATGGGTGGAATTTCTGTTGTTATTTGTTATGTTACCCTTTTGTGGGTGGATAGAAAATAAACGTATTGTTTGTCAAATGGGCTATAAACACCGAGACACGCACTGGTCGCAGTTGCTGCAGCCGTTGTGAATGAACTTTATTTCTCTGTACCTGACACATACATACAGTAGAGGCGCTCTGCCGAAAACATGAAACAACACAGTAGCAAACAAACAACGCCATACATACAGTACAATTCACAATGATGGCGACGGTCAGTTGGGCGCACAGAAAAGACAGAATGGATAATGGAAACGCACCATGGTCTGCACGCCTGGTCCATTTTAATTAAACATACATGCCATACATCCAATGTGACAAACATGACTTATTTGTTTGTATTGAGTCGATAAATAAAGAAGTAACGTTACCGTTAATAATTAGTTACTTGTTTGATTTGCGGAGACCGCCATGACCGTTCCGTGTCTTGCAAGGATTTTGTGGTTTTAGCTGTGTTCATTGGGGGAGCATTCATTATCTTGTTGTGGCCCGGGTCACATATAAACATAACATCAAATTGAATTGCACATATCATTAATTCTATTTAGTGATAAGAATATATATATTGGGGGGGGGGGGATTTCAACATATAATCAAATTGATGTGATAATCTGGCTAAATACATGTAGACATATGTTTAAATATACCATATTTGTTCACAGCAATAAATTGATTTAGTGATACCATTAAATGCAATCGATGATATCATGAAATTGCTTTTTTCTTATGATTAAATAAAGGAAAGCTTTTCCAGAATTAGAGGTATCTTCATATACATCTCAGGATAGAATTAAATCATAAATAAATGTTATCTTCAAATATTTGATGATATCGTCAAATAATAAATGACATCAAATATAAAATGATAATATTTAATGTCAAAAGGGACCGGTTATTTGTTTGTTTGCTTGGTTTTTTATTTATCTATTTTTTGTTTTGTTTTGTTTTGTTTGTTTTTTTTTTTAAACGTACTGAATCTGAGTTTAACATAAAAGATATTATGACGGGTCTTAACAGCGCTTTTTGGCTCCAAAAAGTTGTGAACTCAGTCTTAAATTAAGAGTAAAGTGCTTTGGATGATGCAGATGGCGCTCCTGTGTGGCGATCTGCCCCACAGGTGAGTCAGAGTCAGAAAACGTTTATTTGACAAAATATAATTGTTATGGATACAAACAGTATGTGATACTGCAACTCAAAAATACATGACAGTTAGACGCGTTAGAATACAAAAGTCGATGAGTGTCTGGATGACCCCAATTAAGGAGTAGAGTCCGCTATCACTGGAGCCAGCAAAAAGGAGGTAACTTAAGAAACAAACTGATTATCACAAAATTACCATGAAATCCATAAAGAAGGTAAGGATGATTAAAACATGTGCACACAAAAATGATTATCAGACAAAACTAGACTCAATTATAACACATATAACAGTTTGGCACAGTGCATATATCTTGATACCTGCTAATAAAAACTGTTTTGCATAGCTGGATAAACCAGAGTATGAGTGTGTCTCAAACTTCTCTGCACGACAAGATGGAAGGGTTTTGATAAGGGATGGGACATAGTATCTTGTACATTTATCAGCGTTAATATTGCTGGGCCTAGGTGGAGGAACATTTTCTTTAATTCTGGTAAAGTGAGAATGAATCTGTACAGGAGTTGTATATAAATTGCCAAAGTATTGCGGTAATTCCCTTTTAACATATCTATAATAAAGCTTAATTGATCTCAACTGAAAAACCTCAGTCACTTTTGAGATGTTTAATTTTTTTTTGAAAAGCGGATCTGTGTGGGCATTAAATCTTTCTGAACACATAAGAGGTACAGCGTTTTTCTGTAAAAGGAAAATCCACTCGCATAAAAAGAGGCAAGGATAGAATAATTGATCTATGAATACAAGGGAGAGTTGTAAACTAGTAACAGAGCACTAACCGGGATGCACTATGTAGTCTCTTGAAAATACCAATAACTTTGGCTAGTTTATTTGCTACTTTATTTATATGAGCATTCCAATTTAAGTTTTCCTGAACTGTTAAACCTAAAAAGTTGAATTCTCCCATATTTTTGAAATTAGAATATTATTATTTTTAGATTTAAAGTGAAATTTATTCTCCTTTAATAGAAACGAAATAAGATATATTTGGTTTTGCGTATGTTTAAGGATAGTTTATTTACTGCAAGCCAGTCGACTACCTTATTCAATTGAAAATTTATGCTGTTCGATGCGTCTTGTTCATAGGATTCAGTATTAGCATGAAAAGAAAGGCAACATAGACGGCTAATTTAAGTTTGATCATCAGCATACTGAACTGATTTGAACTTGGAAGACGCTTTGTGCATGTCATTCGTATAAATAAAAAAGAAGAAGAAGAAGAGGCCCAATTATGGATCCTTGTGGAACCCCTGTTTTGATAGAAAGTGGTTTGGAACAGACATTGTCAAATAAAGCAAACTGTGATCTATTCTCAAGGTAATTGCTAAACCAATATAAAGCAGTGCCGATGATACCATAATGTTCCAAAATTTGTGCAAAGAATGTGATGATCCAAAGTATCAAAAGCTTTAGACAAGTCCAAAAATATACATTACTACGGTCAAGAATTTGAATGGTTCGGTCCAAAAACTCCAGAGCCGCTGTTTCAGTCCAATGCATCTTTATAAATCCATGTTGGATGTCATAAAATAGTGAATTTGTTGTGAAATAATCATATAACTGACAATAAGCTACTTTTTCAAAGATTTTTGACATGACTGGGAGTAGTGAAATTGGTCTACCATTCTTTAAACTATTTGTATCGTCCTTCTTGTATAAAGTTACTACTTTTGCAATTTTTAGCTTTTTTTGGTGTGCCATTCTCTCACAGAGTATGTTTGATCTTTTGTAAATTGTGGATTTTATCCGCTTGACTGGTTTACATCTGGCAGCCTGCCTACTGCAAAATTTATTTATAAATTGACAATTCACCTGTTTCGTACTGTTTTCCAGAGCTGAAGGAAGCCTTTGAGCAGTTTGATCAGGATAAAGACGGTTATATATCGGCTGGCGAACTGGGGGGTGCGATGCGCACTCTGGGCATAGGCTTCACACCCGACCAACTCCGAAAGATGATTATAAAAGCGGACAAAGATGGTAGTCTCTTGCTTCCTCTTTCAGAATTATTGCGTAACCATAGAAGTGATTCCAATTGTCCAATGATAGGATTTGGAATAATTCCATGAAAATGATTAATGCACATGCAAATCATATGGGAGCAGGACGTTTTGAAATCTTAAGTAACGCGGCTCCTATGCCTTGTTTTTTTTCTGATGCACCTAATGTGTTAAATTGATCAGTCGAATATTGATTATCCATATATGTATGTATATATATATATATATATATATATATATATATATATATATATATATATATATATATATATATATATATATATATATACATATATATATATGTGTGTGTGTGTGTGTGTGTTCATATTTGTGTGTGTATATATATATATACTAGTATATATATATATATGTGTATGTTCATATGTGTGTGTGTGTGTGTGTGTGTGTGTGTGTGTGTGTGTGTGTGTGTGTGTGTGTGTGTGTGTGTGTGTGTGTGTGTGTGTGTGTGTGTGTGTGTACCTTGCCAACTTGAAAGAACACCAAACATCAAGATGTTAATTGCTGGTGTAACAATAAGATTCCACTCCGCCATTGCCTGTGATCTCGTTGCGAAGATACATGTATTAAAATTGGTTAATTGAAACATGAATGTTGATAACAGCTTAATTGCAATGATAACGAATTACGTCTCATTTCAGGTTACCAATGGCAACCGTATCCCGCTTTACTACTGTGATTATGTCAACTGAAATCACCCAATCTCCAAGAGCAAATATCTTTTCTTCCCAAACTTTGTTTGAATAGCTTAACTGTTATGTATGGTGCTTGTATCTTTCTAACACTCTAACCGCTTTCCTCCCTCGCCACATCCGTTAATATCTAAAATTTGTCGCGATATTGTTTGTTTTTATATTTTGTCGTCAAAGCCATTGTTTGAAGGAGGATTTGGGGATATTAAATGGTACGAGAATCAGGTGCATATTAATCCTTCGTTCCAAATGGTTTTTGATTCCCCCATAAAATGCATCGTGGAAACTTGGTAAATGACCCTTCGTTGGGGTGCAAGCGGTTAACATGTTATTTATTTTTGAATGACTGTTGTCAAGTAGCACTTTATCTCATGTAGCTGCGACAGCTGTTTCGTTGTCGGTTTATCTTTCTGTTGTGGAATATATGTAATTATTTTTTTCAAGCATGATTGTTACTTTGGTGTCACTTGGAGAAGGCCGCAGATTACTTTGTTTTGGTAGCATGCATTGTCACATTGTGACAGCCTGAAATGGTTACTTTAAGACAGCATGCAAAGTATTTACCTTAAGTCCTTCTGGGACGGCACCTAAAGGCAGACTGAAGACCAGCTGCAGACTCAGCTTAAGGCAGATTTATGCTTTTAGGCAGCCAGCAGACTGTCACTTGGAGACAGACTACAAAAAGGGGCCCTGTTACATTTGAAAAAAATGCAGGCTTTCACATCCAAAGAGGTTACAGAGTGTCATTGTAAATAGCGAAAATGCAGCAGTGGAGTCGTTTTGGTCATTGGCCAATCCGGACTTTGAAACACAAAGTGGTAGCGATAACATGTTGCTTATGCGATCACAAATGGAACGCAATTTTGCCTATGTAAAAACTGTAATAAACTTGTTTAATCTGCCACTGCATGCGCACAAGAGTATATAAGTAAACATACATTCCATGAATTTAGTGTGCAAGACATACGAAAAGTATCAAATCTAAAAGTAACAGATGGCCATCTTAATGATTCTGCAGAAAAGTGTTCGAAACGACGTCAGTTATAAATAAAAATGTCATTAAGATCACTTCAATACACTTTGGTCCAATGTTCAAAAGTTTTGTGATGTGTAACATATATGAGGATTGAGATAAATTTGGCCGCTGCTCCCCCCCCCCCGGGGGGGGGGGGAAAGGGGCTTCTCCAAAAAGCATTGAATGTTGTTCTGCCTGCAACTTAATGAATGTCCCTTCACCTTCAGGTAATGGTACAGTCGATTTTGAGGAATTCCTACAAATGATGACATGGCAAACTTCACTTAATGGTAAAACTGCAGAGGCCAAACAGAGGGTACAGGAAGATGAAATGAGACAAGCTTTTAAAGTATTTGACATTGATGGCAATGGATTTATTGATGCCCAGGAACTAAAACAGACCATGCAGGGTTTGGGAGAAACGTTATCGGATGACGACGTCAGAGCCATGTTTAATGAGGCAGATACTAACAAAGATGGAAAAATAGATTATGAAGGTAGGTCATCTCAGTGTGGTTATATACCGTGCACAAATTTAAATGAAGTGTCTTGACGAAATGATGCATCTGTGGGAAGGTATTCAATTAGTTGGGTGATGATGATGATGATGATGATGATGATGATGATGATGATGATGATGATGATGATGATGATGATGATAATAATGATAATAATAACAATAATAATAATGTATGAACTTGAGGAAATTAATTTTAACGGCATAGCTGCACAAAAGGCATTTTGATGAATACCTAAGTAGCATAATAGACTTGTGCATCATGGGGAAACACATCATCATAATCGTGTATTGTTATGCTGCTTTTACTTGACTTCAAATAGCATTCAAATCTAATGGCTAAACGTCTGTGTTGTCTTCCAGAGTTTATCAAAATGATGTATCCAAAGTGATGTACGGCACGAAAAACAAAATATAACTGTAACACAGACACCAACCATACTTTCGTACAAGAGCGTGGTCTTGGCAACATGGATCTCGACATATTCATGCTAAAGTAACCAGCGATAAACGATCTGATGTCGTGTAAATACAGGAAAACGTTACGACACAATAGGGAATACAGAAAAAATAAAACCCAGAGCTTTGGCATCCAAGTAACCACGTGTCCATTTCCCAACCAAGTGTTGACTGGTTGACGTCTCATCGTAGATGATCACATGAGAAATCCAACCAATGGCGTTCCCCCAGGAGTTGTAAAAAGTGGATTACACATGAAGAAATATCCACCAGTGGCGGGTATTCGAGAGGTCTTAGGTGCTATTATGGTGTCTTGATCACAGTGGTGATCCAACCAAATAATGCACATTTAAATTTGTAATTCTCTGCATAGACCTGAGAGTAGGAGTGGTATTATGTCTGTAAAAACGCCGTATCACCTCAAAGTAGTGGTTAGTTTTCTCGGTTTCAAGCATTGAGGTCTTAAGGCTATTGCCTTTTGGATGAGGGATAAAAAGCGATCTGGTGATTAATGGGGGTTAATGTGGGTAGAACACTCACAATGGGTATTGTAATCAGTATAGATACTTGCGTTTTGTTGACCAAAGCGGCGTAATTATGTAAATTATAACTTTAAATTTTCTTTAACTATTAACAGAAACCATCTTTACAGAACTTGTGTGTATCTGTCTTGGTTACTTCTTCACAAGTCACGGCAATCATTTGGTACTTGTTGGATTTCATGTTTGTACAAGGTACTACTTTGTTTCTGTGCAAAACGGGCAAAGTGATTATCAAATACACATTTTTGTACTTTTCTCAAGACATTTGATGCAAATGTGTGTGAAGATCTACTTTAAAGATGCTGTCCCCCAATGTATACACCCACAATGTATATAATTACCCCATATCCATTGCCTACTTTTGCTCAGTTTCAAATGTCTTGTCTAGTGTCTGATATATATATATATATATATATATATATATCAGTTGATTCAAGTACGGTTTATTTGATTTTATAATTATTATAAATGTTAAAAAAACAATAAAACTGAAAAGGTAGCAGGACAATGATCGTTTCACTAGTGGTTGGTCAAAAGACACCTGTCTTGCTCAAAATGTAAAGCAAGGGAAAAGGAACACCACCAGTCTTATCTGTATGTTGGAGGTGGAATATTGCATAAATGGAGAATAGTGTCTTGATTCTCAGGCATGCTTGTTCCACAGTCTCAAATGAATTCCCACTGGTAGGAGTGCACAATAAGCCTGTGGTTTCCAATGCCATCTGCTATTTTTTTCTGCCCTGGATAAAGCTCTTCATTTTTATGGTGATGGATTACATAAGGTTTGAAAGTAGCAAGTATCTTCAGAGTTGATGAAGATGCGCATCCCAAAACTGAAAATATGTATGACAAAGAAAACTTTACAACAGTCTCAGATTTACTTCCTATAAACTGTGTGTTTTTCGCATACAAAATGGAACATATACCACCTCTCAAACGTTGTTTCGTGTTGATTGTCGGAGGGCGTCTGACAAATGTATTTGGGGTCAGCGTTCCATTATACGTATGGGGCATCAAGCCAACAAGTGTACTGTAGGAAGTTGACTGTATCGCTCAAAATGGTCAAATGTCGTCTGCGTATCTTTCACTATGTCTTTTGCGCTTTGGCATAATGTTTTCTTCAAGAAAATTATCCCAGAAAATCCACCAAAGTGCTATTTTGGAGGTCAGCAGTTCTCTCCGGCATAAAATTGAGACCATTCCGAGAAGAAGAAAAAACTGATTGACCCACTTGTCTTAAGACCAGGTTAAATTACAGACACAGGTACGCTACTGATCATTCCTGACAAACACCAATTCTAGTCAATGGCAAACGTAAGATAATTCATTTTCTCCAAGGTGAGCCAGTAGTGTATCAACTCGGGGACCGTAATCAGTAAATCTGTAACAATCCCACTTAAAGAATATAAGTACAAATAGATCACAAGTAATCTAAATTATATTGATAATGGAACGTGGTTACCATTATAATTTGTTCACTTTATTTTGCCTTCCTTCAAGTATGACTAACAAC
Source organism: Hermodice carunculata (assembly GCA_964020975.1). Lineage (NCBI taxonomy): Eukaryota > Metazoa > Annelida > Polychaeta > Eunicida > Amphinomidae > Hermodice > Hermodice carunculata. The sequence continues at coordinate 23,304,478 of OZ026623.1, forward strand.
CGCTTCACCTACCTCCATTCCTTATTAAAAAAGTCCTGGTGTTCCTGTATGGAGATCTCATTATTCGCCAGATGTCGCTGTTCATGTTAATTACCCACTAACGACAACTGTCGAAGAGAGTGTTTTGCTGGAGTTTACTGCACATCTGGGGCTATACGCATCAAATAAGTGTCATTAATCCACGGTTTTAATTGTGTTTCACACCAGTATGCATAAAATAGCAAAGATTAAAACTGAGGATTGATGTGGCCCGGCAAGTTTCATATTAGAACGGCTTTGGAAGGTGGTTATTTTGAACCTTATGATATAACAATTCCAGCACTGAAGGGCAGCCGAGTTCTATATGGTGCATTTTCCGGAAGGCCTTATACCAGCAAATCATTTCACTTGCCTCTTTGAATGTTTACGATAATCACGTGACTGCATGTGAAAGTCAGTATTCCATTTTGCTCTTTGGCAGAAAAGTGCATGCGTTGTGTTACGTATCAAAGCAAATAGAATGTACAGGCCGTGTCATACCCACACACAGAGATAATGTTATTGAAAACAGTCAAGCATCATACCTATGTACCATTAGTATTAAACATTGCCAGTTACAAAATATAAATTTGATTAATCGGAACAAAGGAATAAAACAAATTGGATTTGAGTGATCAAATTATAGCTATATCAGTACCTGTAGAATTTCTAGGTTTTGTGGAAGTGGGAAACAACATGTAAATATCCCACAATTAATATGGGGTTCTAATTTAGTACGGTGTATTACGTCACTTAAAATTCAGCCTGTAATTGATGAATAAACACAGAAGTTCCTCACTGTTTTCATCAGTGTTGCTTATGTAAAATGCAGAATCCAGTATGTTCGTTACATCAATATGGTAATTTATTTTTCTAATTGTATTCTTTGTTCTTGCGCGTTGATATATGCAAATGCTATTAAGTGCGCACGAGGCGCTATGTATATATTTGTGATTATTGAAAATAATTAGGATGGGTGCACAAGCATGTGGTTCTATGTGTCTAATTTTAGGGTCTTTGATATTTTAGGCCCAGACTCCTTTCTAGTTGAACTTGTTGCAGATTGTAAATTCTATAAATGTTATGTGCTTGAACTTTAAACAAAGTCAGCAATACAATTTTTCTAACAACTGTTTATGTTAAAAGAAATAACTCTTTTGTCATTTGTACTGTCAAATGTGGTCCGGATAACAGTTTGATGTTTAGCCTCCTAGGTCAGACGTCAGATGTCGCTAGCGATATGGCATTGCATGGAGCAAGAACATTTGGTCACCAGATGGCCGCACTGATGTTTACTGCAGTCTGACAGTCCGTTTGGTGGTGAAATGATTTTCGCTCCCCGTTAGTGTCATAAGCTGGCGTGATTAGAATTGTGGTCAGTTGTTCGTGATTATAGACTAACGTAGGTCTAGGAGAAATTATGCCAGCCCATTATCCGTGATAATTGTTTTTTTTTTTTTTTTTCTGTGATGGCGGTCATATTATCCTGACGCAGATTCTCCTGGTAGAGCATGCGTAACTCAGCATGGTGTATTTATTGGGTGTTTAAAATGCATGTTTTGTACAAAATGATACAAGTTTATCCATATCTCTCTTGGCCTGTATTGGAATGGTTTTTGCATGGTTGTGGTAAAAATATGGTAAATTTTAATATGATTACCCAGATCACATACTCTATATCAAAGGACTCACAAAGGATAGGATGTGTATGAATACACAGTGGGATGCGTAGGGCTACATAGCTGTGCTATGGCCCGGTGCTCTGGGACATATTACCATTGATTTTAGAACTGCACAATTTTTAAACAGCACTTCCATCATTTTTCAGACATATAACATTCGGTCTGCATTATTTGTCTTGATTCCTAAGTTATATCAATATGGTTACTGCTTAAAATTAAACCCTTTGATTTTTTCTTGGAATGCTAAGTAGATCAATGGAACATCTCACCCAGAGCTATGATAACGGATGTTTGCTTTCAAATTATATCAGAACACGCGATGCCATAATCGATACAATGTGTGGGAAAATTGAAGGTTTACATTGGATGTATTATATGCGATCGTGTATTGCATACAATACTTACGGGATTAATTAATGTCAATATTTGACAGTGAAAATTCAGTCTTTATCGCTGTTATTTTTAACAGTAAACAAAATTTGCGTGAACTTAACATAAGCGCACGTGAACGTATTATTCATGGAATTAGGATGTTATGGGCAAGTATCTCTTGCACCAAAATCATTTCTAGAGGGTGTTCTTCAATATACATGGGTGAGATATTTTCGTTGCAGGCTAGGAGGGCAAGTACGCATTGGGTTCTTTCAACAAAAAACATCATTTTGTAGGTTTGGAAAGCAGCTTGCAAACTATAATATTGAGTATACAGAAAGTACGGCCAAAATATAAAGAGACGCATGTAGAAGAATATCGCAGTTGCTGACCCAGTGGAAGTACTGGAGTAACAAAGTGCCAATAGGGAGGTATACATATTTAATTCTATTAGCTGCAGACCTGTTCTGGTCCCCATCAGTTGTTAGGCAACGTGACTATGCCTCCGCCGTGATGAGGGCACATGTACTAGTTATGTTCTTTAACCATTCTGAAATAACACTTTTTTATTCTACCACCCAAATGAAATCTAAATATGTTTAGCATCCTGTATGTTTTAAAGCTTATTGAAAAACTTTTGTTAAGGTGTTGGTTTTCTCAAGGTTTTACTTTTCAGCATAGAGGCTCATTTGGCCTGCTTAATATATGATTCTGCCCTACTAGCTGTAAAGTTCCTTGTCGCAGCCTAGGTGGCAGCACGTGATCCCAGTTATATGAATACATCCTGTCACATGTCGCGGGTATTCTGTATTAATTCAATCGTCAGCCGGAGGGAAATACAATGCATTCAAACATAGACGTGAAAGCAGCATTTTAAATTTCTGCTGCACACAAGAGAAACTGCGAGCAGTAATGTCCGGCTAATGTTGGAATGAATCCAACTGCTGTACAATTTGACTGAAACTGTAATTTGTGAACAGTACGCATATCAGAGCGATCCTTCGATCATCTTGTGGTTCTCAAATTTCATATATTTATCTGAAGAAAGTTTATTCCCATGGATTTGTTACGACTTCGAAAACATTCGAATGCTATTACAGAAACATTTGGTCCCTTTTCTCCATTCAAATTATATTTTGTTGCGCTGGAACAGTCGTCTTCGTGCATGGCGATTTTGATTTTTTCAAGTTTGGGTGAAAGTCATGTCCGCGTAAACTGAAGCAAAGCAGCATTTTTTCAATACCTTTCTGACTTACATATTTCCAGTTTCAGCCACAAATGGTTGGGTAAACGGATTAAAGGTGGGCTTTGTACTATTTTAATCCGGTTGCTGAACAGCCGAATTGCCATGGTGGGGAAGGTGCACAGGATACCCAAAATTGAAGGCCTGACACAACAGGGCAACATTTATGAATCTGGTCACGTGATACCACTCGTCGTACCTGGTTGGTTGGGAGATGATAACCTTGGCCTATGATGCCCTGTAGTGATAAAGGTGTTCTAGGTATCACATTCTCGGGTATGATTCCTTGTGTATTTAAACGGCAAAAGGCACAATATTGACGTGTTGGTGCAATTGTCAGTAACAATTGAATGATCGAATTGGGGGGGGGGGGGATTATTTATTTGATGGCTGACCTTTAGGCCATGGCAAGGCAGCACTGCGCTTTTCAAGAGAACCACGATACCAGGAATTTGCCTGCTCAGCGACATCGTGGCTTTGTTACTTTTGCTCTGCAGTCATTGCCATTCATCAGGCAACAGTGTGTTGTCTAAGCTACGGAATGAGTTTCTTGGTTTGTTAAAATATACCAGTTTGCTTTTCAATTCATACAGGCCGTTCGCTTCACGAACAAACATTGTTCAGTTAATGGTGAATGGAAGATACCTGCCATCCTGTCTAGTTGTTTTTTTCTTTCTTTCTTTTTTTTTTTCGGGAAAAAATACATGTCAGGTGTGTGGATTGATACAACCCAACTCCAAAGTGACCATGAATCTGGGTTTGTGGCTCCACACTTCATACAAACTTTGTTATGGTTGATGGAGACAATGTTATGGAAAGACCTGCAGTATTGTGTATGATTGTAGTTCAGGATACCAAATCTTCATCTGCTGGAGTATTTTGTTGATAAATACAAATAATGATTCCAATTATGTCATTGAGTTTGTTATTTATCTTGCGTTGAGTGACTATCTCATTTCAGTCATCATTTGCAACAACAAAAAAATAATAAAAAAAAATTAGAACGATAGTGAAGTAGTGGATCACAAGGTGGGGGGGGGATTGAGCAAAAACGGCAAAATCATGACCCGACACAAAAAACGATTTTTTTTTCTATTTTCATAAAGTTTAGCCTTTTATCTAAAAGAATTAGAACGATAGTGAAGTAGTGGATCACAAGGTGGGGGGGGGGGGGGGATTGAGCAAAAACGGCAAAATCATGACCCGACACAAAAAACGATTTTTTTTTCTATTTTCATAAAGTTTACCCTTTTACCTTTCTTGTCACGAGACATGGATCCCTCAAAAGCAAAATTTATGGGATAAAAAGGGACGAAAACATCACTATGTTTCAGCTGGCTCCAGTGTGTGGGTGTCTGTTGACAAACTTGTGTTAAATAATCCACCAAAATTTGGATACCAGTCGGCTGCTTTCCACAATTCAGTGCAGTAGCAACAGCAAGCAACCAACCCTGGCCTTTCAGGTGTGCTGCTAGTAATTCTTATGTAAACTGCTTGACAAGATGAAGACCACCACTCAATTGCAATACAGTAGGTTATTCATATGCAGCGATGCACAGTCTTATCACCGATGCAACGATGAAACTAGTGGATTCTCAACACATGTCAGACGTTCCGTGTTTTCTTCTATTTTTCTTATCTGTAATTTATCCTGGGAGTGATGTTTGTTTATTCAGTAACAGGACTATTGTCTCAGTTGTCACCGCGACATGATCATCTTCTATGAAGATTACCCATCTGGCATTATGCATGCTACATGGAACGTGCATACGGAACGACATCTCTGTTTCTCGATATATGTTGCTGATATTCTTTATTTCTCTATTAAAGAAGATTTGAAATATAGTTGAAGGCAAAATTCTCCCATTTTGTACATGGAATAACATTAAACAAATTGGCAAAGCACACATATTTGAACAGATAGAACAGAGTTGGGACTCTCTCTCTCTCTCTCTCTCTCTCTCTCTCTCTCTCTCTCTCTCTCTCTCTCTCTCTCTCTCTCTCTCTCTCTCTCTCTCTCTCTCTCTCTCTCTCTCTCTCTCTCTCTCTCTCTCTCTCTCTCTCTCTCTCTCTCTCTCTCTCTCTCTCTCTCTCTCTCTCAAACAAACAAACAAACAAACAAACAAACTTAAAACTTACTTCACATAGCACAAAATGCCGAAACCAAAGAAACAAAGCAAGACCGCCCCGCTTGTGTGCCTGGTCGTGATCTTTAATTTTATTTATTTATTTATTTATTTATTTATTTAACTAATTAATTAATTAATTAATTAATTAATTAATTAATTATTTATTTATTTATTTATTTATTTATTTATTTATTTATTTATTTATTTATTTATTTATTTATTTATTTATTTATTTATTTATTTATTTATTTATTTATTTATTTATTTATTTATTTATTTATTTATTTATTTATTTATTTATTTATTTATTTATTTATTTATTTATTTATTTATTTATTTATTTATTTATTTATTTATTTATTTATTTATTTATTTATTTATTTATTTATTTATTTATTTTACACATTGTTATCCGTATGCTTTATTTTCCGTTTTCTTCCGTGATCGTGGTACCTTTTTTTTCACAGTCTGATCACAAGCAGTTCAAGACACTGAATGGTCAAAGCCCTGTCCCTGCCGTTAATGATGACAGGTTGCTCTTTGATCCTAGATCCTCAGTGGCAGTAACGAGCTTTCTAACTACCTAAATATCCAGATCTGTGATGCACTCTAGCGGTACAATATTGACACCAGGCGCTTTAACGACTAAATGTTTCAGTTACTGTAATGATCATCGGTCGGACAATGCAAATTTATATGCATCACACTTTTTTCCTTATTGGATAAAATATTGAACTCAACTTCAAACTGGTTTAACTTGTATGCTATAAGTACTAAAATCTTTATATTCTTGCAGAGTTTTCACTGATATTATGCATGGGTAACATTTGTATTGTCCTGTGTGTCTTGTACATAGCTACTGTGTGTCTCCATGTTCTGGAGAACCCATGTATTAGTCATCTTGATGTACTATAGGGCTATCCAGACTAAATAAAATAATATGTTTAAACTGAAAAAAACCAACTAAGATGAGGAGAAATAAGTGCCTCCTGTCCGTCAAGCACTCTTGTCACTGAAGCAAGCTGTGAAACTGCAAGCCCACCTTGTTCAAGCAGCGCTTTGCAAACATTGTTGCTATTGTCAAGGTGATAGCACCTTCGGGTCACGTTGCTAATCCGTTTTCGAGTCCCCGTCGCATGTGAAACCCCAGTGACAGGTTTGCAAGTTTGGCTTTCCTTGATGTCGTTCGGTTAAATAACTGCTTTTTAAGCCAATAAACACCATTTTGTGTTGGAAACTCTCAATCAAATCTGTCGATTGACAGGTCATGCAAGTATTGCAACCAAATCTGACCGAGTTTGGAGAGCGATATTGTCATTACGGCCAACAATGTGGACACAAAGGGCCGTCAGCCGCTGCTCCCTCATGTCACATAGCCCTTGCATAACAAGGACATTGGCTATCAAATGACTATTTGCAAATGTCAGTGTTAAGTCGCTGTCGATTTAACTTTGGATCCAACCCGGGGTTGATTCTTTTTTCACTTGCACACGTCAGGTGTTGTGTTCACCTGAGGCTGAACCCAGAGTTAACACTGAACCTGCCTTCTGCTTGGTTTAACACCACGGTTAAAAAGTGTGAGTCACCAAGGAGACCTTATAAAAGTTTGTTTTTTTTTGGGGGGGTGTTATTTATTTTTTGTATATCTATTACATAAGAGAACTTTGTGTGACAGAGATCTAGTCACTGTGAACCGAATGTGAAATCAGTGAATAAACAGTTGGTGATCTAAATAGCTGTTATCTGGAGTGAACAGATGACCTTGAAATGCTCGAAATGCTGTTAAGGAAGACAAGAATACTGCAGGATAGAAGTAATCCATTTGACAAGTACGATGATGACGGACTTCTCTTTTCCGTTTCGCTTTACAAAACAAGCCGTTAAAGCCATTCTACGGTTAACAGAAAGACAGCTGCAACATGTGCAGAAAAAAGAATGCTCTATTCCCCCAGTTTTCCAGCTTTTGATATCACTGTAGTTCTATGGAAGTGGTGATGCTGATTTATAAGGAGCACATATACATGTAAGCACTGTTAGCAGGGTGATGAAGAATTGCAATAGAGCACTAGCTTCAGTGTACAGAGAGCTGGGAGAGTTCAGGAATCATTTTGTTGTCCTTTTATTTTTTTCAGTATTTTATGAAAAATGTACATATATATCTACCATATATAAATATATATATATATATATATATATATATATACAATATATATACAGTTCACTTTTCCAACCATGTTTCACCCAAATGACAATATGTTGACGCTTGTGCATGTGTATCAGTGCACACTACTAGAATGGCAAAAGTGGGACTACTTTTCATTCCGGGGGAAAGAATTAACAATGGGAATTTAATGAATCTGCTGTCAATATCAGGTTGGGTAACCTGCACTGAAGTTAAACCGTCAGCAAATGAGCTGGTGTCGCACAACTCCAGGGTTAACCCAGAGTCAAGCCGGGATTTTACAACCCCTCCATGTCAGAATTAACTGTGGGTTCAGCCCAAGGTTAACACGTGTTTTTTGTTAGATCAAACCCCCAGGGGCTATAGGTAGCAAGCAGCTACCCACGACAGTTATAAGCTTGCCTAATTGTACTTGATATCTGGTTAAGAAATGTTATATTTTCATTGCATTCTCTTGACTTAAATACTAATGACTTTCATTCTTTTCTGGCTTGCCCTACAAATTTTGCTGTTAATATCCAAAGATTATTAGAATGCTTGGCTACAATAATTTGAAAGTTTTTAGAGTTGCCTGTTTTGCAACTTAAATTTTATCTTTTGGCATCATTTTGTTTTAATATTCACTTTCAAACGTGTAGGCTCACATGTTTTCTGCCGACGACAGTTGCATGTTTGCCTAATTGTACTTAAAATCGTGTTAAGAAAAATTATGTTTTGGATAATATGTTTGTGACGTAAAAGCTAATGACTTTCATTCTTTTCTGACATACTTAATGTACATTTAGTCAATATTAAAAAATTACTCCAAATTGTCAGTATTTTCTCAAATGTTACAAACCTGACACATTACGTTGAAACATTGACTGAGGGTTGGCAGTGAAATAGAGCTTAATTGTTTGGAGACTTTTAAAGTGAGGAGTAGGTGTCATCATGGGGTTTGTTTTACATTTCTGGTGCAGGATGTCCATTTGTGGCAGTACTTGTTAGGATTTCCCTTGGTTGGTACAGGTGGTGTAGCTGCAACTGTTTATTTTACAGTCACTGGGACTGAATATAATGCCCCAGTTTGTTTCTACTTCAGTTATACACTGGCAGGAGGTTTAACTAGGATAAGCTATCCAGCTAGAAAGGGCACATACTCGTTCAGGGGTTGGTCAAATTGTTCTTATCTGAACCTGTACTATACAAATTTCGTAATTATGTTTTGTTTGACAGGATTTCTTCTTTCATAATAAAGTTCTGCATTAATAAGCAAAACTTCACGTATTTAGCTAATTCATCATTTGCCACGTTCATATTTATTAATTATTATGTGGGTCGTCTTCACTGAATATTTAGCGCAGACAAGAAGCCGCTGCTCCGAGACATGTACTGGTATAGGCTCCGAAACATGTTCTGAGTATTTACCTACTGAAGACCCTTTAATGTATTTTGGGTTAATACAGCCCTTGTCAAAATTCTGCAGAAGAACGTCAGCAATATGGACAATAGTGCTTCCATATGTATAAAGGTTAGACAGTGACAGGTTAGCTTACAGAGAGAGTAAAGAGTTCGGACTGCGGAATAGGGTAATGACTGCTAAGAAGTGGTTCTGGACAAAAAGACACAAATACAACAGACGTGTGCAACTGGTCATATTGGTAGTGTCCTCATCCGGATAACACAGAGCGTAAAGGTGTATACACTCGACTACCATCAATGCATCTCTTGCAATATCATATTTATGGCGAATGTAAAACTTAATGATCTACCAGTAGGAGAACGAGTGCCTTCAAGTAATAATTTTCCACACATTTCAACTAAAGCATTTCCATTATGAATGATTTTATGAACATGAAACGCATATGCATCTGAATCTCAATTGGTAGATCTCCACATACAAAAGGGAGTAAATTACAATGTATCTTTTTAGACAGTTTCCAAATAAATTGTACAGCCTTCCGCCTTGCCAAAAATTTTTTTCATCACCTTTTGAAGAATAATCCCATAATTAAGAGCCATAAAAACACATACATAATGACCAAACAATCTATGTCCTGTTAAGGTAAATGCTTTCCCAAACTGAGCCATCAACAAATTAACCTGCGTGTTAAAGTTCTGAGTACTCCTCTCCAGTGATTTACTGGTGGGGTTAGGACCAATAAGATTCACAAGGTGAAGAAAAGAACTCACTTTCTTAATCGGTTCCCCATGCAGACAAATATTTTGATCTACCTTGTACCTCATATATCCATTTAGTTTTCTTTATGCTGAAAATAACATTATATTCTTCAGCAAAATCAGTGCTAACATTAAGTAATTTATTCAAACCGACAATTGTAGGAGATAAGAACAATAAATAGTCTGCATATGCAAGGGCACCCATAAATGTACGGCCAAATTAACATCCAAAGCAGGATTTCATCAACAACATTAGCAATTCATCAATATATATCCCAAATATAATCGGCGAGAGAACTCCTCCTTGTTTAACTCTGTTTCTACATGAAAGGGGTTCTGTTGGTGTCTAATTTCAGAAAACGCTTACCTTCTGATTATATACATATTCAAAATAAACGAATGATAATTGGAGACACTCCTCTATTTAACAATAATCTGAATAATTCAACGTATTCAACTCTGTCAAAGGCCTTAGAAGCACCAAGAAAGATCAAATTAACACTAGTAGACAGAGTTGATTAAAAGCTATTGATCGATCTGCTTCAAATAATCGTCTTTTGAAAGATAAATGTATTATCTAGGAACTGCATTTTTTATTTGTTGTTGATTTTCCGTCAGGTGCCTGCTTCCGAGACTTTCATAGCTCCAGTTACTGATGATCAAAGACTTCGACCATTCTGTAATTATGTATTTTATTTCTACACCCCCCCCCCCCCAAAAAAAAAGGTTCCTGCGTAGTTCCTGCGTATGGGTCTATACTTTAATTTTAGTCCGAACAAGCGGATGTCCTCGTATATTTAATGACTAAAAGTCAATATGGACCTAATGGGGGGGGGGGGGGGGGGTTATTCCGCAGTATGTAATAATTACGGCAATTTGTAATAACTGCCTTTTTGTGATAAAAATGAGCACTAATTTGTAATGATTGCGACAATTTGTAATAAGTTGCGGCAAAATGTAATATTATTATATTTTGCAATTTGTAATAACATCTTGCAGCAAAACGTAATAAATCAGATATGCCCGGTTTGTAATAACAGTGAGCTGATATATTGTAACAAAATGTCATAGTTGTATGGGAGTATTATTTTATCTAATTTTCTCACAATCATTCATAGGTATAACGTTTTCTTGAAAGCTGAATAATAAATGCCCTGAATAGCTAGACATTGTGACGTTCTGTAGCAAACTGATTCAATTCTCCTTTGCTTCTTTTGTGTAAAGAGATGGAAGGTTTTGTTGAGGCGATCCTTGTCAGCAACGTTGTTAAACATGAACAGTCTCTACGAGACGAACGGATTTTACATCAATTAAATATATATATATATTCATATAATTGGAAAGAAAGGGTTCTAACCGATCCTTTTTATAATTTAAAAAAGGGAATAAGCAATGGATAGAAAGAGTCCTGAAACAGATATCAACTAACAAATTTTCCATTAGAATTATATCACACTTCCAAGACTCATAAGTTTACTCGGCCACTACATTTTAATGTAACAGCAGAAGGTGCCACAGAAGGAGGTTAGAGTGTTGGATTATAGGCTTACACATTTGACTAGTTCTCCAGTGATGTTCTAATGACCTGACCTTTAAATTTTGTTATTGTTTCCAGTCTGTCCGTTGCTTTGATAATTAAACGTATGGATCGTATCACTATATTTTGACATAAGGCCTTATTCTCATGATATAATTTAAAGATCCTTTTGGCCGAAGCCTTTTTTGTTTCACCTGATAGGTGTAAAGAAGGTATGCCTACTTATTCAAAAAGGGCATATATTTGTTTATGATATTATCTTAATAATATTTCCCATGAAAGGGGCCTATTTGGAATTTCATTCCTGACATATAATGCCATTCCAAACATATGTAACCATATTTGACATCTTAAGATGCGGGCGACGATAAACACGGTGGAAACAATAAAAGCTGTAGGCCTATCTATTTTCCTACAGTTTCCTCCTCTGTTGTTATTTTTATCTTGTTTGTTCCGAGAACAATGCCTCGAAATGAGAAATAGATGCCTCAAAATTTACCACAATGTGTCACGGTGTATTCCTATTATTTCCCTATACATTCATCTGTGGCTACGTTTTGGTGCCATTTTTTATGAATTCTCTTATTGGGTCCATTTTCTTATGATTAGGCCTATCACAGTTTTAGGTCAACCAGAACAAGGCCACCTGCTCATCGACTTTCTTTGACCCTTCTTGAAAAAATTAAGGAGTAGGGGTCTCCAGACGTTTCCCTATGCAATTTCAAAGCAAATACCCGAGCTATTTTGCAGAAGATTTTATTTGGCCATAGTTGAACCTAAAAAAAAAATCACAGGAGCGTGACCATGCAAACAGCTTTGTAGAGACCAACCAAAAGCATAGCCCTACCAAGTGTGAAGAAAACTAACCATCGGTTTTGGAGTAGTCGAAAATGTGAATTGTGGACGACAGACAGACGGGCGACGGACGAAGACCTTCATCGTAAGCTTGGCTAAGCTTTATATTTTCCTGTCCAGTCCTGTCACTGATTACCATATTATATTGTGCAAGATATTCTTTTATCACTTTAAATGATCGTCAAAATCGTTGGAAATACTTCATAAAATTTCGATAAGTCAAGTTGTTGGAAATTGTTACAATTTGCCATTCAATGTGGGTAAAGTTAAAATTGATAAAGAATCGCGAAGTCCATGAGATGCCCTTGCAAGCAGAGTATCTGACGTTCAGGACCTGGCAGGTTTATATCGATAGGAACCGCCATCTATTTTGATCCAGTCAGCAGGCGTCACTCTCTGTGTACTGAGAGCTAACGTTTTAAGAGGAACAGTTCATCTTGGAAGGGCATGTGTGAATATTTTTGGGAAGTTGTTTGGCCGTGGAAGCCTGCAACTTGCTGTTTAAAACAAGGGCCCAGAATAGAGAGGAGGGGAGGAGAACTTGCCTCTCCGATTGTGCCCGACATATTCCCTGCACTTGGCAATTTTGATAAATATCGAGATTATAGATATTTAGTCATAGTGTGATGTTGTTGCAAGATATTATCACAATTAGCAAAATGTAACAATATTATATTTTGCCGCAACTTATTACAAATTGCCGCAAGTATCACAAATTAATGCAGATTTCTGCTCGTTTTTTATTACAAAAAGGCAGTTATTACAAATTGCCGCAATTATTACAAATTGCTGCATCACAGGTGTTATGCGGCATTGTAGGCAGTGATCATACAGAAAATGTATATAAAGTAAAGCAAAACATTTTATTGACAATTTCACTTTTAAAGGCCTATTATTTCTCCACAATTTCTAGGTAATAGACACGTTTAATTTTAGGCGATGGTCATGTTGAGGTAGGGATGGCGATTACGTCACAGCGGTATTCACCACTGAATATCTGAAACAGAAAAATATACCATTAAGCTGTTTATATATTTTTGCAAATGGCCAAAATATAAACCTACAGCTTTTCGCAACATCATAAGGAGCACGTATTGTGGCTGCGCAAACAGCAAACCTGTCTAGCAGGACTAACAATACGTGTATAGACTCCATTTACTGGCTTTGCAGTAAAACCATGCATTCATTTGAATATGTTTTTATTGTGTTAAGCAATTTTGTAAAGAAATAAGAAATAGCTGTATTGGGTAACATTTTCTTAATTATATATGAGAAATCTATTTGCCTATATGCTTTAGTCTAGAAAATATGTCCATTCTGTTTAATTAGCTTACCTGGGACCCTCATCTTGAACGTCACAGGTTTTAGTCTTTTCACGTGATGCTTTTGGCCAACCAGGACAGTGACAGTAATAGGCGGTCATAACAGACGTGACGGGAATCCAATGGAACACGTATGCAAGGTGGTTTATCAGCAAATATGTCAAAAGTGCTTGTTATTCCTTGTAAAATAAAAATACATTTTGACACGTTATTTTAAAAATTTAAAAACACATATATCAATAGCTTTGTGATCGTCTAGGCGTCACGGGCAGTCCCAGGTTTTAGTAAAAGGCCCACAATGTTCTGGTAAGTTTTGCTACCCGGTGAACAATTCAATGCCTTGACAGATCACAGACTATGCTGATTTTATGTGGTGTTTCGTGTACTAAATATGCAATTTGATTTACCTGAATTTAATTTAAAAAGTGGCCTTTGCTTGGTGTTTTGATACTTGACTGATGTGAACATGTTCATTTTAGCAAGAGTGCATGCCATTGTAAGTGAAGCACAGAGATAAACATGTATTGTGAGTAATGTCTGCGGTATTAAGTTGCCAATTACTTTTCATCAAAATTGATAACCAGGTACTTAAGATTCATCATACATTCAGATCCATTGAAAGTTGGATGTACATTACAAAGCCGTTTATGAACTTTGACTGGATTTGTTTCACTTTATATCTGTAGAGATCATGCAAGCTTGGACAGGCAGAGCTGCAGAAACAGAAGATATATTGCAATAATAGATAAGTTCAGCCTCCTTGACATTAAAAATTAGATATCTTAATATACGTGTGTATTTGCCTGCTTAACACACACATCTGTGTGCTTTCTGTACTACCACTGTGTCATTAAATCAGGCTTCAGATGCTTAAAAGGCAGATATTGTTCTTCACATATCATGGCCAAATAAGTTACCAATCAGCCTGAGTTTGATAATGTGCATACCCTGTTTAGTTGCATGTATGTGATTTAAACCAAGGAGCCTAGAGTGTCTTCTAGACTCCTTGTTTAAACATTGAAACACATTAAACCTTAACATGGACCCCCCCCCCCTCGTTGTACCCGACCTGGCCTTTCATCTACTAGGGGTATCGAGCTATCGTTCTACAAAAGGAGTGTTTCCATCATGCAGTTTCAAACACATGCCCTGAGGTGTATTCAAACTGCTGGGTGTCAGATCCGAAAGACTCACTCTTTTCTCTATCCATTTAGCGCTTGCTGGGTCTAGATTTTATACTCTGTGTGGAACTTACGCACCCTCACGGCAAGTGAGCACATTACATCCAAAGGCATGATGTGGAAAGCCATTGACCTCGACCAATCTCCGGTTCTCTGAAATTGCAGGCTGATACTTGAATGGAAGATCACTGTACAAAGATGAATTTGATATCGCTATGTCAATTCAGAGGATATGAACGTTTGTCAAAATTGGTTATGAAACAGTTCAGTTTGTTTATATTTTCGTAATTGACAAGGCAAAATGCAGAGCACTTAATAAAAAGAAAGCAGGAAGTTTGTGGTTCAAAGTGATCATCAACAATTGAAATAGGCATTAACCCATGCAAAGATAGAAAAGATAAGGTGGTCGAGTAGACAGAGGCATCGACCCACAATACAAACAGCTCAGGTGGCTAGATGGACACAGTCATCAGCAGCTTCATTTGAAGAATCGAAAAGGAAAGGTTCACAGAATTGTGAAGAGTATAAATCAAATATAGTCCCATTTCAACAAATGTAACTGAAAGAGTTCAATTTTTATCAGAGAGTATAAGTTTGGCTCTTTGAATAGACGCACAAAACAAGCACTTGACATTAACAGTAAAATGGACAAATTTAGACATGCTGCATCAAGGTGTCACTAATGAAAAAGGTGAATGTGTAATAGAAGAGGCTGATAAGGGTAACAAGGTCAGAGGGAAGACACTAGTGTATGTCAAATACACTATTCTTCATGATACGAGCACGTGCTTCCTGTGTCACGTGACCTTTTCAACCAATAAGAGAGGCAGGCATTGTTTATCCATCAGGTGTCTCCCCCTGTGCTAGCTGGATACCAGAGGAAGTTACCAATGATGCCATGTAGAGGCAACATGCCTCATTCCCACACGATGTCAGGAACACTGACCACCTAGCTAACCCAATTACCACTCTGGTTCTATCCTTTTGATTTAGCTGGAACTACACACCAATGAGCACAGACTGGATCCAGACAAAACATTGGCCACTCGACCAGCATGCAACCATGGCTTCACGACAAACTGACGGGAAGCTTAATGAGTCTACATAGAGCACTACACATCTACGTTTTGTCTGACTATGGTAGAAGCAGACCCACACTGATAAAACGTGATGTTTGTAACACATGCAAATTGATGACAAATGTCTCCACTGAAGTGCAAAATATCAATATCAGATTTATTGGTGTACGTCGATCTTATCATAAAGGAGAGACGTGCTACCTTGTAAACTTTTCAGGACGATTAGCACTGGCTCCCACTACCAAATGTTAACACCAAGAGACCTTAAGGACAAAACATGAATTAAATGCCAAATATCCTCTCACCTGGACACATGCGTAGGACAAAATGTGCTCTCGTCAGGACACCTGGTTAGAACAAAATGTCCTCTGCTCTTGACGCCTGGGAAGGACCACGTGTCCTCTTATCTGGCAATATGGGCTACCCCAAATATCCTCTCAGCTCACTTTTTGGGCATGACCAAATGTCTACCCATCTGGGAACCTTGGTAGGATAAAATGTACTCTTATCTGGACACCTAGGCAGGAAGAAATGTCCTCTTATGTGAACATCTGGGTAGGGCAAAATATCCTTCAACCTGACAACCTGGGTATGACAAAATGTGCTCTCAACTGGACGCCTGGGTAGGACGAAAATTTATGTCCTCTCATCTGGACACCCCAGTTGGACAAAATGTCCTCTCATCCGGGCAGGATAGACAATAAAAATACAGCTATTAATACAAGTCATATTGCCTTGTGGAATCCAGTACACACACAAAAGGCATCATTTTCTCAGTGCGCACTTTGGCACACATACCTGCAGATGGTAGCAAGGAGTACAATCCCATAAGCACCAGGCTATACAGGTTTCTTTACTGGTGTCTTTACCTCTAATACGGGACATTCTACAACAGTGTGTAAAATGCACAATATCTGACCCAGAGACACCCTTCCCGCCAACGTGTGACCAAAAAGGGGCATTTTTGTACAAGTACTACAAACGTCATCCAGTTGCTTGGAATTTCCAGTATAGCTTTACCAAAAGAAATGTGATGTCAATGTCTCTACTCCACCAGAGGGTAAGTTATGAAACCAACAAATAAACGTGCATTTCATGATATTTATCAATTGATTTTAACACTAAAGGACACGTGTTTGCAATCCACAGGCCCCATTTTGATTCTGTCTTCTCAGTAGAACACCTGGTAAGGACCAAGTATCTGTTCAGCTGGACACCTAGGCATGATAAAATCAGAAAATAAAATCCTCGCATACTTATCTGTGTGGTGTTGGGGAAGAGGTTGATTACCTTTTCACATAAATACATATAGCTTAGCTCATAATGTGTCATTCTATTCTGTCATACGTTTGTCAGGAGGGAATCGTCTGTGGTTTTACCCCAGGGGAGTTTCTTTGTTCCTGAAATTCATTTAATATATTATTTCAGCAAACATTTGTCGCAACAGTTGTGTGTACTCGCTGCCTCCCAAGTACTTGTTGCACAAACGTTTCAATTTAGCACTGCGTGGATAAGTAACCTATTTTTTTTCAAATTTCATTAAGAAAGTAAGCCTATTTTTCATATATAGACCACAGAATGGCCGGATCTTTAACTAGCAGCCTTCATCACCTATATATCGCCTGTTTATAACCAAAAACCCACATACCCACTTGGCAACATCCCCATTCTTAAAAAGACTAGTTCCTTGAGGTACAAAAGTGTGAATGCCATGATCAACACAACTGACTACATGTAGGCCCAGTGCAAAGAACTTCAAATGGCATTTCCCTGCAATCGTGAACTTTATTCCACCAGCATCAGGGAAATACGGATTTATGCCTCTAAAGAAATCAGTCACTTCGGCCAATGTCCGGCACATATAGCCATTGCAGTTTGCTGTAAAAAGCTGTATAATAAGTCTTCCTCTAACCGGCATTACGAAAATTTAAACCAACTAAACAGCCAGCTCACTACTGCAACTACTTTAACATAGTATTTAGCCTTAAAGCTCATTCTCGCGCATGTTTTAGCAGTCCAGCTGATAAAGGTTCTAATAATACTGCCAATTTTTAAAATCTACACTTTTCCAGCATTTTTACAGTTTACATCATCGTTACTTACCAGGGCTTTTTCACTGTATATTGCTGTAGGTAATTATTATATCACTGTTATTTCACAGTAAGATACTGTTTTTTATTGTTATTTAGCAGTGTATTACTGTAAGTTGCTGCAATTTATCAGTAAATCATTGTATTTTACATTCACATATTTATTGTACAGACAAACCTGTACAAGAGTTGCCAATAAAAATACAGCAACTAATACAAGTCCTGTTGCCTTGAGGAATCCAGTACACATACAAAAGGCATTAGGCAATCTGACAACCTAGGTAAGACAAAATGTGCTCTCAACTGGACGCCTGGGTAGGACGAAAATTATTGTCCTCTCATCTGGACACCCCAGTTGGACAAAATGTCCTCTCATCCGGGCAGGATAGACAATAAAAATACAGCAATTAATACAAGTCATGTTGCCTTGTGGAATCCTGTACACACACAAAAGGCATTATTTTCTCAGTGCGCACTTTGGCACACATACCTGCATATGGTAGCAAAGAGTACAATCCTATAAGCACCAGGTGATACAGGTTTCTTTACCTCTAATACGGGACATTCTACAACAGTGTGTAAAGTGCGCAACATCTGACCCAGAGACACCCCTTCCGCCAACGTGTGACCAAAAAGGGGCATTTTTGTACAAGTACTACAAACGTCATCCAGTTGCTTGGAATTTCCAGTAAAGCTTTACCAAAAGAAATGTGATGTCTATGTCTCTACTCCAACAGAGGGTAAGTTATGAAACCAAAAAATAAACGTGCATTTCATGATATTTATCAATTGATTTTAATACTAAAGGACACGTGTTTGCAAGCCCCAGGCCCCATTTTCCCTTCTATGTCTTTGATGCAGAATCAGATCGGATCCTCATTGCACCTTTGAAGTAAATCTCCACATTCAGCATCAAAACTAGCATATGCAAACCCACTACGCTGTTGTATAGCTTGGACCAGTATGATTTCTACAGAGTGCATTTCTCTGGGGCTTTGCCTCAGCAAATCTGTCACCATATCAAATCTAATATGCAGCAAATCTAAATTTTGGTCTAAGAGGGATATGTTAAGCCATTCCTTTGAAATTAATAATTTGATTTCTACCTCAGTACTGCCCAATTGTGCTGCTAGGATATAGTTTGTTGTCAGTCTTCGTACAAAATCTCGCCCTGACTCAGAATCAGACTCAGACTCAACTTTTAGACCCATGATAAAAGATAATGTTAAAAACTGTATTTCAATTCCGCCACGATGGTACACTAATAATGCATTCGTCAATCAATCATTCTACTAGAGTGCAAGCCATTCGAAACAAACGAATACAGCAGATAACGAAATATACATCAAAATATTATGCAACTATTGCTTATGTCACACTCCAGATTTACACCTATCAACGTGTTACGAGACGCAAAACATAAGCTGATCATTGAACACGTGGGGCATGAAACTTAATCTGGAATAACAGAGCAGTTGCTCAATAATACTCACAAAATTGTATACAAACATCACGGAATATAAATCGTGCAAATAAAGAAATAAACTATCTGCAATGTAATATTCACTGCATGTACAAAAATAAAGCAAAAGTTACTTGTCTCAAAAATTTTGTTCTTCAAAACTATTGAACAAATATCAATATAGACCGTAGATTACATGATACTGATGACACGTTAATAGAGTTAAATTGTATACCTTGCGTTTGCCAATTAAGATCAATATAGATTAAAAAACTGTTACTATATACTCCAGAATCACAGGAACCATTCCGTATTCTGTATACTGCATCAGCAATCCAGCATCAGTCCGTCAAATTTGCAAGCGGTGAAGGGTCAGTGGGTTCTATAGATTAAACACTGAAGCCGGGGCTTGTTTACTTCTTAGCAATGTGTAAACATACAATATTTGAACTATAATCATGATAATTTTAAGCTGCTCACTCCATTTTAACAGATCGGCATTGAGTAAACATACAAAAAATCCCTTCCAAAATTAATTTTTGTGAAATACATTCTGATATTATGTTCTTGTTTTGGACTTGCAACTTGCTGAGTCAAACCAGGTACAGCTTTTCTAAAAAATTAATATTGACCATATAGTTTGTCATCAATAAAAAGTGTGTTTAGGAAACTTAAAGCTTTTATCCTGTTCTATATGAACCTATGAAATCAGCGACGTATACATAGCTATATACACCCTTGGTAAAATGGTCAAATCTAAACGGTGCACAAATAAGAAAATATTACACAAGCAGATTCTGTTCATACACATCCCGCTAACAAAATTGAGAACACAAATATATATAATGTAAATTGCTTAAATTTCGCTGTACTCTAATTTTCACTTTTGCTGATGGCACAAAACAGTGAAAATAAAAGCACACTGAAATAGTAATTTTAACATTGTTGGAATAGGAATTATGTCAAAAATAGTGAAATAAAAAATACAAGGAATTGTCAAAGATACAAAAACCGTGAGATTTTATACGCGAGCAAAAAAGTAGTCTGTGTACCCTAAAGCAATTTACAGTACACAGACTGGTTGCCTGCTCAGTTTCTGTCAGCAGATATTTTGAGAATACAGGTTTCAAATTAGTCAAATTTAATCACGACATAATCTAGAAAATCCCCCGCCTTGGAAACAGTTTTGGCACTTCCATAATCCTTATCACTGCATTCTTTGTTATAAAAGCACTCCTGGTCACGTGATACACTTGCCTGCTTATTTTCTTCTTCGAGCAGCGACTGTCATCCCTGAAAGAGGGAAGCCAAATTGGCGCTGCAGTATTGTTGCTCTGTCATGATGTCAGAGAAAGGTGTCTATGCCGAGGGAAGGCCATGCAAACACTGACGCTGTGCTGATAATAAAAATGGAATTAAACCACGACTGGGACAGGCCATACGTCAATTGCCATTTGGAATGATTGCGGGTATGGCTATGTGTTTTGATTTGGAGAAGTCACAGTATTCTTTGAATAGGCCTGCTTTTGTTGGGGTGACTCTCACGTAGCTTGTAAACTATGAAGTGATGACCTAGATACAGGCACCAATGTAAACAAAGGGAAATCCCTGATGTGGTCATAAAGATCTGCGACTTATTAGAAAACTCTGGTATATTGGTAAGGGTTTTCAGCATTGGTATGTAAAGTAACTGCCTTTATGACTGAGGGAGGAGAATTCTGAGATCTAGCAGAAGCTGTTTGTCTTCAAGTCAGTGGGACTGTGAGCCATTGCTATTGCCAAGGAGATACTCATTTATGCATTGTACCTGTGGAGTCTGGACAGTGCCTTTGCGTGGACTGGTATATTTGGTGTTTGATTGTACCACGTGTGGACCCAAACTGTACCTCTGTGGGATTTGGACCAGCACCGTGTTATGTGTACCACATTGGGAGGAAACTGTACCTCAGTGGGATTTTGACCAGACTATTTGGCACCTACCATAGGACATGAAACTGTGCGACAGTACCTGGGGAGAATATCTCACCAAGGATTAGAATTTACCTGCAGTCTGTTAATTATTGGAGTATCAGCATAGCTTAGGTATATAATTTCATTTACCTACTTTGTCTTGATTTTTTTTTATTGTTAATATATTGCTATTGTTAAGTTTATATCATCATTGTCATTCTTTGTAGCGTTCCACTACGATCTACAATAATCTGAAGTTGGTATCAAAACACCATTGCGCCACAAAACAGAGGCCACATAAATACAGAGGTTTTACAAAAATTGGACGTCATATCAACACTTGATCATCGTTGATGGAAGAATGTAAAAAAAATTGCTGGTTTGGTTGCATTGCAACTTGTGGTATATGCCGAGATACATACTCTAACGTATAGATCAGTACTTTTGTAAGCATTACAGCATTTATCATCAATGCCAGTGCATGCACGACTCTGTTATTTACCTTAAACACCTGCACACTCCTGTGGTATATACCAATTCGTTCTGCAAGTTACAATGCAACCAAACCAGCAAAACTTTTTTTTGTTGTTGTTGTTGTTTTTTGTTTTTGTTTTTGTTTGTTTTTTTCTTTAACATTCTTCTATTCAACAAAACAAATCTAGAAACGCAGCTTTCACACACTGCTCATACCTGAAAAGACCATTATACACTGATGTGGCGGCAGACTTATGAGTGCACGAACTTTAGCTTAACTCCACTTTATCATATCCTAACTCCATGCTTCTTTCTTACAAAATTGGAACAAAATACTCTTTTTCTTCATATTTAGTATGGTTTTCTGCCATTGTCTATTGAATCATAGTCAAATTGACATTATCGTTGGTGTGATATTCAATATTCTTGTATCAAATCTGTACATTTTGATCAACACCCTTGTACAAAAGGTGACAATTCTTAATGCTTGGTGCATCATTGTCATTACATTGCTTCCACGATATGTGTACCTTTTTTCTACTGTTCACTCCAGAGTAGAACACATCAAAGTTGCTGTTTCTGCAATCATAAATTCCTATCACACCCATAACTCTTAATTCCTATTATCGACATAACGAATGGCAAATGTTTCTTCTTATTTCTTTTTCTGTTCAAGTTTATTCTATTCAAGATCACTGTATTTCCTTTGCATATCTGCTGTGCAGCCTTCATCCACTGTCTACACCAGGGAAAGCCATCTAATCGCTGCTTCCAATTCATAAACGCACAAGGGTCAAGTACATTAGTGCTGTATCCTAATGCCGAGGTGACTGTAATCATTCAGTCTAGGTGTGGCCCACAGGTCATTCCAGGTAAGGCCCCACCTGTACTGATTTTTATGCAATAATGGATCCCTTTATCACACCTGCGCTTTTGGATTCTACATTGTTTTGTACGTAAAGTGACAAGAGTTACCTTTTGTTATTTCCAGATTAACATATTCCTTCACAGTGCGGCTGTCGTCCACTGTCCATATCAGGGAAGGCCATAAATTGACACTGTTTTTCCGCAATATGAGATCCTGTAGCGTTCATTCTATAGTCTTTGGCACAAAACGTATGAAACTATGTTGTTGTTTGCCTAAAGATAACCATATTATCCCCGCAGTGTGGCTTTCTTCCAAAGTCCCTTATCAGAGTAGGCCATGTGAGCACCACGTTGTTGGGATAATAGATTTTTTCACACATACATACCTTTTCATCTATACCCCGCCAAACATGTGACTACGTGTTGCCCTTGAAATATTTTTCAGTGTGCTTATGAAGTATTGCTCCAGCGCAAATGGACAGAAATACAACCCCAATAGAATTACCCCCTTCAGCTGCCTCGGTGTTATTTGACTTTCCATTCAACTACTGCCATGATGTACACATTGCAGTCCGCCGTATTATCTGGTTCAATTTACTATCTTCATCGGACTAAGATTGATTGCATGACATCAGTTTTCACCTGAAAGCAACTTCAAAAATCGGTAATCCTTGTATCCTCTTTTGGGCATTTAACTTTTCTCTCAAGCCAGCATTCATAAGCTGCACTGTATCATTAAAACCAAGCAGCTGTATTTCTATGCAAATTTCAGCTGGCTTTCTTGTAGCCAAATCTCAGCAATTGTCTAATGTCAGCAAGTCATTTATTACAACGGTCAACATTAATAACGATCCTATCAGTCCACCCCAGTTCCGGCATATTGTTTTAATTGGCCCATTTTTTGTATTTATCCAGTGCAATACCGGCAATTTGTTTCTTATAGAGCCCGCTTTGTGACAGTTTATAACATGTAAAAATACATTGCAAGATACAGAAAGTGAAGTTACTCCATTCATCATAGAGTTGTAATGCTAGACATGCAATCTTGACAGAGGCAACATTTTAATTCAAGATATATGGAACGTTCCAGAGAACACATCGGTTTCTTTTGGCAGGAACGGACATTTGATTGTATGCACTGGGTGACATAAATAATGCTAAGCTGTGTACTCCCGGCATCGCTATGGCGGCAGCTTCTTTCTCCTATCGCTAGTTTGGTTTACTCCTGGCCTTGGTATGGCGGTGGCTTCCTTCTCCTGTCACTAGTTTGGTTTACTGCAGTCGCTGATATGGCGGCGGCTTCTTCCTTCTATCACTAGTGTACTGTCCAATAAAAGATCCGTCTTCCTGGAACTTGCCGGTGTCAATGTCGCCGTAATCAGCAAGACTTCCCTCGTCATCGCTGTCCAGGTTGAGGGTGCTGTCAAGAGTTCCTCGGCTGCCCTTAGTTGGCTCATCTTCCCTGAATATGTGTAAAAGATAAAATTAAAGAGGTTACATGGTCGTTTATGCTGATGAAAAAGTGTGAAAATCATGGCCATGTTTCTGCTGATGTTTTGAAATCTTTGGGAATATTAATTATAAGTTTTACACATACTTTGTATGCACATCTATTTTTATATGAACATATCTTTTTGCAAATAACGTTTAAAGCTATATAACTACCTCCATTGAACCATTCTTTTTTAGGAATGGGGATTTGGTTGAGTGGATATGTGCGTTTCTCATTTCAGCTAGGCGACTGGTGCCAAAGGTTGCAGGTTCGAGTCCCGCTCGTACCGAACATAAAATATATGTGTTTTTATTTCATTTCATATGCCTACACTTTTTTCACAGCCGCACCTCTTTTATTTTTGTACCTTTGTTTACAACCATAGCTTTCCTGTATACATGTCTTCATCAGATACTTCTTTTCACTTTCAGACACAGTTTTGAATTGAGACAGGAATAGCTCTGAAGTAGAACACTTTCTGTGTCGTTTTGTTAGTCTAAAATATTAATTCAAACAAGAATAAATTAGGTAATTTGTCTTTCGTGGTTTCTACAATGGCCAGACAAACGAATACTGATATTTCACACAAGTAGTGAGGCAGCAGTTAAATTCATTTAACTACTATTTATTGACAAACCGTATGGAAGTATGTAAAATATATAATGTAAAGCTCTGCTGATTGGTAAAAGTGCAACAGGTGTGGACATATATATATATATATATATATATATATATATATATATATATATATATATATATATGAGTTGTTCACTTGTGTGACATATACCTATTTCCAACTTGCATGCGATAGTCTTTTGCTTCAATTTTTTCCACCTTTGTGCTATATTCTTCTGGTCTTAAATGTTTCCGACTTGTGAGCCACTTTCTTTCGCTTGAATGTTTCCACTTGTGTGGGATATTCTTTTGCTGAAATGCTTCCCACTTCTGTGCCATATTCTTTGGGTGTTAAATGTTCCCAAGCTGTGTGCCTGTTATGGTTGTGGGTATGCCTGTTTGTTTTGATTTGGAGAGGTCACTGTACTCATTTAGTGTGTACCAGGTCATAGAGTTAGCCTGCTTTGTTGGAAGGACTCTCAGGCAGCTTGTGAACAAAGTGTTAAGCTACATTCATATGACTCATTTCATTGTACTATCTGTACACATTCCATATGTGATCTAGAAAGATCAAAGAGAAGTATGGTGTGTGACTAATTGGAAAACTCTGGAGCACTGGTGAGAATTCTCTGTCTATATATATAAAGCTGCTACTTTCATAACTTGGAGAAGGAGAATTCTGAGATCTGACAGATGCTGTGTGACTTCAAGCCAGTGGAACTGTGAGCCCTTCTTATTGCCAAGGAGATATGCATTTATACGTTTTACCTGTGGAGTGTGGACAGTGTCTTGAGTGGACTAGTATATTTGGTGTTACCCATTTATACATTGTACCTTTGGAGTGTGGACAGTGTCTTTGAGTGGACTGGTATATTTGGTGTTAATTGACCACATTGGAACCAAACTGTGCCTCTGTGGGATTTGGATCAGCATCCCGCCTTTGAGTACCACATTGGAACCAAACCGCACCTCTGTGGAATTTGCACCAGACTATTTGGCACCTACCATGCGACTTGGAACTGTGGGACAGTACCTGTGGATAATCTCTCACCAGGGATTTGGATTTATCTACAGACTGTTTTACATTTCGAGTCTCCGCTTAGATAATTGTATAATTTCATTTACTTAATTTGTAACGATTTATGAGTATTAACATGTTCTGATTGTGATAGTTATATTATTGTTGTCATTCTTTGTTGAGTTCTGCTTGGATTCAGACATGTTCAGAAGGTGGGCATCGTAACAGTGCCATATTCTTTTAGTCTTAAATGTTTACCACTCCTGTGCCATATTCTTTTGGTCTGAAATGTGGTTACGTGTGTGTCCACATATTCTGGTTCTAGATGTTTCCAAGTTAAGCCGATGTGATCTAATTTTGGTCTTAAGTGTTGCTCACTTGTGTGCCACATTCTTTCGGTCTTAAATATTTCCCATCTGTGTTCCATACTCTTTTGGTCTTACGTTAAACTTGTTTTTGCACCATATCCTTTTAGTTTGATTTTTTTCCTACCTGTCTTTTATATTCTTTAGATCTTAAATCATACAAAAGTCGTAATCTATGAAAATAATTCCAAATGTGACTCACGGCCTCTGGTAATCCTTGTATCCCATCTCCAAACATTCCTTCTCCGGATCGTTCCCCCATTCACGTTCCTTTTCATCCACTGAAAGCAGTCGCAGACACGATATTGAAGTTCTATGAAGCATTGAAACACGACATTCCCATTCTACATGATACATCACTCATCCCCATACCAGTTAAGTTAGGAGCAAGTGAACAGGATCTGAATAAACTGATATCACATGTACATACAACATCTGCAAGGTAATAGACCTAAAATACAAACGGACGACGAAATTCAATGATCTGATTCATTTTTAATATACCAACTTCGTCATTCAATATTCATATCGAGTGCCCCAGTATGTTATGGCAAATCTGACCCAAACCACCATGTATTTTTTTTTTTTTTTTTTTTTTTTATTTTCAGGCAATCCCAATTTTTACATCACAATATCATATATGTAAGCCTACTCCATAACTAGACATACCGTCAACTCAAAGCATTTACTGAAATGTCCGCTATGTAATTAGGCTGCCATTTGCTCAAATTAGGTCATGGTGACACTAAAATCTAATCAGTTCATCTTGCCAGGTAAGATAAGAATATTGCCAAACTTGAGCAAAAATATATACAGGCATTCTGTAGATATTGCGGCAACAAGAATATGCACATCCAGACGGACAAAAATATGAAAGGACATTCGGACGGACATCTGGACGGAGGGACAACCCGACAACATTAAGGGTCCCCCCCCCCCCACAGGGCGGACCTTAAAAATTGACACACATACAGACAGCAGCAGGAAATATATATATATATCAATTTCCCAAAAAGGCCTATAACCCTAACCAACGTCCCCCAAGGTTCCAAAAGATTAACTTCGATTTGTTTTAAGTATTTATAATTCAGCAGCAGATGTCACGTCCATCGTATATCCACAAGATTGGTAAAAATCACAACTAAGCCAAGTCATTTTTTGAAGGTCCACTCATGACAAAAATTATTGAAAGTGCGACCATGACTGATATTAAATAATTCTAAATATTGCAAACAATTACTCTTAATAAAGAAATTGTATTATTTTTACGAAGCTCTGGGTACTGAAGTTTTCGAACTGACATTGTATGACTTGACATGGTAGACGCCATATTGGTAACAAGTGGCGTAGTACCTCACCTGGATAAGAATCGCCTCGGTTACGTCTACAGCAAAGACAGCAACAGAGACAAAGGACGATGAGCAGCAGCAAAATAGCGAGGAGCAGGAAGACCCACCACCAGTCCCACAGTCCTCCAGTGACGACCACTGCAAAACAAACCAAATCAAATTAAGGTAGATTCACACGCACTGCCTTATCTTAATTCTGCAAATCGTTCACTCCCTGCGAAGACGATGGCTTCATCTCAGATGAGACCATCGTGTTTGCAAGGGACTGATCCGATTACTTGTCCAGACTTAACTCCTCATGGCAACGTACCCAGACCTACATTTATTGTCACAACGCATCAAATCACCAGCGTTTTCGACATTTTCACTTACATAACTCTTACAATTGTCAGAAAGCATTTTTTTCAATATTGTGCATAACACTAAAAACCAATTCAATGAATTGAAGCACTTTTAGAAAATACGCTGGAATCAGTAGGTTAAATGTCGCTCTCCAGCCTGAGATCACCAGAACTCCCCTCCCTTCATGTGCAGCGTGTGGCTGGACTACAATACATCTCATAGTAATAATGCAACATAATTGCCAACCTTTTCAGTGCCAAGTTTTGACTGAGTCAACAACTTTCCCCATACGTTTTCGGCGCACTGTGCGAGAAAAGCTGTTGACTTGGACCATACTTATGTTTTCTGCAACTATACATTTTAGGCTGGTATATCAATGAACTGTCGATTTACAAAGAACATGAATCTAGTTGTGTTACGTCAATTCACAGGGCACCGACCTTTGTCGAAATTGGCAATAAAAAAGAGTTAATGTGCAAAAGATAATACTGAAGGATACGCATGAGAAAGACACACAGGGTTTGAGGGTACAAATCTTCACAGGAGACCACCTACCTCCCGATTCCGGCTTGTCAATGACAGCAGACGCATAGCGTGTGTCGTAACCGTTAGACGCAATGCAAGTATATTTGGCAGCAAAAACTTCTTTATCATTGGCTTCTCTAACATTCAGCTCCAGGTGTCCTTCTTCATTTTGTTTCACCACTTCATTGTAGGTGATAGCTCGATCATCTTTCATCCATTCAATTCCCACAGGCGTGCTATCATCAGCAACCGCGACACACCTCATTACCATTAAGTCATTCGTCAGCTCCTGGTCCTTTGGTGGCTCTGTTATAATTACCGGTACTGCAGACAAAAATACCGGAATTAGTTTGGAGAGAAAAGGAGACACATACCGGAAGAATTCTCAACTTTACTTTAAATTACTCCTGAAGTGGCAAATTCCTTTCCATTGGTCATTGAACTTCACCACATGTACATAAAATTTGTTTCTCTTTTAACAAATCATGCGAAACAATGCATGATGGTAGGGCGACTTGATCCCCTGAAGAGAGCCACAACACGTTCTTAAAAATACAGCAAAATATGGAAATGTAACATTGTACGTTTCACAGAGAAGTACATTACAGCGCTCTGTGTCTAGTACCACACAAATTTAATGCACACCTGCGCGCGCGCGCGTACGCACACACAGGTGTTAACAACCAGTGGCCAATGAGGGGCGTACATGCTGTTTATACCCCAGGCATCTCTACCTGCAGATGCTAGCAACCAGGACAGGCGCTTTCTAATGACCAGTAGCGTCACCCAGAAGAACATGCCCCAGTCGGTGTATCACTCAGATGGAAGGGTGCCTTGCAGTAAATAAAACTGTGGAGTAATCGGACAGACAAAGCGGAGTGCGAAGAGAAGCGGTACATTGATTCTCGTAGGACGCAACGCTGTTATACCTACTACTCCAGAATTAAAACTTGCAGAATCTGCCCACTGGAGGCACTGCTGCGAATATCATTCGCGTAAGTCCAGGACGAGGGTGGGTGGGTGTGAGTGTGTGGATGTGGCGGGGTGTGGCGGGGTGTGTTCTTATTTAATTTTTGTTTTTGTTTTTTTTGGGGGGGGTGTTTTTTTGTATTTTTTTTTTGTTTTTTGTTTTTTTTTTTTTTTTTTGTTTTTTTTTATTGTTTTGGGGGGGGGGGGTTTGGGGGGGTTGGTTTTGGTTTTTTTTTTGTTTCCAGCTTCGGTTATACGAAACTTAATGAAAACAGAATACACCAGAGAAAACCGTGCGAGCAAAGAGTTAATTACCATCTAGTTTTCTGGTCGTAAGGGTAACAGAAAATAGTCCCGATATATATTTGAATAAATTAAAAACAAGTATGACTGAGCCAATAGCTTTTCTTGGTGCGGGTTGGGCGCAATGTACCTATCCGCGCCAAGAAAAGCTTTTGACCAAACGCGTACCACCATGAATGATCTTACATGCAAATCTCAGCAAAAATATTTTCTTTTAATGAAACATTGAAACAAAAACTTTACGGCAGAACGACAATTGATATTTGAGTGCTTTTGTGTGATTTCAGCAAGAAAGAACTTAACATGCACCTACAAATTACTCACAAAGTACATTAATGTAGGAGTCCGCATACACATAGCCGTGCACGTTACTAGCATTGCATTGAATATTCATGAGGTCACCATGACCGAGCTTGTGGTTGGGGTCAGACTTCTTCAGGTCGGTTATGGTCAGATTGGTGTTTCCTTCTGAAAGCGTCCAGCGCTCTGGAAGGCGAGTTGCTGAAAAACAATTGAACAAGAATTGAAAACCTGTTACTGTGTCAACAATGGATGCTTAAACACTCAATAAAAAGTTTTTCAAGAAGTCTCACTCCCCTGACGTCTGCTTCCTTCCTGTCGTCTCTCCTTTGGTCACGTCTAAAGTGTCTTTGGTTCCATTGTCATATTTATACTGTCGTCTGTTATTTTGTATTATATCTATATTTTCAGCTGTCATATGTACACTCTCGTCTGTAGTTTTGTCATATCTAAATTTTCGGCTGTTATATCTATGTCATGATTAGTTGATATGGATAGTTATATTATGGTTTAATTCGTAGTTTTGAATAAGGCGGTATTCATTATTTTGGTAAGGAAAATGTAAAGATATGTCGCTCCTTTCTCTTTTACTGCGGGGAAGCTCTCCTACTCAATTGGTCTGGCAGTGGAGGTCGGGAAAGTAGCGACATGATTTCTGAGTATAGGAGATATCATTTACCTTTTGGGGATACCAATGCAATACGTATATGGGGAAAATTATATTTCTTTGCTAACTTCCTGATAACCATTCACTCAAGGCCTGCACACAGAACACACATTCTTTACAAACAAACCGATAGAACAGAAAGTAAATAGGAAACTTGCTCACTCTATCATTCTGTGAATCGACTTTCACTCACCTTGCAAAACCACAGAAGGATAAATAATGAAACAACACACACAGCCTCTGATGCTTTGGATAATCACTCTATTGCTAGATACCAATATAGAAGTTATCCGGCCCTCAGACCCTGTGCTGTCTGAAGAATTTCAGCCAGCACGAAGGTTGTGTTGGAATAACGCAGCATTCCTTTGCTGAGCCGCCCAAATATGGAAGCGGGCTTAGCTTCTGACGACAGCACCGCCAATCCACAACCACAATAATTAATTACAAAATAAGCTTACTCATCCCAAACACAGCAAAGTCATGGCCTTGGTATTTCTTTGTTTCCTTACACTCTTGATATAACTTCGATATTATAAAATTAAAACAAGGTATTTTTGAGCGACTTTTTACTTAAGAGATCTTTATATTTTGCATTACCAAAAATAATGTATACTGCCTTATTAAAAACTAAGAATTAAACCATAATATAAATATCCGTATAAACTAATCATGACATCTACACTGTCGTCTGTTGTTTTGTTATATCTAAATTTTCAGCTGTCATATCTACACTGTCGTCTGTTGTTTTGCTATATCCTAATTTTCAGCTTTCATATCTACACTCGTCTGTTGGTTTGTTATGTCTAAATTTTCAGCTGTCATATCTACACGGTCGTCTGTTGTTTTGTTATGTCTTAATTTTCAGCTGCACCTTTATCGTTTCTAACTTGTCTGCTTATCATCTGCTTTCATTTTGGGCTCATCTTTTACCAGCGCCAAAATGCACTACCATGAATGTCTGTTTTGTTTACACTGCCATCAATGTCTGTTTTCACTACACTGCCATCTGGCGAAAAGTAAGGTATAACTTTGTTGGTATGCGACCTTTCTCTCTGAACAAAAGAATACTCACCAAATCGTGAGATAGTGCTGAAGGAAAAAAGCATTCCAATTGTGAAAATTTGAGACTGATTGTTATTCCAAATCCACTTTTTAGTTTTCCTGATATTTCGTACTCACGATCAAGTTCTTCCCCATTTCTATACCATCTGGGCGTAGCTTTAGGATCTGCCTCAGTTTTACAGGCAAAGCTGACAGACGACCCCACGGTGGTGTTTGTGTTGGTAGGAAATTCTTTAAACCTGGGTTTTGCTGCAAACAGATTTAAAACAAAGGGAAATAATCTGATGAATCTAACACGTGGAAGAACTTTTAACTATTATAAGATGATTTGGGCTTTCGCAAAAACGCAAGATACCCAGTGCACCTGGGCACCTCCCTCATTTAATGTGCCATTTTATTGTACTCAGTCATTATTTCAAAAGGAGTAAAACCATTTTACATGTATGGAAAGTACAATTTTAGTAGAGGTAAGCTAAACTAAAAACATGTTTTTTTAATTTTTTTTAAGGCTACACAGAAAGGAGCTACTTTTAAGGTGGCCATTTTCAATGTATCCAGTGTGAAAGAGAGGCAAATTTATCTTTTACCACTTATGTAAAAACCCAGCGGTACTTTCGGACCTGTATCCACTATCGGGGCAACCTTCTCCACTAAGCTCCATTTTTGACGCAGTGGGGTGCTTGGCACTCAGCCTATGGCTGTCACTTATTTTTCAACCTGAGAGCGACTTCACTCTCTGATTCAACATCCCTATTCTGGGGCCTACAACTGGTTACTGTTTGTCGTTGTATTTACATTTTCAGGTAATGCCCACTCTGGAAAAGTCCACTGTATATTGTACATTACATTCATTCGACAAATTAATCTTCCCTTAACACTAATCACACATATATTTTGGATACTACCTCTTCAAAATAAACAATCGGCTTGACTGCCATTTTGAAAATAGTGAATTCTGCACCCAATGGTTTGTAAATAAGCGGTGGGACGATCTTAGGGGTAGGGGTGGGAAGAGGGTTATAATATATATGAAACCAAAAGAATATATTTTGCAAATGTTTCAGAGCGTCAATAATGATATGATATATGCTGTGGCCGTGGTTTACTTTGATGTCCAAATCAAATCAATTTGTGTGTAACTGTCCCGCGATCAATGCAACAATTGCGCAATGTTCAAAGTGGCGATCACCACGTGGAGTCTATGTGTTGTTTTGCATTTGGATTTGAACTAACGATTATAACTGCTTCAGACACAACCGAGTGGGCAAATTAAAGTTAAGATAGTATGTCATGTTTTAAAAGTACTTTAACGACCATTTTCCCTGGTAACTCGGAGAACGGACACCTGAAACCTTGCAAAAATATTATGCCTTATTGAACTTTGTGTTGCTATGAAGCTTTGCTGTTTCCCCAGCCCAAGTTAACCCTCCAGACATGTTGAAATAAAATGATGTGTTTGAGTTGACTTTACTGCAAAATAACGGCACACGGTGGCCACTTTCTCGATAAAAAGTTTTGTCATTGCACATTGCAAATGGTGCTGAAAACACATGGCCGCGATTCACTGTGATATCGATATCAAATTTTCCTTTCCCACAATGCATTGCGTCATGTTTAAAAATGGCGTTCACTGTGCGTGCATGCATGCCATGGTATCGTGTTGCATTTGGATTAATAACTTACAGCGATAATTATAATTGCTTCGGACACAACTGAGCGCACAGATTAAATGTTCAGATTGTAAATCATCTTTTAGGAATAAGTTGACGACCGTTTCCCCCATTAACTCGAAGAACGGACACCTAGAACCTGATGAAAAATTCGATACTGATCACCGCACCACTGTGCTGTGGCTATGCTCTTTCGCCGGTCCAAATTAACTTGAAATAAAATGCTGTGTTTAAGTTGACTTTTATAATAACGACACACGTTGGCCAGCTTTTCTATTAACTTACAACTTGGTTACGGTTGATTGGAACGACCACTTTTTTTACGGGTGGTCGTCTGTGGGGTGATTTTGCTGGTCGTTGGTCGCGTGTTGCAGCCTATTACATGCAGGTGGGCCAGGACTGTCTGATAGAACTGGAAAATTGTTGCAAAATTTTGCTTCACAGTTCTTCAAAAATGCTACTGAATTTAACCAAAATAAGTGTTTCTCGTGTGAAGAAGTTGAGAAAATGCTCCAGGACATCTAAATTTTGCTGCAGAGATTTCCAGTTGGACAGCACTGTGGTCGTTCGTGTCAGGCCATTTAACATTACAACAGAGCCAATGCCAAGGAATGATTGGTTGATTGGTTTTGATTGGTTGATTCGTCTTCATGCAAATGGTCCGCAAACTCTTTCTTTTGAGAGGTAGAAATGCTATGAGGGGAGATGAAAACTGGTCGTTTTGATCATGGACCTGTTAACTCGTTAATATGTCCATGTTTTGACCAGGTGGTCGCCCAGCCCCGGGGACTGGGGTCGGTAATTGCAGGTACTACTGTACCATGATTTTACCATGCAGAACCTGCCAGGGTATATCAAAGAGAGTGAATCAAAGAACATTCTAAAAAATAAGGCGAAATCATTCTTGATGCATGAAGTGGGAGTACTGGAAAGGGACCGCTTTATTCAGTATCTTAGTGTCATAAAAATTATGCCTTTGATGCTTAAATTTGTGTATTTATATATTAATTTATTGGAAATTTTGATCTTTCTTTTAATTCATAAATAATTAAAGCATTTTAGCGGCCAACCTGTGCAAAGCGCCTTAATATTTTTCTGACATAACACTTGCTATTTTCATGCTGTGGTCCACCATGAAAATAAGCCAAGGTGAGATTACCTTGGCTTTTGCTGTTCCCATTTCATGTATCATAGGTTAGTGTGCTTTCAGCAATTATATTGCACCATGCTGGCATATGTGTCCTAATATGCATGTATTTTATATATTTTTTGTATTTTAGAATGCCCATATTGTACACTCTTACCATGTGTATGGGTAAAATATTATCAATCGATCACTCAAAATTCAGTGATAAAAGTTTAGTACATTTAGGCCTAATCATTATCCTAATGTTTTTTGGGGTTTTTTTCTGTTGCTTTTGTAGAGAAAATACACAACTTACTAATTGCAGGATATTTTATCTGTTAAATGTCCGCGGAGTTGTAAAAATGTGAATATATGTGCAAAAATTCTCTCAAGCGTTACATGTATAAATACAAAAATTGTCATATCTTAATTGATAACGTGGCAATGGTCCTTTTTTTCATTTATTTTTTACTAATTTTTGCTAATTTCCATCATGTTTTTGTACAATTGGAGGGAAAATCGCCAAATCAGTAAAATAATGACTAAAATGTCGTGATTTCGTCAACCATGTCAAGGTAAGATTTTCCAGTCAAAAATCACTCGAATGCATCATTTTGCAGGCTCAAATTCGAAATTTTTCCGCGGGGGGGGAGGGGGAAGGATGTCCCAGACCCCCGTAGCATGCGTTTGGGCGCTCGCTCTGGCCCTTTGGGCCACTGAAAAAATTGTGCACTTTTTTGGGCCCTTGAGAGTCTGACTTTTTCTGTGACTGGCTTGGGTCGATTAATTTTAATTAGAGAAGGGCGGTTGAAAAGAACTTTTGCCTTTTTTTTTTTTAACATTACATTAGGGTTGGGTCTTTTCAGTAGGTTACCGGAACCACACATATATTTTTGTTAGGCATTAGGTAGCTTGGAAATTTGTTGAAATATGTTTAAAATGGATGTTTTTTCCCCTGTTACACATTACCTTTTTGACGTCACTTTAATTTGTTACATGGGCCAAGCTGGAGGCACTTGTATTAGACAAATAAGTAGAATGATTCACTCCAAGTCGTCTTTATTTCATATGCACATGACCAAATCTGCCTCCTATTCCAATACAATGAATCTTGGTTACTTCAAATTTCAGAGAGTCCATCAGTAAATGAAACTGAGCATAATTTACACTTTCTTTTTAAAAAATGAACAGTAAACTCTATCACTACAGCATTGCAAGAAGTCTGGCGTTGTGGTTGTAATCTGAGACCATAATTTACACACTGAGAATCCCTCTTCATCAATAAGGAAGATTTTACACTCCGTCTGCTCCAAACACTGCAAGCAGACGATAATTATATTTGGCGCCATAATGTGACTGCGAAACAAAGTTATATGCAATATGTACAACTCTCACCTTCCACCTTCATTGGTATCCTATGTGCGGCACTCCCACCCACCGAGTTTTCCGCTTTGCATTCGTATTTCCCAGCGTCCTCGGGCTGAACTTTAGTGATGATCAATTGTCGAGTGCTGTCTCCGAAACGATATCGACTGGGCGGTAAATTTCCACGAACTTTTTGCCAAATAATTTTTGGTGCGGGACTGTTAAAAAGACAGAAATAACAACTTTACTTGCATCTCTAGTAAGAGTCGTAAATGCAGAACAATCAGAAATTTCACAATAGTTTTTATGTACGTAGCAGGTAAAGTGATATTTTAAGTAACAGATAAATAAAACAGATATAACCGTCTGTTTTTGGTTTTGGTTTTGGTATTGTTTTGTTTTGGGGGTTTTTTTTGTTTTGTTTTGTTTTTTTTGTTTTTGTTTTTTTTTCAGTTTTTTTTTCTTCTTTTTTTCACGCACAAATGTTCAAATTCTTGAAAACTTAGCAATGGGAATGCGAAAGAACAGATTAGAGGAAACACTAACCGCCCCGCAAAGACGCATTTCATGACGACGGTGTCTCCTTTAAGGGCTATGATGGGGGAATCTGTCTTATACATGATCGTAGGTTTCCTGTTCTTTACGTTTGGATCTGAAAAAGTAACACGGAAAATCATTTTAAAATCTTAAACAAAAAAATAAATAATTGGGCCAAAAATAACAACTGATAAACACGGCGAACTGTTTGTTTGTTTGTTTGTTTGTCAGTCTATCTGTCTCTCTGTTTGTTTGTTTGTTTCTTTGTTTGTTTGTAAAAAGCTGGAAAACAATCCCAACACACTGAGTGTAACATCACGTATAATAAAACAAAATGCGCACATTGTAAGAATTCTTACTTTTATGTGCTGCCCTCTTGTGGGTAGGATAACGAGTGGTTCCAACACCACATTTTTCATGCCTTCGACCTTTCTGTTTAATTTTTTTAACCCAAACAGGTCGATAGCAACAAGTATTTTCAATTACTACGTGCTTCATTTTTTTTGTTTCTAATCCAGGAAGTTACAAATTGTTTCCATAATGTAGATACAACCTCCCCTCCCCCCCCCCCCCCATCCCCTATACTTAGCACAGAAAGGCCTACCTCCAAACAAACACCTTTGGTGGAACGAGTTGGCAGCTTCATGTGGGCACGCTCCGCGCAAAACTACAGATTCAGCTTCATACGTACGGCATTTGATGACTTAACGATCAACTGCCAAGATACTACCAGATTAAGCTAGCTACAGAAAACAAAATCATAATGAACCCAGTGGTATACTTTGGTAGCAGTTTGACAAAGCTATATACCTTAATGCTTTCTTACCACACAGTATGGAAAAATGTAAAGATAAAATCGTGTCATTCTGAAGGTAAGAATGTCCTTTGATAGCCTCGAACTCGAAAACTAGAATATATCAAGTGTTCTTATGTGTTCCAACCTATAACTCACTTATCTTACAATGTCTATAAATAGGATATTATTGAGATTTGTCATCCCTTCACACTGGAAACATGCCTATCACTTCACCGCGTAATAGGTTTGAGGTTGTGACAGCTGACGGATTCCTAGTACTATTATCGAGATGGAAGTGTTGCAAAAATTGGGCTTTTAAAATAATTAAAGATTCACAGTACTTTATTGTTTGTGGAAATAAAATTAATCATATGCGATGGAATGTGCAACATAAGTGCATGATAGTACCTTGACAACCTATCTTTAAGATAATGTTCCATTCCAGGCCATGCCGAAGTGCAGAAAAGTGCACAATGCACCTCCCCTACAAGTGCAAAGAAACGTGCACTGGCTGTGCACGCGCTTCTGGGGAGTGCAACGCTAGGTTGCATGTTTTACATAGGGAAGTGCACTGGAAGTGCGGGTGCAACTATGTGAGTGAAGTTGAAAGTGCACTGAAGTGCATTGCACTTCTGGGTGAAGCTGGAAGTGCAGTGAAGTATACTGGCTTACTGCACTTCATGGAGTGCATTATGCTCAGATATAGGGCTACAATGCAAGGAACTTTTAAGAAGTACATGCATGCACTGTGACCCACGGAGGCTGGACGTGTGTTGCATCTGCTGGATTGCCGAGAATATGCTTGAACAGTACAATTAACAGACTATAAAAAGTGCACTGTGAGCATATATAGTATATTTAGATCAATTTAAATTAAACACAGCTCGATCTGATCATTTCTTAGTAATTTGACTTAAAGAAAAAGATAAAAATCACTCTAACTTTTAAAAAAATATTTCATTGAACTTGGATTAGAAAATATTATTGTTTAGCTCGTGGTGTTGTGCACCACTGAGGGCTCCGCCACATAAGTATTCTGGAATAAAAATAGCGTAATATTTAATCTCATCCTGGCTCTTATAATTTGAAAATGTTTCAATTTACAATCTGGAGTGGAAACCAAATTCACTTAAGGTGATCTGTGACCTTCGGAGTCAAAGGCACCCATGTGTCATTCGGTGCAAGCGCATTACATAGTATACAAGATAATATTTTGGATTTGTGCACACATAAACAAATTCACTATTAATGTTGACCTGTGACCTTGTGAATAGGCCTAAGTCAAATTCATCCAAATGTAAGCCCTTTTAGAAGACTAGAACATGTTCAATATGAGAGTTGTATCTTCACACTGTTTTAAAATTAAATTATGATGCAGAAACCATACTAGGCCTAACCCTAATTCTAACATGGCAGCGGCGATAGTGGCCCCGTTTCATTGTTGCAGCCAGGGCAATTATATTTATATAACCGGCCCTGTGATGTAAACCGTGTAGAGTCTAATTGACATGCACGCTTGGTCCATTTTGAGTTTGACTTGAAATCTACAACATCCTGAGCTCGATACAAAAACGCAGACTCTTCTTTCTTTGTACCGGTATATGAAACTATCAAATATGCACTCATCACGATGTGTTTGTAACAATCATGTCTGACTTTTTCTTTGTAAATCGATGTTTTCAAACAAAGATCTACAAATCCAGTTTGATCAGTATAAATTCATGCTTGCAGACGCCACAGTTAGCACTGCGGAAATGGTGAACGTGTGGTGTGCAGACGCCACAGTCAGCACCGCGGAAATGGTGAACGTGCGCTATGACGTGCGCTGATCATCAGTTCCAGGCAAAAGTTTGGAGGTGCGAAGGGATTTGGGAACTTTGACCTGTTGCTTCCGTTTAGAGCTGTGTTTACGCATGCAGCTGATATATATTTCTTAAAGGCTGCTACACTTTATGGAACCGTACTTAATGGTCATAATAAAACATATAAAAAAATAATGTACAGAGTATAAGACTGTCGTTGTGTAAGTTTTTATAGTCTTTGTTCGGTAGTTTGGTTGGTTCATTCCTAAATTAATAATTATATCTCTACCTGCGAAACGATTACGTCACATATACCACGGTGCTCGAACTTCGAAGCGTGCGTTGTGGTTTCTGTTTGTAGACCTACCCGCAAAGTGATTTTGTTTGCGTATTTAATATTTATAGATCTAATTTGCTGTGTTAGAATCAGAATAAAAAACGATGTGCCCCGTTGTGATTACTTCCCTAATTCTAACATGGCAGCGGCGATAGTAGCCCCCTTTTACTGTTGTCGCCAGAGGCATTATATTTGGATATAATCTGCCCTGTGATGTAAACAATGTAATTCACATGCGCACACACTGGCCCCAAATGACCAAACTTTCTCTTGAAATCTACAACGTCCAGACTGCGATACAAACACGCAGACTCCTAAAAGTCAACAGTACATTAATCATTTCAGTCACTTAATCTAAAAAGTTCAATGTCTTAGAAGTGAACAAAAGTGCATGATCATTTCAGTCATTTAATCTAACTTTAAAACGTGCATTGGAAGTGCGCTCCTGCAAATTGTCAATAATTCGGTCCCAGCTAGAAATGCATTTGCAGTGTGTTCCCTTCAGACGCACTTCCACAAAAGTGCACTGTGTACAGAGGAACTACGTAAAAAGTCCGCACTTCTTTGCGCTTCTTTATGGGGTGGGACGCTAACTGCTACTGAAAAACTACAGGAGTTCTTTCTGCCTGTGTCAGGGAGGAACAAGTCAGACAAATTGCTCAAGGCATCATTGTTGAAAATTTTGCACTTCAGGGTCAATTTCTTTTTCTCACATCTTCTGTGAAGATTTTCCCACACAGGTCTCAAGGTACAGTTGTGTAAATGGGGTTTTGGTCCAAGCATCTGCGACTACCTCAGCAGCATTTGATTGGACACTTTCTCTAATACAGGTTCATCTGACTACCTGAGAAGCATCTAGTTGATTATTTTTAATATAGGAGCAGCTGACCACCTGAGAAGCAGCCATTTGAACTCTTTCTAATATAGGTGCGACCACAAAAAGAAATGCTATCAGTGAAAAAGATGTATTTTCTGCATGCATTAGACAACTGGGGGGTGGGTGATGTTTAAGGAGGTAAAATACATGTGACACTACTTCCGGTGGACAGCAAGAAGCCAACCAGTGAAGCTAATCTTGTTTATCCACCAAGTGGCTGCACTTGAAAGGAGCAGATACCAAGCCTAAGTTACCTGTGGCATCATCTGAAACACGCATTATACCATCATTTAGTACACCCACTACACCATACCTCTGACGACCTTCACACGTGTATAGCTGCCGCCCATTGTCATATCCAGATGGTTGTTGAACACGTCACATTTGTACAGCTTTCCGTCCTGCGCATCTTGCGGGATGACATGCACAAAATGAAGGTTCCCTGAAAATAATAATAATAATAATAATAATAATAATAATAATAATAATAATAATAATAATAATAATAATAATAATAATAATAATAATAATAATAATAATAATAATAATAATAATAATAATAATAATAATAATATGTAACAGGCAAGCCCTTGGTATCTCCTGAAGGCACCAGCAATGCAACCTGACACAAATCGGTAGCCAAACAAATTTATCATATACAACGTCAATTGGGCATTGTCCCGCTCCCTTTTAGCAAAAATGCTATTCGCCCACCAGGTCCCTGGTGTGGCTTGTGCAACAATTATCATGACGTAAGGGTCCCATATAATAATAATAATAATAATAATAATAATAATAATAATAATAATAATAATAATAATAATAATAATAATAATAATAGTAATAATAATAATAATAATAATAATAATAATAATAATAATAATAATAATAATAATAATAATAATAATAATGATAATAATAATAATAATAATAATAACAATAATAATAAGGAAATAAACCGCAGATTGAAAACAAATTAATTTAAAAAAACAAGTTTAAAGTCTCGTAATTATGTATGTACGGTTAATGTCCTAAAATATGCGAAGATAGTAACAATTGCAGAACTACTAATTGAGCCCAGATAGCAATGACTACAGGATTATTAATAGGCCTATTCATCCCGAGTTGTACCGAACATTTTCCGGGCCGTAATTAATTATGCATTCCATTGTTGGCCTGATTGTCCAATCAGCAAGTAGACGAGTCGGACCCACGCCGTCATATGTTTACAACAGGTTACAACAGGTTTATTTTCTGATGACAGGCTTTACTCCCTTATACAATAAGGGAAGCCTCTGGTATCAGCTCCTGGTTAAATGTATTATCGTTATTGCAAAGCGAGGGGAGCGTGCTCCAGTCTTTTGCTCTACATCAATGTCCACACAAAACATTACATCACCGTCTTTCCACAATAATCCAGTCTCTTTTCAAAGTTTTTCACTGTTTTAGTGTTTACAACTTCGTCAGGCAGATCATTCCACTGATCAGTGATTCTCAACCCAAAAGAATATTTTCTTATGTCTAATCTGCAATTTCGCTTGTATATATTATAACCGTGACCTCTCAGGGAAGATTCATTCAAGGGTATAAGACCAT
Source organism: Hermodice carunculata (assembly GCA_964020975.1). NCBI lineage: Eukaryota > Metazoa > Annelida > Polychaeta > Eunicida > Amphinomidae > Hermodice > Hermodice carunculata. The sequence continues at coordinate 23,346,194 of OZ026623.1, forward strand.
CAGTAACTGCTGGGTCATACAAAGATTTCATAATTTTGAAGGTTTCTATCATGTCTCCCCTATATCTCCTATATGATAAAGTTGGTAACTGTAGTTTCCTCAATCTTTCTTCATAAGTTAAATTTGAAAAACCGGGTAAAAGCTTTGTAGCCCTTCTCTGTATATTTTCTGTAGCTGTAATATACTTTGTTAAGTGGGGATGCCAAACAGCATTTGCGGATTCTAAATGGGGTCTAACTAAAGCCTTGTATAAAAGTAGAAAGTTTTCTTGGTCCAAATATTCCATAGTTTTTCGTATCACTCCCATGGTAGAATTGGCTTTATTTACTTTACTGGAGACATGTTTTCCAAATGATAATTTAATGTCTATAACAACTCCTAAGTCTTTTTCCTCTTCAGATACTTTGAGTTTATGTCCGTTAATAGTATAAATCCATGTTGGTTTGTCTTTAGTTTCAATTCTCATTGATGTACACTTGTCTGGATTGAATTTTAATAGAGAATCATTTGTCCATGCCGACATTCTATTCGCGTCACCTTGTAGTTTAACACAATCACTTTCTTCATAAATGTCTTTAAAAATTTTGGCATCATCCGCAAAAAGGTAAACATCCGAGTCTGTGATAGCATCTGCCAATGTATTGATGTAGATGACAAAGAGTATTGGTCCCAGCACAGATCCTTGGGGTATTCCGCTTAGTACTTCATGCCATTCTGATGCAGCTTTATTAACCATTACTGTTTGTTTACGTTGATCTAAGAAGTCTTGTATCCATGTCGCTGTCGGTTCTGTGATTCCGTAATGTTTAAGCACTGATATTAACCTTCTGTGAGGCACCTTGTCAAAGGCTTTCATAAAATCACAATAAATAACATCCACACATCCACCGTCATCCAGGATTTCCGTCCATTTGTCTAAGACTGTTACAAGCAGTAGAACTGTAGATCTTCCTGATATAAAACCGTATTGTTTAGAACTGAATAGAGAGTTATCCTTCATGTATTTCACTATGGCATCCCTCACTAATGATTCCATAACTTTACACACAATACTCGTGAGACTAACAGGTCTATGATTTCCTGGACTATGTTTGTCACCCTTCTTGTATATGGCTGTGATATTTGCTTCTTTCCAAGCTGGTGGTATTGTTCCAGTCCTCAGAGAAGTTTTGAAAATGTTTGTCAGAGGCTCTACAATAGCATTACTAACTTCTTTTAGAATTCTAGGATGCATCCCATCCGGCCCTGGTGATTTAGTCACTTTGATCTTTTGTAATTGCTTTTAAACCATATCCTCTGTAATATTCAATTCTAATAGGTGTTTGATTTCAGGTTGTTGTGCCAGTTCCCAAGCTCCCTCAGGTTCTCTTGTGAATACTGTAGAGAAGAAGTCTGCCAAGGCATCTGCTTTTTCTTTGTCATTCTTTGTCATATCGTTTTGTACATTGGATTTGTGTAGACCCAGTATTTTTGCACGTGTTTTAGTCCTTGTACTAACATATTTCCAAAACTTTTTGCGGTTGTGCTTAGCTTGTTTGGCTATGTTCTTTTCATATAATTTGGTTATTTTCCTCGTAAGTCGTCGGACTTGATTTCTGCATCGACAGTATTCTAAGTAGGCCTCACCATTGCTAGTTTCTATGAACTTCTTCCATAGTCTGTGCTTCTTTTTAATTTTGGCTAGTGTTTTTCTGTCCAAAGGTACAGTGTATCTTTTACCAGTCCTCACCTTCTTCCGTGGTACAGATTAGTCTTGAGTTATTTTTAACTTCTCAGCAAAAATATCCCACTGTTTAATAACGTTATCTCTGCAGTCATTAAATAAATCATTCCAGTCACATTTTGATAAATCATTCATTTTCTCAAAATCACCTCTGTCGTAATTCCATGTGAACTTAGGCTTCTCCAATTCCACATAGCAGTTGAAAGACATTTCCAAAACACAATGATCACTGGCCCCGAGTGGTTCGCTGGCAGTAATGTTGTCTATCATATACTCTTCGATGGTGAATATTAAGTCAAGGACTGTTGGCTTGTCAGTTCCACGTCCTCTTGTAGGGAAATTCACATGTTGAAATAAATAATTATCTCGGACACATTCTATGAATTTAAACTCGTCGCTTTCTAGGTTGGCACTACATGTGCATGAATCCCAGTCGATGCCAGAATAGTTTAAATCGCCCGTAATTAATACCTGTGTATATTTTAAATTGCACAGTTTTGATATTAATAAATTCATACTTTGATTATTTTCCTTTGTGCAATTTGGACTTCTATATAGCAAACAAAAAAGTAATTTGTCTTTTTGGTTTAATTTGACTTCCAATGCCAATGCTTCCATTGGTATGAAATCGACTATTTTTTTGCAAGTCAAGCGGATTATAATTTACAGACTTATGCACAAATATGATCATCCCTCTGCCATGGTCCTTATCCATATTCATTTCCTCAATGACATACTCCTCTAATTGGTACTCTATGATATTCAATGTTCTTTTGTAATTTTTTGGTTTCACTTCAGATATAGCTATTATATCTGGTTTCTCTTCATGTATCCTAGTTACAAGTTCTTGAATTTTAGTTTGCGTAAGAACATCGGCATTTGTTGCGAGTACCCTTGTAGTTCGACTTTTTTTCTTTCTTATCTTTACTATTCTCAAGTTCCAGGCTGGACCCCTCACTTTGAAGATCCATCCTCCCCCCCCCCCCACCGATTATTTGTCCTGTTTCTGTTTAGCTTCAGCAACTTTTTCTCTGACCAGCTCTCGGTCTTCTTCAGAAAGGTCATGTGAAACACTAATGTCTTTCAATTTGGCTTCTGCATTCTTGAGTTTTGATAAATTTGTCATGATCAGTTTCTTGTCCTCGTTATTTTGAAGAACTACTTTGATTGGCCTTGGTTTCCCATTCTCCGTATTCTTCTTGCCCAAGCTAAATAAGCCACGTGGTTCCACTTTCTCTATATTTAAGGCATGTTCGCAGAGGTCATCAGAGAAATTTTCGTCATCTGCTTTCCTGAGTTCTGATTCAGTTTCTTTACTTTCTTCTACTCTGTAGATAATGATGTTATCTTCCCTAGATTCTTTTAATCTTTTTTCCTTGTTATGTTGTGTCATAGTTTCTTGGACTATTATCTGAACCTTCACTTTTCCCTGATCCATCTTGTTGCTTGATGCTATTTCTGCCCAAGTTTTCTTTACCTTTTCTGGTAATTCTTTTGCATAAGTGCTTGATTTAGTTTCAAGTTTAGATTCTAAATTCTTAAATTTAGTGTTCATGTCTTCCATAAGTTTTGATAGAATGGTTTCTGTTTTATTGTCTTCTGTTTTCTTCTGTTCCAAAACACACTGAGGGTAGAACCAGAAACAATCAGGCCGTTGCATAGTGTTATATTCTGCATCACTCATATCTATACACACTGCACAAAAGTAACGTTTGCACTCACCATCACATTCTAGGATTTTGTCTCCATCACTCTCATGCACTTTCACACACATTGCAGAAGTCCACGCTTCTTCCAATGCATCTTCCACACCTGTCTTAATTCCACTCCTGGAACCTCTTGCATTTTTTTTTACTCTGCTCACCTCCCTTCTGATCTTTCTTTTTCTGTTTGGGGGATTTGACATATTTGTCCAACCATCCCGGCATTGTTTACTTGAGCGATTATAAGAGCCGTTTATAGTGTCTTGCAATGTATTGTGGGTAAAATGACTGCCGGCTGCACATTCACTCGTCACACCACACCAAAACTCTTGTCAATGTTCTCTTCAACAGCCGTTTCTCACTTAATTTGTAACACAAAAGTTCCACTCACACAGCGCTCCAACACACAAAAAGATCGGTCGCAATAGTAACGTTCTTACAGTAAAATCATCTGAAATAGCGCGAGCTATTATTCTGAACGTCCATCTCTGTTGAGCCTCGCTTTCGATTCGCGAGCCTCGATTTCGATTACAACGGATGCCACGGCTTACCCTAGTGATTACAGCATGGATTGTGTTGAACAGTGCAAATCTTTTACCTAAAATGTCACATCAGCGGTGAAACGTGCATTTATAGTTTGCTGACGGTTTGATTTTCCGTTAAATCCAAGCACATCCTGTGTTTTACTTTCTTATGGTTCCACGTGTAATCCGGCCAGCATGGTCGAGCACAAAATGTAAACAAAGTACGGTGCGCTGCCCGAAGTGGACCGAATAAACCCGAGTCCTATGAACTGGTCTATTGGGCAGATTGTAACCTCCAACTGGGGCCAGGTACAGTCGACCCAGGCATAGGATTCCTCCGCTGAAGTAGGTCCCAATCGTTTCTTTTCACCAACAGCTGAACTTTGTCAATATGGAACTACCTTAAAGCTATTGCTTTACAGCCGTGAGAAATTTTGTTCATATAGCAACTATAAATTATGGGATTTGTTTCACTAAATTTATCTGTGAACGTTTCTGTTTCTAATTTTAGCACCAATCACCTTTACTGTCGATGCTGATACGTTCGTTCATATGCAGTGGCTTTGGCGACTTGTCGGTGATTGAGGTAACTAATTGCCACTTGTAGGTTGGGCTTGGCTGGCTGCGTGACGACTCACAGTTGATGGTCAGTGGGTCGCCTTCCTTCACTTCTCTTGGTCGTGGTTGTTGTTTCTTGTATGGATTAAGAACTAAAAAGAGATAAAACCAATTTACAATGAAAGAAAACTACAAGCAACGTTTCATAGGATATATTTCTTTCTGAATATTAGTTAACTGCAGTAATCAAGTCGATTACATTCAGACTTAGACCAGAGTGGGTCTTCACGAATATGTGGCATCAAAATGTGTTGTGCAAGTGTAACAAGAGAAGCCTGTGGTTTTGATATCTGCTTCATGAGTAGCCATCGATAAAGCTAGTGCCTTCTCGGAAATCACCAATTGTAATATGCCATTTTTTAAGCATATAATTTCCTCCATATAAAAAAATCTGGAAAATTGTTTATTATGAATTAAAAGAGTGCTCCCTGCATATAAACTATTACGTTATATACCGGTATGTTACATTGTAATATATTATTATAAAAAGAGATTGCGTTTTGTTTAAGTACATACTAAAGATGAAAAATACTATGTAGTGTCGCCTTAAATATAGTCTACGGGAGCATTTATTATATTGATTATGGGGACTTTGGTTTTTCCACAAAACGTTGGCGCTCATAACAGTTTTGACCATGCATTAAAAGCAGTATTTCCAAAAGAATAAACCTATAATACAAAAAATTATCAGGGTTGGTCAGCTTATAAAGTTCATGTATATTGATAAAATTCAGACAATTAAGATTGTTATTTAGAATGGCAAAAGAAAGATTGTGTCTACGCACATTTATATATGCATTTGTTTATTTATTTATTTATTTGGTTGTTTGGCTGGTTAGTTATTTGATTGATTGATTGATTGATTGATTGATTGATTGATTGATTGATTGATTGATCGTTTCTTCAGTTTTAAAAGGAAGTCTGTCAACCAGCCTACTTGTGCCATTATATCAGGTTATCTTCCTGGCCAGGACTCCCATCTTTGAGACACTTACATGCTCTCTGCAGGAACAGGATATCAGACATGGCCTTTCCGAACATGTTTTCCGCTATGCATTGGTAGTAGCCTTCTTCAAACATGGAGGTGTCGGTGATAAGGATGTCTCCGTGGTGTGATTGAGATCGTATGTTGGGCTTCGTGTTGATATCCAGCCTCTTGCCATCCTTGAACCACTGGTATCTGTAAATGTGATGCAAATAGAAGACATGACAGATTGCTCCTCAACGATATTGTTATCAGGTGTCAGTTTTGAATGGGCATTGTCACAGACGCACTCCAGTAATTATATAAGGACCCTCCTCTGCTTGATATTTTAATATTACAAACACAGACAGACAGATAGATGATGGATAGATGGATGGATGGTTGGATAGACAGACAGATAGATGGATAGATGGATAGATAGATAGATAGATAGATAGATAGAGATAGACAGACAGACAGACGGATAGATGGATGGATAGATAGATAGATAGATAGATAGATAGATAGATAGATAGATAGATAGATAGATAGATAGATAGATAGATAGATAGATAGATAGATAGATAGATAGATAGATAGATAGATAGATAGATGTGCAACTTGGTGAAGGAAATATTGACAGTTTATTCGTATGCATGCCTTTGCAAAAGAATGTTGGACTAATGACGTCAGGGGAGAGTAACACAGCCTCCCCCCCCCTTTCCAATTGTTATACCAGTGTCCGCTATATTTACTCAAAATTTGGACAGATTAATATCTCAGTTATAAAATTTGATGAATGTGTATTGAGTTTTGCATTGTTTGACTCATAAGGCATTATGACCAGAGATATGGATGTCTGTCTGTAGCACCGTCATTACAAACACATGAAGCAATAATCCTAATTAAGTGCATGTGTCATACAGAAGACCAGTATTTATCCAGGCATGCCTGTTCCATCCCATGTGTACTTACGTAGGAGTAGGGATCCCACTGCCCTCACAAGAGAGTTTTAGGTTTACGTTTGTTGCCACTTGGTACAGCTTCACTTTGCCCTCGGCGGTGGGACCCTTACTGATGGTGGGAGGCAGGCGAACTAAAAACACAGAGAAAAAAAAGCTATATTATTGCCACCAAGACACAGAGTTTGGGTCTACTTTAGAGGGAGACAACAGTAAAATGCGTTCTGAAAAAGTGTCTCCATTTCATGCTTTGACACCCAAAACATTACCCATCGAGTAATACATATGAACCACAAAAGTAATGCTTTATTGACCACAGGGTTTGCCTGCTGAGCAGACTGTCAAATCCTTTATTGACTGAGTGGTTGGCAGCTAAATAATTGCAGGATAAATGAGGCATGATGATGATGATGATGATGATGATGATGATGATGATGATGATGATGATGATGATGATGATGATGATGATGATGATGATGATGATGATGATCTGTAACAATTTAATAATTTAATAATAATAATAAAGTTTCTCCTTAAAATTAAGCAAACACAAATGTCTATACTTATTAGTTTCCCCCTATATTTTGAATCCTAGACTTTTAAAAATAAAAACTATAAAACAAAACAAACATGAAAGTCCCTTTAAACGATACAAAGCAAAATGACAAATTGAACGACGTCAACTCAATGCGGCCAACTTACCCTAACCTACCAACAATTTCAGGGAGGGAGGAGACAGTAGAGAACCTGGTAACGGGAGGTCTTGTTTTGGTGAACGGAGTGTATCAGTTTTCTCGGCACGGTGTAGTTGCTTTAAAGGTTATGTACAAAAACAGCGCGATGGCCACCCGTAGAATACCTGGTAATTTTCAACTTTGTGTTCGGAACCCTCAGCTGTGATGTCATCATATTGAGGGATAATTAAATTCTTTTCATTTCTCCTTGTGTTGTATGTAGGTCTTACATAATTATTATGTGTCTTTTTGCGGTCGGGTCTCCCGACAGTAAGTTACTTTAAGGAACTACAGGTTCAAAGGTTAAAAGTACCTATTTCTGAAATATTGTAATGGTTTAATTTGGGATTCGAACACTATCAATTCCTTGTGCGGGAACCATATTATTCTACATCTAAAAACGTTGTTCATTTATACATATATTTTACTCATAAATAGACTTCCCTATAAAACATCCGACATATTATAAAAGTTTTATCCTGTATTCCTGCACTGAAGTGAAGTTGTCCTGTTGTCACGTGACTACAGTGTGTGGATGTAAGGTTAGATGAGCACAGGATAGTCACAGTCTTCTTTTTATAACATGAATTGACTGGGAGTGTTGTTTTCATTTTGTTATTTGGGTTGTTGTTTTTTTTTTAATTTTTTATTCATATTTTTTGGGTTGTTTTTTGGGGGGGTGAATGGAGTTGGGTGGGGGGTTTTTTTGTTTGTTTGTTTGTTTTTTTTTTTTTTTTTTTTTTTTCCTTTTTTTATTCCATTGGTTTCAACAAGGAAAACAATCTTACCCAGGGTGTCACCCTATGCACACTCATTCTTGTGAACTCAGTCATGCTGTTTTTAAGGTGATAACCACTTTTTGTAGCCCTCAATATATACATTTCATTTTTGAACCGTATATATGCAAACCTCCCTAAACATTTTCCTGTCCATGTTATTCCATTTTTTTTGTCACCTTTTGTCCAGACAGAGTAATAAAAATCAAGCAATGCACAGCATATTAAGTTTAAATCATCTGTGTCTGACAAACTTTCTTCAGGAATTTTGACTGATCCCTATGAATAAGAACGCACCATATACATGAATAGGAACACATCAGACGTATGAATTGAACCACACCATACAGATGAATCACACACACACACACACACACACACACACACATATATATATATATATATATATATATATATATATATATATATATATATATATATATATATATATACATATATATACATATATATACATATACATATATAATTATTTAAGGTCGAGTTGTGAAACAATATAAAACATTAGCGCTGAACCACTATTATTGGACAGTGAAATAGAAAGATTAAAGATGGACATAATATGCACAATGAACTCACATAATTTATGGAAACATATCTACAACCAGTAAATCATGCCATGATTAAAAATCAGCGGCTGTGCTGATCAGAAGACAGCTCAACCTCTGGTTTTGCACAGAACACAGACAGAACAGGAGCACTGGAGGCCAAACCATACTTGTATTAGTTTCCTGAACTGACAAAAGCTTTTTGATTCTTTGACATGAGCAGGCATTTGTTCCATGACTTGGCCCCTTGATACTTTAGCTGTTGCCATATGTCATGGTATTGTAAGCTGGATGTAAGCTTTTTCGTTATATCGTAAGTTGTATCTTGTTTTCTTTTTCACATGCATGTCACTCAAAAATGCTGGGCTGTCAGGAGATAAAATTTTGTGCACGTCTATAGGGAGTTTACGTAGTCGAACTCATTCCATACTATGGTGACAGGCATTGGTCAGTGGTTCTTGCACTGCCTGACAAGTCATGCTGCAGCTGCCCTTGCGGCACTATAGGCATGTTGGTACTTGAATGAAAGTTCTCATGAAGAATTTAAATATGCAATTGTCGTCTTAAATCTAGGTAAATAGACGAAAAAATCAGGGACTGGTATGGAATGAGTTAAATACAGGGATGGTATATGAGAACGTAGTAATAGGTTTGGGTTAGATAACATCGAGTCATCGGAGACAAAACGAAGAGCTCTTTCCTGAATCTTTTCTATCTTAATTGTATCAGCCTGACCACACAGATGCCATGCTAGAGGACAAGAATCAAAAAGTGCTAGGGTAAAGGCATTAAAAATTGGGACCTTCCCTGCTCATGCTGAATATGAAAAAAAAAAAAAAAAAAACTTCTTAGAGCATTTATTTGTATAGCAGCCAGCTTACATACCTGGAATATGCAATCATGAAACTTTAGTTTATCGTTGATATTGACACCAAGTAATTTCACACATTTCTCATGAATAATAGTGATTTCATCCATTTCCAAACAAACACCATTTATAATTTGATCAGACATTTGAGGAGAGAGAATCTTGGCTTGAAATTGGTCAGGATTTGCTTTCATATCATTTTTAACCACGAAATAGCAATATTTGCATCGGCTTTCAAAGATAATTTGACATTTTGTAAGTACTTGTTGTGATAAGATAATATGTTGTCGTCTGCGTAGTTGTAACCTTCACAATGGCCTTCCGTAACATAAAAGAAGCCATTCATAAAGATATTAAATAACAGGGGTCCAAGGAACTTCCTTGAGGTACACACTTTAGAATATTCGTCGATCCACTTTGGGTACCATCGCATTTGACCCTTTGTTTTCTGCCAGTTAGGTAACCGTACAAAGTAAGGGAAGCTTTTTCTGACACACCGTATGTTTTGAGTTTCTGAGTAAGTAAATCACGGGAAAGACAGTCAAGATCTTTTGAAAGATCCATTAGTATTACTCCAACAAATTCATGGTTGTCTAATACGAGTTTCGAGTATTCTATAATTCTTATCAGTAAACTTTTGCAGCTGTATTTTTTTACGAAAAGCGCACAATAGGGAATTAAGTATATCATTAAAGAAATCGACCATTGGCCCTTTAAAAATCGTAGAGATACATGATGAAACACCGACAGGGCGGTAGTTACATTTATTCGTTGAATCAGACTTTTTGTAGATGGTGAAAACATCGGCCCTCCTCATATTAGTAACGCATTAACCTGATGTGATAGACTTGTTTATTGTATCAGTTATGGAGGAATACAAGGCTTCTGCGCTGAGTTTAATCAACTTTGGTGGGATTTCATCTGGACCGGCGGCTTTTTTAGCTTTTAATTTCCTCAGTCGTTTTAAGACTTATATTTCAGTTACAGCAAAAAAGTCAATGTGTTGATAATTCATAACTTTCACTTTGCCAGCAATGCCACAAGGCTGATCAGCAGATTTCTGATTTTGATCCCTTAAAAAGTCCGTACAGTTTTTATGCTCTGAAGCAGAAACGAAAAAGAAAAACATTAAAAGTTTCACACACGTGTTCAGGTTCTTGAATAAGATTGTCTTCTTCCATAAGAATTATTAAGCCATTACAACTAACTTTCGTTTTATTCGTTAAGAATGATCGTATTGCACCCCAGGAAGAATTTGTTTGTTTGAAGGACCACATCGGTCTTTAATGTAGCGTTGAAAAGATTGTTTACAAAGTGAGGTTACCTTGTTTCTCTGAACACGGTATGCTTCTCACTGTCCTTTGTACTTTTTACATCGTTTAATAATAATAATAGTTTATTACAATCTCCAATATTGGAGAAATATACAGGTACATGGATACATCGAAATGAGGGAAATCATTTTTATACAATTTTTCATAAAGTATGAGAACACTTTAAAAGTACAGAGATGTATTATGTTAAAAACACCTGGTGAGTAGTGTGGTCAAGACATGTTGCTCTGACCATGGTTTGATAAAGTTTCATAAGCAGTTAGATGCCTGAGGGAGTCAACCTGGCCGTCTTCTGTATTTTCATTAGCTAAAAACGTAGCAGGCTTACAACGAGATTTACTAAAGTTAAAAGGAGAAGGTGACAGACCAAGGCTGACTATTCTATCTAACATTGAGCCTTTGGTGGTTGTAACAGTAAGAATGTACCGCGCTAACAAGGAAGAATAGAACTCTACAAGCGGACTATTCACTTTGAAACAACGTTGAAACAAGGAGACAGTTTTGTATGAAATAGTATCAGCTGCTTTGGGAATCTGTATAGCTTCAAGAGAGGCGTGTGGTGAGACTTCTTTCCTGAGACTAAATAGCGTTTACCCATGGTGCCTTGCACGGATTTCAGGTCATTACAGTAATAAACATTTTACGTTTACGTAAGGTTCGTTTAAGATTAATCGCTCTTCGCAGTTCTCCATTTATGAATGGGGCCTGATTGGGTTTGACACGCTTTCTTTTCTGTGGCGCGTACCGGTCCACTACCTCTTTAAGTAAAATGTCATGAAACCAAACAGCATCGTCTACGTCATCAGAAATGCCTGAAATGAAATGGGGCAGCTTCAAAATCGACAATGTATTCGCCCTCGTCAAACGACTTCTAGCTGCAGTATTTAATGTCCGCTTGTAATGAATGGTCTTGCGAGTTGGATTTTAGTACTTGCGAGAACCATATTCTGAAAGTCACTTATTCCTGTGTCAATATTCACAGATCCAGCGACCCTGTTTTGGCTGTTTGTGAATATAACATCAATGAGAGTAGGAGATTCTTCCTTACAGCAAGTTGGAGAATTTATGATATTGCGCATGTCAAAAACACCAAGAATAATTACTAAGTCATCGATATCTCTTTCCTTATCCTTCTTAAGAAAGTTGACGTTTAAATCACCAAGAATAAAGTCCTGCTTTCGTGTTCTAAAGGCGTGGAGACGTAGATTATCGCATCATATAATTTCTCCTTGTTTACAGAGGGGGATCGGTAAACAATGGCAACCATCCATTTCTCCTTTTTGACATGAACCTTGGAAACTATCGTTTCTATATCATGTTGACAGTACTCTAAGTCTACTGTGCGCCTGTTTGGAATGCCGGATCTGATATAAGGCATAAGACCACCTCTACGACCATTACGATCTTTTCTATACATTGAGAAATGTGTCACATAAACGTGTGAGTTGGTAAAAGTTTTGCATGGTTTAGTCTCGGCGAGAACTCATATTTCAACGTAACTATGTTGTAGTAAATCTGCGACTCCCGTAAACTTATGCCTTATGTTATATACATTTAGGTGTCCAATTAAAAGAATATTGGCATGTTTTTACGAAAATTCCTGAAAATAATTGAATTGTCCAAACTTTCTCATTGTCGTTTGATATTTCCGGCACCGTTTCAATATCCTGATAACGCTATATATGCCATGTGGTGAAATTTGCTGAAAGTTTTCGGCCCTACCTTCTTCGCCAGTGTCCTATCCTCCGCTAAAAAACAACATAAAATTTAGCTTAAATGTATGTCCTAGCTTGTGACAGCCTTTGCAGGAAAGTCTTTGGGTGTGGCGGTTAAGGGTACATCATGCATTGAATAAATAAAACATATCTTTATTTGAGGAATCGAAATTTCGACAACGGAAATTTTATGAGTGCAATTAAGTACTTATGCGACAAAGCATTGAAAGTATTAGTGAGACTGAAGAAAGTTTATATAGTACTCAAACCGATGTAACGCATACTTGCACCTATTATGGAAAAAAACAACAACCGGTAGATCTCAATAGCTGGCCACAGTAAAACGTTGGATTTCATTGGATAAACATTCACATGATCACAGTTTACCATTTGACATATTGACGGAATATTTTCAAGATTTCCCTGCAAGAATTGTACAGTGTTCCAAACAAATTTATAATACAATGGGAAAGAATTTAAAACCCAATTACCATCGCAAAGAAAGAACTTACGTTAAAATATAGGAAAGTTTGAATTCAATATATATATATACATATATATATATATATGTGTGTGTGTGTGTGTGTGTGTGTGTGTGTGTGTGTGTGTGTGTGTAATGAAAAATGCAAACGTACAAAAACGCTTTAACAATTGAGAATCAGCGCCCATAATCTCCCTATTGAAACTGACCGACACAAACCACCGGTAAAAATTAACATCTTATCAATGCAACAAATGCCCGTCTATTGGACAGGAATTCCATTATGTTTTAGCCCGCTCAAAATTTTCAAAATTGATTAAAAACTGGTCTATTAAACAAAGTAAATATTCAGATGTTTTGAAGAATAACGAGGGCTGGCTGAAAAGTTCTAAGCCTAAGTGGAATATCTAAATTGGATTGAAATAAACTTTTGCCACCAAGAAGTACACTCATTTAATGAATCATTGTCATAAGAACTGCAACTATAGTGTGATTAGTATTTGTACCAGACCATCTTTGTGAACCTACCCACTGAAATCACCAGAAATGGACAAAGCTGGCTATAGGGCAATCATCAAGTACGTGCAACTGAAAGGGCCGCCTCAAACACAGATACGTGCCGACATGGTCTCCACTTCAGAGGATGATGCCCTCCCTTTTCCACCGATAAGAAGTGGGCTGCGGAATTCAAGCGTGGCAGAAAGAGCCTTGACGATGACGCGCGTCCGGGAAGGCCTTCAACAGCAACCATTCCCACAAACATTGCCCGGGTGCATGACATGGTGATGGCTGATCGACATTGACCACTCGACATATTGTTGTGATGTGGACATCTCTCATGCGAGGGTTGAGCACATTATCACCAAGGAGTTGGGAATGACAAACGTTTCTGCAAGATGAGTGCCAAAGCTCTTAACAGCGGGTCAGAAACATGTCAGATTCCTGGTGTCCCGTGACAACTTATTCCGCTTTGAAGCAGATCCCGATGCTTTTTTGGCACGATTTGCAACCATGGATGAGACAGATTCATCAATTTTAACCAGAAGCCAAATTTCAGTGTAAGCAATGGAAACATGCGGGATCACCGCCACCACCACCACCACCACCACACCCACTCCAACCCCCACCCCACCCCACCAAAAAAGCCATGTCAGTTTCTTCTGCTGGAAAGGTGATGGTTTAAGTGTTCTGGGATTTCAAGGGTATTCTGCTGATTGGCTATCTTGAAAAAGGCCAGACTATCAATGGAAGATATAATGCTGACCTACTCAGACAGTTGCGTAGGTGACGGGGAATGCTCGCTTAAGAAGTCCTGTTCACAAATCAGTGGTTGCCATGTCAGCTGGCCATGACAGTGGCTTCCAACTCACTGACCATCCCCCTTTTTCGCCCGATTTAGCCCCGTCAGATTTCCACCTGTTTCCCAGAATGAAAAAGGAACTAGCTGGTCGCCATTTTCTTAGTAATCATGCCGTCATTTCCCCTCTAACTGACATTTTTAGGGTGGCTGAATAAAATTTCTTCTTGAAAGAATCGCTGGCAAAAGTGTGTACAACTGGAAGGGGACTATGCAGAGAAATAAATGAAAACTATCTACATTTTACAGGTCTCTCACAGCTAGGCTTACAACTTTTTAGTCAGCTTTTTAAAACGACAAGGAGGAACTTCATTTCAAGATGTCAAGATATTGAAATAATATGCATTTTAGAAGCGGTTTTGGCTGCTAGTATGACAATGGAAGGTTCATTTTAAAATTATCCAGTTCAACATGTGCTATATTATTCTCCCTTTCCTTCTCTTATTTCATAGTTATATTATGTCTAGGTATATTTATTTTTGTTTTGATACATATTTGTGTTGTATGAATTTAAGTGCAAAATATTTAAGATACCACATCATACGCAGGAATAAATGTACATTGCAGATAACAATAAAGGCACGGTCGTTAGAAAAGGAGTAGGCCGTACGTATGAATAAGGGCACATCAAACGTATGAAAAACAAAACACCATACATGAGAGTAAGACAAAATCATTCATAGGAATAGAAGAACATCGTACGCAAGATAGATAGCACACCATATATATGAATAAGGGCACATCTTTTTGGTGTCAGTGAAAGGACATCATACAAGGAATAAGAACGTATCAAAGGTATTAATAAGAGCACATCAAACGTATGAGTAAAAGCACACCATGCGGAAAAATAAGAGCAAGTCGTATATATGAATAATGGCTCATTATTTAAAACATTTTGTTAAAGGTTTTCCAGGAAATTTCATCATGGATAGAATATCTTTGTGTCAACAAAGTGTTGGTTGAGCTGAAACCTTTTTATTCATCAATGACATGGAGTAAAAGTTGCTGTATCTGAACTCACTCAGCCGTATTGGGGATCTAAGCACGCCGTTAAACTCTTGCAATAATTGGTCATTTATTTGTTCGGAAATTTTATGGTTCGGCCACACATTTTAACACAATTTTCAAATGGACGCTATTTCTCCAAGGCATATGTCAAGGTTTGTTTGTCTGAGTCACAGGGTAAACTATAACGTACCTAAAAGGCCCCAAGGTAAGTCTGCCCTGGACGATGCATTCAAACGTGATGAAGCGCACATGCTTCCATGTGCCGCAACACCAGACAGCGTTGTTTCACATTTCTGAATTCCTATCTGTAGCCTCAACGCTTTCCCGCGCAACCAGGTCCTTTGCAACTGGTAAGTTTGAGGTTCATCTGGTTTATTTGTTTGTTAACACTTTCCCGCTCAAAACGCCAAAATGTAAATTGTCGTCTGCTTCAATTTATTTACTTAAGTTAGCTAAAAACATTTTCGATGAAAATTGCAGACTTGACTTATCATGACGGCAGGTCCCAGACCAATAGCATTCAACGCGCCCAACCCGCGCTGAGGAAAACTATATTGATTCGGTCTCTGTATGAAGAAAACTATAATGATTCGGTCTCAGTATGAGGCAAACTATGTTGATTCGGTCTTAGTATGAGGGAAACTATATTGATTCGGTCTTAGTCTCACCAGGAAACAGTTACATTTTGCACTGTCTCCAAACGTCATTTGGCTGAAAGTCATAAAAAATTCTTGTTCCCGATATATGTCGCTGGTCAACACTTTTCTTCCTTTTTTCCTATGCGAGCTTAGCTGGAGGACACCGAACAATAATGTTGACTTAAAGGAGGATAGAGTAGGGTCACTGAATCTTGTTCACTGCGGTTCCTTTCAATCTTTGCCACAGATAGATATAGATAGATAGATAGATAGATAGATAGATAGATAGATAGATAGATAGATAGATAGATAGATAGATAGATAGATGGATGGATGGATGGATGGATGGATGGATGGATGGATGGATGGATGGATGGATGAGTGGGTGGGTGGGTGAATGGATGGATGGATGGATGGACAGATAGATAGAGATAGACAGACAGAAAACCAGACAGAGACAGATAGATAGACAGACAGAAAAACAGACAGACAGACGGACAGACAGACAGACAGACAGACAGACAGACAGACAGACAGACAGACAGACAGACAGACAGACAGATAGATAGATAGATAGATAGATAGATAGATAGATAGATAGATAGATAGATAGATAGATAGATAGATAGAAAGGAAGGAAGTTCAAAACAAAACTTTTCAAAGCACATTTGGCGCACCCCTCACTACAAAAGGACATTGACCAGAAAAAGCAGTCTGGTTCCCCATTAAATTCATGCAGTGTAACATATATCTCTCTGAAAAGAAACTTACTGTCTAGGCTTGCGACTCCGGCGAGTAAACAAAAACTTCCAAGTACGGTCAATGGGTACGCCATCTTAGTTGCTGATAATGCTTCACGAACTTCTTGTATCTGTCTTTTACCCCAGATCTCTGTGCAGGATAGCTGTAAATTAAAATGACAAAACTTTATATTATTATGAACACATGACTCATAGCCAGCATCACTTTGAACAATCTCAATTATTTCCCACTAAAAATTATTTTGAGTAAAGAATGAACATGATGTATACATTAATTATCAGTCTATTACATCGACTCATTAAAATTGGTAGGCGCGCAATAAAGCACTTCCCACTTTTGCTTTAAATATTTCACAGCAGTACATGTAGACTTCTCTATCCATTTATGCATCTGATCCTCACAATACTTAGGATTAATTTTGAAATTTATTTGAGAAAGAACGTCGGTTCTTGTTGACCCGGAAAGGGAAGCAGTTTGTTCGGGGCATTTTCACCCAATTGCATTGCTGTATTTCGAGCCAGGACGAGTCTATTTTGGTTGAAATGGGTGAGGTTGTTTTTAAATGTTCTGGCAGCTTTCGACTAGATTTAGCATTTGTTATAATAAAACTGACATTATCCGATACACCCTGTTTCGTTTTCTTTGAAGCTCAGAGTATTTAAAATCTTCCCCAGAAGAAACTATAGCACGTCAGTTTCACGTTGTTCACAAAAGTCAGCCAGTGCTGGACGCTGGCCTACCTCTCGAGAAGTACAGAATGGAGAGGTCATTATGCTTTGAAGTTTGAGCGGCTCCAGTACTCATGGTGCTGAGTTGCGAAATTTTCAGCAGGTTTTATTTCGACCTCGCAGCCCACATTATAAAGTACATTATTGAAAACAATCGGGCCTGGAAAAAAATGTTGTGTTTCCGGTTGCGCGACCGACCCCACAAAAGGTTGCAGACCGTATTTTTTTTCTCATGAAAAAGAAAAAATCTATTTTCATCCCGTTTAAATGACTTCTCATGGTTTTGTGAGTCGCTGATTTCTATTGTTTCATCCCGGTTCTCGTGACCTAAATTGTCCAATCAGAGGGATTGTTGTTGCGGACTTGCAAAGACACGTGTTCGACCTCACTTGTTGTAGTGATATACGTTATTTTTTCAAGAGGATTGGACGAATTTTATTATATTACTCCTGGCACCCGTCACATATAATACTGCCCTGTATTGTTCTGATTCTCACATAGCACAACATCATTGTGTAAAATTATCAATGATTTGAGAAGCATACTGGAGTATGGGTCTTGAAATAGACCTGTTCATACCGACTTGTAATCAAGAAAACCAACATGAAAACCTTCAATTCTGGAGACAGGTTTTCACATGATTCTCAATAAACAATGTTCAGATCTTGCAATTTTCTGTTCAACAGGTCCTGTTGGGTGATAACAACTTAGATACATTTTATAATTTGATTTTTATACTGCGTAAAAAATTTATACATGGATGTAAATATAGAAATGTTCTACCCCATATTACAGACTTTGTAACAGTGATAAAGAAGATTAAATTTATTGAATACTGTATAGCAAGAAATAGAAGTAAAATTTGTAAGCACGATAAAAAATCGGCAAGGTTTTAGGCTAGAACCATAAGCAATATTTCCTCTTCGCATTATATAGATAGATTTAATGTATGAACATTACACCTCAAATAATACATTGTAACAGTTCTTTTTCTGTGTTTACTCAAATGTTTATTAATATATCAATCGCATTGTAAACGTTGGGTGTTTTGTATATATGTACCCCTTGTGGAAATAAAAAAAAATGAAAAAAAAGTCACATCAGTGGTGCAATGTGCATGTTTAGTTTGCTGCCCGTCTGACTTTTCATTAAACCCGAGCACATCCTGTGTTTTACTTTCTGATCCTTCCACGTTGAATCCGGCCAGCGTGGTCGAGCACAAAATGTAAACAAAGCAGGGTGTACTTCACGAACTCGGGCCGAAGTGAACCGAAAAAATCCGAGTCCTATGAACAGGTCTATTGCAAAGTAGATTGACTCCAGAGCAGCTCAACAAGGTAATATGTACATACATTTTCTTAATTTGCTGATTTGAGTCGCTGCTTTGTTATAGACTGACCATATGTGAGAATTCCAAGAAAAATTATGTTTGATAATTAAGCCTAAATGTTTCTGTTTTTCTGTACCCTTTGGACTTTTTTGCCCATAGACTGTAATTGAGAATGGTTTACTTTTTTTCACTTTTTGAAATGAACACTTCTGGTTTTGAATGATTGAAATCCACTTTGCACTTAACTCTCCATTCCTGAACCACCAGTAAATTTTCATTCAAGTGTGCCACTGTTTGTTCAGGAGATTCCACAGTATCAAGTAGAGAAGTGGCATCATCGATAATAAAGACTTTACATGATACATTATTTATACAATCATTTATAAACACTAGGGTAGGGGACCAAGAACAATGCCCTGGCGCACACATGCTTCGATTATTAACCATTCAGAAAATTTTCCAATGAAAGAAACCCTTTGTTTTCTATTATTTAAGTAGGACTTAATCCAAGCCAAGATTGGATCACACATACCAAGTTCACTTAACTTAACCAGGAGACCTCTATGCCAGGCCCTGTCGAACGCTTTAGATACGTCCAATAAAACCATTCAAATATCTTTACCGTGGTCCACGGCATAATTTATCGTATGAACAATATTTACAAACTGAGGGACAGTACTGTCAAGTTTCTTAAATCCTGAATTACATTCAGTGAGCAAATTATTCGACGTTAAAAATTCATAAATTGTTTTAAACGCGACGTTTTCCAACACTTTGGAAGATGAGCATAAAAATGAAACCGGTGTATAGTTCTTGGCCAGGTAATCCTTGTGAACCTCACTTGTGAACGTGGATGGGGCATGTGGAGATGTGCGGTCATATGTTTAAACGGAGTACAAATCTGGCGTTTGTCATATCAAACTCTTTCATTTGAATAGACAAGGAATAAAGACCAAAGTTACAGAAGTCATATCAGAATACTGTCCGCATAGAATGGTAGAATCTGCCGTACTCTATGGAATCACCGCTGCGTTTCGCACATGTGTTCTTGTGCCTGTGTGCTGCATTCAAGGTCAACCTTGCCACGATTTTCGTCCATACTTTTACCATGTTTAAGGCGCCTTGATGTATTATGGGTTAGGACTTGTTAAAAGACTGTGTAATTAATATATTTTGCTTTGTTATGTGAAAAAATTTTAACTGTTTTGGAACCGATAAAATGTTCCAAGGATCGCAATTTCAGCGCAACCCAAATGGGGCCCCACTGTACGCCCTGCAAGGAGAGAACCGATCAATATTCCTGGGTGCCATGGGGCTCCCTTTCGGATGTAAGATACTAAATCAATTTCATGGAATTGAAATAAAAGTAGATGCAAATAAATTTTACATATTGGGGTCACACACAATAGATCGTGAAATAAGGAGTTGAATTGCAACACTGTAGGCTTAGATACGAATGAATTTGTACAAAAATTTACCATATTTCTACATTTACTACACTAGCAAACTGACATATAGACATGCACTTCCTCTCTTTTTTCATCTCTCCCTGTCTTCCCCCCATCTTCATCCAACGAGGAAATGATACCAGACAAAGACCATTTGTAGCCATTCTTTAATATCTTTAAGTCGTGAAATTTTAGCGTTATTGCTTAATTAAAATGCAAGGGTGCCCGTCACTGATACATGTATGTTGTGCATCAATCAACCAACACAATATACAAATTACAATATATTTAAATAGATTGAAAGTTAATTGCCTACTTTAAAATTTATTTGGAATGTCAAAAAGAGCTTTTGGGAGGCTCACTCATCCGTCGGTTCTGTCCATTCACAATTCACTTTTTTTTACTTCTTCTTTGAAACCGTCGGCCAGATTTCATTCAAACCTAGTGGCAATGTACCGTTGATTAGTCTCTACCAAGTTTGTTCGAACGGTCACGGTCCGGTGATTTTTTTGGGGGGGGGGTTGGGGGTTTTTTTTTTTTTTTGTTTTGTTTTTTTTTTTTTTTGTTTGACAAAACTTTAAAAAATCTTCTTCTCCAGAGCCGCTCACCTGATTGCTTTGATATCACACAGTAGCACTCCCATGGACTCCTAATTTGTAATTGTTTTCCAGGTGGCGCTGTATTTTTTTTCTATTTTTTATGTTTTTAGTGTGTTCTCGGTATTTTCAACTTCTCCAGAACTTTCATTCAGATTTAACTTAAACTTTTTGGATATGTTCCGTGTAAAAGGGTCAAACAGAGTTGTCCACTGGGTGGCACTGCTGTGGAGTCCTGATTTTTAACGATATTTTCAATTCAGGTAATTATTGTTAAATGCACCTTTCTTATTGATAATTATGTTAGACAGTGGGCATTCTTACGCTTTTGCACACTTTAGACTTCTCTAAAATCGTTAGCCAGATTGACTTCAAACTTGGTGGCAATGTACCTTAATTGGGTTTATGAATTTTTTGGTTCTTTAATTGGGCAAATCTTTAAAAAAAATCTTCTTTTCCAAAGCAGCTCACCCAATTGCTTTGATATCATACAGGAACATTCTTAGAGACCCCTAGTTCTTGATTTGTACACCAAGTGGCGCGGAAATATTAATGATTTGTGTGTGTGTGTGTGTGTGTGTGTGTGTGTGTGTGTGTGTGTGTGTGTGTGTGTGTGTGTGTGTGTGTGTGTGTGTGTGTGTGTGTATTTTCGATATTTTCGAGTACTCCACAACCATCACCCAGATTACAGTGAAACTCGGTGGATTTGTTCCCGGTGAAAGATTCAAACACAGTTATTAACTGGGTGGCACTGCTGTGGATTTCTGATCTTTAAAGATTTTTTTTTCAATTCGGGAACTTATTGGTAAATATACCTTTCCTATTGATTACTGTATTAGTCAATGGGCATTTTAATGTTAATTAACATTTTACTGATTTTTTGTTCAGATAAAAATCTTTGAAATACTTCTAAATGCCATATGCACTCAGCTAAAGCTCAACACAGGTCTATTCAGTTGCAACTTTAATTTTGTGAACGAGCTCAGGTCAGTTATCCCATCACAAAATTAACTTATTTTTCATGATGTGTCTCTTTCATTTACTGTGAGGCTCCCTGGCACTGGCTGACTGTTGTCAACATAGCGAAATGGACTTGTGTTCTGGTCTCTTCTTGAGTGATTTTCTGCCTCCCACGCTCATGGCAGTATGCTTTGTTTTCCTTTGAGCCGGTGTCCTGTATTCGTGCTGTTGAAAAGTCTGTCCTTTTTCTTTTTTTGGTTACTTTTTCTTTATGGGCCTTGCGAACAAAGGCACTGACTTGCGACAGAGATTCACTGTTCCTTATTAAAAAATATAAAATCATGCAAAAGCAGTAGGGGCTGCCATGACCACACAACTCGCTCTTTTGATGACAAGACAATAATCAAACTTTATTCCCGAAATACAAAACTCTTGTTCCTCTCGGAAGCTCAGATCCATGAAATAAATAATAACTATAAAATCTGTAGTAGGCAGGTGTGATCCATTGTCAACAGTTCCACAAAACCCTTTGAAGATTAAATATGAAAGTATTTACAGCGTCCAAGATTTTTGTTTGCAGTAATTGACTGCTACTTCTGCAATATTCTGAGAGATGTCTGTCCAGATACACTACAGTAACTTTGTTTGTCCACTACCTCCATTTAAAAGGCAAAAGTAGTTGGTTGCTCTCTGGCACAGTCGAGTAAATTTGGATATTATCTTAAATGGGTGTGCAACAGCAATAACATCATGCTGATCACCAGCTACAACGCAGTATTATGCTCACAGTTCCACAATTACTGTATGTTGCAATTACCATCTGCACCAGATGGTCAGATGTAACATAGCTTGTTGTGGATTCCGTAGGAACTCTCTGGAATTAACTCATTAGTGGACCATTTCAGAAATGGATTGATTAAGGTTTCAAAGCAAAGAACAAATAATATTTCCTGGGTAAAGAAAAAATTTTACCCACAGCATCCTTTTTTTTTTTTTTTTTTTTTGCAGGAAAGCGAAAAGCACTTTTGGATTTTGAATAAAAATGTTGGATATTTTATGATGCCTTTACACTGTGTGTGCTACATTTCATGCAGTAAATGGACGAATGCCTCTTTCCTGTTCTTTATAAATAAAATCACCACCGGATTGCTGCTTGTGGTTTTCTTTATATAATACATCTGGTATGATAGAGGCAAGGTCTTTTTTATTTAACCCTTTCCCACTTGAATTAAGACTAGGTCAACAGCTTTCCTTGGCATAGGTTGGGCACTAATTGTATATATATATATAATTGTAAATAGTGCTGGTTTTGAAATGCTTATTATCACCAGAAAATATTGTTTTCATCGTCATCATTATAATTATAATTTTTTGCTATTTTGTGAAGCATTTTATGTTATCCATTTCTGGGTACAGTGATTCTGTATCTTTTTCTACATTGTCCAGACCAGATATCAGAATTTTACTTTTCTCATTTCTGAATGTAGCTGCTTTATACCCATGCTGAGAACTCTCACCAGTATTCCTGAGTTTTCCAATTAGTCACATATCGCAATTCGCTGAGACCTGTCTAGACCACATCAGTTCCCCCCCCCCTCCCTGTTTATCAAGACATGAGTCACATCTATGTGACTGTAGTTCAATATTCTGGATTATCCCATTGTTTACATGTGACATGAGAGGCATCCCAACAAAGTAGGCCAACTCAGTGACTGTGTAAAACATCCAAGAACGTAGTGACCTTTCCAAATCAAAGTGAACAATTATTTTCACACCCATAACAACTTAGGGTAGAGTCAGTTCTGCTTGGACATATAGATTTTTTACAGTTGGCGATTTACAGTACCTTGATTTTACCTTGTGTATAGGTCGACATAGCTAGTCCATGAGTCACAGAGAGGCAGTGGGCAAAGAATAAACACATCTTTGTTGATTTCTTGACCTCTGTGAAGTTGTCTGCCCAATGAAGATGAGTAATTGTTCTTCAGTTTATATATGTATTCACGAAAATGTAATCCATTATTCTGCTATCTAGATGACAGAGCATTTGGGTTTATTAGCAGTTCAGTAAAGCAGTAATGTCCAACTTGAAATCTATGTAGCAAAATGTAACTTCCCTGGAGGATTTTCTCAACTTATTCACATGATAAACGCTTATTTTGGATACAGTCTGCATCATTTTTCAACAACTGTGGAGGCAAATTTTGCAACAATGATCCCGCTGGGCATCCCTGCAAAACAGCTTCATATTACTTAGTGATATATGAACATACTTGTACTTCCGTCACACAATCATGGAAATAAATCCTGACCCATATCTCCTCCCCTCTCCCTTTCCCCTCCCCATCCAAAAATACAAAAGAGGACAAGAAGGAGGAGGACAAGGAGAAGGAGAAAAAGAAAAAGGAGGAGATGGAGAAGAAGAAGAAGAAGAAGAAGAAGAAGAAGAAGAAGAAGAAGAAGAAGAAGAAAAAAAAAAAAAAAAGAAGAAGAAGAATGCATAACAAAATGACTGACAATTGACTTCCCAGACCTCGTTGGACATATATTTTGGTCTGCTGCTATTGGGAATAGCCAGACAGTGAAGGCTCTGAGCAATGCAGCTGGTGAGTCTGCTTTGGAAGCAGACATACAGTTACTATGTCACAGGGACTGCCGTTTTACAAGCGTATTTTGGAGGTACGTCACAAGAGCAATGTAACTTTCAATACATTGTTGACCTAGGTGTATAAACTGTGGCCAGAGAAAGGGCGGACGCCATTAAAAATAGCATGCAGTAATTGTTAGCTCCACACTTGGAGGTTCTATCACCTTCCAGGATCGATCTATTGTAGCAGATGCTGCAGCGTCTGCAGCGTCTGCTGCCAGCTTGTCCATCATCATCATCATCATCATCATCATCATCATCATCATCATCATCATCATCATCATCATCATCATCATCATCATCATCATCATCATCATCATCATCATCATCATCTCATTATAATTTATTGATTGAAAAAAATCCCTTACGGAGAAGCAAGGCAGGCCCTGCAGTATGACAACTATATACAATCAAATAGGTACACACTATAAAAGTAAGACACAACCTTTTGCAAAAAAACAGTGATAAATTGCCAAGCAGGGAAGCCACAGAATAAACAATGGCCATCAACAAGCAGATAAATCAGTCACGCAATAAAATAATTCTGACTTTCAGAGGGGCAGTCAGAGCATTAGTTTTCTTGGTGTTGTGAGGAAAGCACTCAAAGTGTGTACATAGAGATTGATGACAAAAGTATTGGTTTGTGTCCAAATGACTTGAGATTGAAGGGTTAACGTTTGTGCAAGGCTGGCAACGGGCTACTGCCTCTCAGGGGTGAAAAGGTACTTTTTTTGCAAGTTGCCCATGGGCAATCATGATATTTTCGCAAGTCGCCCTCAAAACCCTGAAGTTACCCATTTTCTCTTCTGTAAATAATACATCAAATAACTATATACTGAGTCACAGAGCTCTTGGTAATTTCACAAGGAGCAGTGTTACTGTGCAAAGGTATTTACCTTTCTGCAATCGAAAAGAAAAATTTAATCGTTGACATAATGAGAAATTGTATGCATCCAAATCAAAATAAATAAAGGTTAAAAAGTAAAATAGTACATAAGCTACTGGCTAATTAATGTGTAATATGGTATTCAATAATTGTATGTAGACACTACGACTTTAAATATTTCACAATTTTCATATTCAATTCACAAAGAGAAATTTGAAATTTAAAATTTCATTTGCTTTATTACAAAGGCATATGAAATGACTTAAATCTATGTGTATAACCCACAGGGTTATCTTTTTTTAGACCTTGACCATTTCATGTGTTCTGTTGTATATTTAGGTGAACAGCTAATAGTTCATTGGGACCTCTCCTATTACTTATTTAAGTCGATTAAATGTATTCTACATGTGCTCAGGTAATTCTTATGTGAAACGTATACAAACGTCACCAGATTATTTGTGATATCCTGTTCTGGCTCATTCCGTATTATAAAACGCCACACTGATTAAGCTTAAGATAACAAAATACCATTGGGCAACCAAGGAATCATTTAAAGGTGCCCCAACAAATTTTAAGTTGTCTGGGGCAACCAGACACCCCTTAATTTACACCCCTGCCTCTTATGCTGTTTGGCTCAAACAGCCTCTAAAAAGGCTACAGGAAGACCACTATTTACTTTGTTATTTTTTGGCTAAAAATAGCCCGTGTATTTATTGGCACCGTTATTCACGCTTGTCGAATAAAAACGAGGTAGGCAGGCAGTGTATACACCAAGCACAATGACAATATGACTCCAATAGCATTTTCTATGGAATGGTCAAACATAAATTTTTATCACCTGTTTGCAACAAGGCTTGCACAGACTCAAAAGTGTTAGCCAGAAGAACAGAAAATAGGAGGGAGTCTGGGTGGAAATTGCCATTTCATGTCACAATAACACCTTCTAAATTTGTGTTATTCGAACACTTGCCAAAAAGTGAACACTCATTACACCTTCAATATAAGCTGTAAAATTTCAGTTTACAATTGTTCCGTGCTTCTTCCAGTGCCAATTTTTAATGAGTCAACAGCTTTCATCGGAGAACTATTGGCGCAATGCGAACTGGACCATACTCATAGTCTCTACAACTACAAGCAAACTTTTTTTTTTAATGAAAAGTTGTCTTACAAAGAGTATGAATATGGTATCGTTTTGCCAGTCCAGGGCACATCGATTTGTGTCCAAAATTGGCACGTAAAGAGTTAACCCTTAAACATCTCATAATTCCTCTGGTCTCTCCAGACTCTTTCTTTAGCACTCACGTTATTTAACATGATGGCCCGAATTATGTTGTTTTGTTTATCTTTCGTACTGTTTTTGGAGTATTTTTCAATGTTTTAAAAATATTTCTTAAGCTTTGCAAACAAAAATAAAGAAATAAATATCAGAACAGACATATCGGACCGATAAATTACATTTGTAAGGTCGTGGTCAACGGTTATTATCGACTCACTCCAGGCGTTCCCTTCCCGATACTCCAACCATCCCCTGCCCCATACTCCGGCCGGGACAAGCTGTTGACTCATTTCTATGAGGAGACGTTGTGAGCATGTCCGTATCGACAATTCTGGTATAAAATTCAAAATCTATAAACAATAAAAGGAACCAGGTTTTCATTTGGGCCTGGCTTGATGCCACGTCCAAAACTGCCTGTGTCCCAGGGTTGCGATCAGGTGCTTCCGGTTGCGCATGCGTACTTCCGACGACGACTGAACACCGAGGATACACATCAGGCACTTCCGGTGATGAGTAATGAACGACAACAATGCTTTTGATATTGAATAGGATGAGTAATGAACGAAGACAATGGGACAAGATATTGAATATAGGATGAGTAATGAACTAAGACACTGGGGTAAGATATTGAATAGTCTGCATTATGAGTATAGGTACGAGTTACCGAACGAAGACGTTGGCGGGGGGGTCGTTATTTGAATGGAACGATGTTATAACTCTCTCCAGATATATATAGATAAATATAAAATAACTTGCAGAAAGAATAAAGATAAAACCATGCGTTACCCCTGTCGCCGTTGAAAAACACGGCGCTGTCCATGATAACCCGGTTCCAATAGTAAAGTGTGCACCGTTATTCACCCACAATATATTTTACAGACGACCGACGGGTTTATTCCCGACAATTATGCGAGGCGAGACTGCACCAACACGAGCTTTAGGAGCAGTGTTCCGAGCTTTAGGAGTCGCGCTCCGAGCTTTAGGAGCAGTGCTCCGAGGTTTAGGAGCAGTGTTCCAAGCTTTAGGAGCATGGAGGAGGAATATATGAGCATCTGAGAGCAAGCATAATAAAAAGGTGCCTGATCCACAACAATGCAACATCTTGGCATATACAGTAATACAGTAACGGTCAGATACCACGTGCCTCTTGTCGTCATTGCAATACACCCTTGTCGTTCTTATCAGGATCTGAACATACATGTACGCCTCTTTCACTCTGAATTGCTCTCAAACGGGTGTAGGGCCCACAGCCTGAGGAGTGCTACTCGGAGCTGGGCGAGTCGTGCTCAGAGTTAAGGAAGGGGGGGATATGTTACTATGATTATTATCATCATCATCATCATCATCATCATCATCATCATCATCATCATCATCATCATCATCACCACCACCACCACCACCACCACCACCAGTAGTAGTAGTAGTAGTAGTAGTAGTAGTAGTAGTAGTAGTAGTAGTAGTAGTAGTAGTAGTAGAATTGTTGTTATTGTTGTTGTTGTTATTGTATAATGCTCGAAGCTGCAGGTGTAATGCTCAGAGCCTGAGGAGTGCTACTCGGAGCTGGGTGAGTCGCACTTTGAATTGAGGAGGGGGGGGTAGAATATGTTATTATTATTATTATTATTATTATTATTATTATTATTATTATTATTATTATTATTATTATTATTACTATTATTATTATTATTATTATTATTATTATTATTATTATTATTATTATTATATAATGCTGCAGGAGCAGTCCTCAGAGCCTCGGGAGCAACGCTCCAAGCTTATGAACAAGGAGGAGCTATCTGTAAGTAGTACAGGAGTGAGTGTCATGCAAGGTCCCGCACCGACAAAAGCACATCATTGTGGCATCCCAAGTCAAGGAAGTAAGATGCCACACGTTTGTCGTTATTGCGATCAACTTTTTTCTAGAAAGTATAACAGCAATCGTCACGAATCCCAGTTTCCCAATATGGCCGGTGATGACTGAAAACGAAACATGTTGAAGAAGAAAAAGAAAAAGAAGAAGAAGAAGAAGAAGAAGAAGAAGAAGAAGAAGAAGAAGAAGAAGAAGAAGAAGAAGAAGAAGAAGAAGAAGAAGAAGAAGAAGAAGAAGAAGAAGAAGAAGAAGAAGAAGAAGAAGAAGAAGAAGAAGAAAATCGGGACATGTAAAAGACATATTTGGGAGGCACAAACACGACAGTAAAATAGACACTGAACAAGAAGATCAACTATACCAAACGGATGACAGCCCGTGAAAACGGGTGGTCATTTCCGCCTTGGACGACATCAGTCCATCATATGAAAAGGCTAAGAATGCATATATGGAGGAAGGTGACGACACAGATACAGCTGCTGAGAAAGCATGCGTAGACTCGAAGGTTGATCTGCTTAACAAAATGGCGCATACATATAGAATCTTACATGGCAGTGAGTGAGTTACGATTTTTCTCTCACGAGGGATCGTTGTTGGTGGGGAAAATCACGAGTGACCGCAGGTCACGAGTGATTTTCCCCACCAACAACGATCCCGAGTGAGAGAAAAATCGTCACTCACTCACTGCCATGTAAGATTTTATTTATTCTATGTTTAATCGAGTATTTACCGCAAAAATTGTCGCTCTTGTTGCTTAGGTGTCGCCATTTTGAAGCGGAGACTTTTCACTTGGAAATGTCAAATCACATATACATGCACCGCGGGTGTAAACACAATATACCATTGCGCGCTTTAAATAGATCCGCATGTTCGAAATGTAAGACACTCAAAATGAAAATAACAAGACAATTCCACACCAGCAACGATCCCGAGTGAGAGAAAAATAGTAACTGGTGCCGTGTAAGATTTTGTGTATTCTGTGTTTGATTGGGTATTCATTGCGGAAATTTATACCCCAGGCCTACTTTCAACGCCGAACTCTGGTGTGCCAGGTTTGTTTACGTTCGTCGTGGTTTGTCCACGTCACGCATTCACGTATGATACTATGATCAAACCTCGCTCGTGCACATTTGATTTTGTCTAAATGTCAATTGATGCATCACGTCACAATTTACCTGTAACAATGTTTAGGTCATGCGATCTACAGTGAGTTACTATTTCTGGATTTCACTCCAGAAAATGATAACTCACTGCCAAACATAGAATAAATCTATATTCCTCAGCCGGAGCCGGACGGCATGGGCCAGACGAATGAATAACAAATCAACCTGTCGGAAACTTAAAAAGTCGGTAAGTGCTGTGCAAGAATTGGAATATTTTGATGACCCAGAAGCCATGGAATATGCCCCACGCGAAAGAAGGTTTCTGCTAGCGCGCATCTTACAATATCTTCAAGTTCAACTTCCACGGGAGAACGACGAGGAGAGCGACAGCGTATCTGAAGAAGCAAACACTGACCGTGTCTAGAGAGACATCGTATTGATAGCTACATGAATAAAACATCTTGCCCTCGATTTTTGTCACCTCTTTCTTGATCTTTTTCAATAAAATGAAATCTGATATATAACCTTTGTTATCTGTTTTTGTGCAATCATTGCTTCGTTCTGTGTTTTCTTACCAGGTGTATAATAATGGTGATAAGTTTCCTTGGTAGCCTATATTTTCAATTTAACTGTGCCATCATTAACTGACCATCAAAAGGCGGAGTGCCTATTAGTGCTTTGTCAGGCATGTCATTGCCTGCCCTCATAAATGGTTTAATGATTCGAGTCCGCACCGTACATCACATACAACTGTTACTATTTATTGCAACTTACAATGTAGAATGACGCGATATACCCATGAATCATTTTTTTCGAAGTTACACCGTGAGAAGTACATTACGCCACATTGTATATGTTTTGGAGAGTCGGCTCCCTCTGCACGAGACAGCGGACAGAAAGGACACACTGGACATACGTTCCTGTGGATACTTCGGTAAATGATGCATTTTTTACCAACGTTAAGAAACTTTTGGTTCATCTTTTGACTGTAATAATGGTTGAAACACCTGTATTTGTACAATAAAAATGACTGGAAATGAATAGCTAAGAACTCAAATGGGAGTATCTGATCTCTGCAAGATTTCGGTGATCACAGTGGGTACGTACCAGCAAGCCGATACCGATCTCATGGATATGACTAGACATGTCAGACAGAATACAAGTATTCGCTTTATGCTGATCATGATAGACGTCTTTTTCCCGCTATTTGTGGGTGACTCCGTTAAAAAGCAAATCAGCTGAGCATATGATAAAAGGATTAGATACCATTTTTAAACAGCGCAAGGTGTGATCGGTCAGGTCGAACAAAGGCACGGAGTACACGGCTGCCAAGTTGCAGAAGTATTTCAAAAAGAAAAAAAACACATACACTACTTTGTCACACAGAATCAGCCCAAAGTAAACTATGCGGAAATAGTTATAAAATATTTGAAAAAGCGCATTTTTGGTTATTTCACCTAGCACCAAACGCATGAGTCTGTAGATATGTTACCCAATCTGGTCAAATCATCTAATAGCACGATCCATTTCGATTTTCGGCTACGGGCGTAGCTCCCGTTCACGTACGCAACAGCAACGGGCAAGCTGTATGAAACCGTTTAACGGTTTATATTTACCAGCTATAAGAGCATACCGGAGTTTAATACAGCCTGTCGAAATCCCCAAATCTGTATTTCAATTATGTAAGAGGGAATTCCTTAAATGAGAAATTTACCCGCGAATACGATCAAGCGTGGTCGGGTGAAATATTTCAAAATGCCCAAAGAAAACTGAGACAGAATATTCCAGTATATAAGATGCGCGCTTACGACGGCCTCCCGGTCGAAGGCTTTTTTTTTTAATTCTAAAGAATTGCAGCGTATAACTTATGATAAAAATGCTCTCTATACAATATACAATATCAAAAAGAAACGAGTCATAACAGGTCAGACCTGCTACTATGTCACATGGCAAAACTTGCCTAGTCGCTACAATTGTGGAACACTTCTGACGAGTTGAAGAGTCTGAGACACCCCTAGTGTGGTGGAGTCTGCCATATCTTCAAACTGACTGTTCTACGCTAGCGTAACGAGTAATATTGTCTTTTAAAGTCAGATTGCCGAGACGTCCTTATTTACCGGGAAAGTGGTCTTGCGCTCTAAGTGAAATTCTAGTGTCGCCCGCAAAATTGCCAGACAGGATCTCGTGGGCTTCACCTTTAAACCTGTACAGCACACGGTGTTCGGATTCGATCATTAGAGGGTATTGAGACGCGCCATATTGGATGATCGGGAACAGAAAGAAAGGACGCGGGTGAAGTTTAATCCGACATATTGTTTTCCCATTGTGCAAAGTAATTTTGAAACCCTAACTATATTAAAGCACATTCGGCGATCAGATCTTGTACAATAGACTCCACTTGAAGAAAGACTTCTTGTAATGTAATGGCGTATCAGTTGCCTGCAGGCAGGCGGTCCCTGGATCCGTCATTTCCAAGAGCAGGCCCAGGGTAGCTTAAAACCGAAAGTTAACGACGGATCCATCCTTGCATAAAAAGCGGCACGTCCTGCTCAAGAAAAACATGTATTTCCCATTCAAACAATCCCGCCGGTACAGCAAGGAATTTCACAGGCTGCAGCTCAAATCCGGGAAGGTAGCGCAATAAAAGGTACAACCGTAAGTGTCAAACGGCAGTCTAACAAGAGACGCCGGACGAGTGAGATTCCCGGTATCCAATCAAGCAAAAAGTGTTATGTGTTTGGTAAAAAGGAAGAAAAAAAATATATCGCTAAAGCTATATTAACTGAACATGGCAGAACAGGTCATCGTGAGTGAAAGCCAACAAGGACACAGCCCGGAGCTAGCCCCGTTTGACCTCATCGTACAAAACAGCGGCATTTCCAAGGTTCAGTGGGAGCAGATTAATCTTGTAAATTTGGACATTTCTCACAATGGGGGCGGGGCATTGGAGGTTGAGATACAGCAAAGCGGGATACAGTCCATTAACTTTAATAGACGTACCTATTAACAAATTAAAGCTAAAATCGTTGATGGAGATGCAACCTCCCACCCCATCCCATCCCCGACATAACATTAGACTACAAATATTCCTCCAGCCGCGAATTGTGAACTTTGCAATTTTTTCTCTGCTTTATTTCGCCAGCGTGACTTGATATTGCAGGATACCCTTATCAGTTCTACAGAAACAATTTATCCATACAAGGCCATGATTAAGACGCTACTGAGCACAGGTGCTGCCGTCAAAGAGACCCATTTACGAGCGCAAATGTTCTACAAGGACACCCGTTTCGACTTAACATCTCACGGTGAACCGTTTGACGGAATTAATTTAGACCTCCTGCAGTGCAGCTAGTTTTTCCAGAGCAGCCAAGAAGTTGACATGCAAAGCCCGCTCGTGCTGAATGAATGTCGGCCACCTCGTTATATTTTGAACGGAATCAAACTAGGCCTACTTTAAATTAAAGTGGGCATCAAATTGTTCCCCACCCCGATCCATTCAGACTTATCTTGCCTACTCCGAATGCCGGAAACAAGGTGGTCATTGAAAGTATGCCAAGTGACACCCTGCCCCGAAGTCAAGGCATCAGACTGTATTAAGTGGAAACAGCTTACCAACCCTACTTGAAGTCGGAAATTCAAGTTTTCCCTCGCCAAGTCCTTTCTTTTTTGTGAAAAGTGAAGGAATTGAATTGTTCTCGCACTTTGTGAAAAAAAATTGCCTTTGCGATGACGCAATATATACTTCATTCAGAATTAGGCCTAAATCGTCCCGAATTGCGTCGCATTTGGTGGCCGATCTCGTCGAGCATCGCTACTTTCCTTCACAGTTTGACCACAGGGGTCTGTGACGTCACGGAAGGGAGCTTCTGCATCAACTCCGATTGCAAACATTGACTCGCTACAGTGAATGTCAGTGTGCTTATAGCTTACTGGGTTAAAATGGGGATGCAGACAAGAAACTATGCCCGCTTGTCCAGACTGAACTCATCCACCGTGGTCAACCAATGTTGGAAGGAGCCACAGGCTACGACAAAGCTGGTCTTTGTCCGGTGCAACTTGGACTGAGTCTGTGCCCAGCTTTGATCATGCTTTACACAATGACTTTCGAAAAGCACCCCTCACCAGCCTAAACTTCCCAAGCGCCAGCTTTGGTGATCTTCCTTGGCAGCTACAGCATGGTCAGTGGTGAGCATTGAATCCTTCACTTAGTGCCAGGTGCACCGCCAGCGGCAAAGACCGGCTTTGTCGTAGCCCGTCCGTGGCTCCTACACTACAGTAAGGCTGAATTTCTCAGTCCTTCTCCCTTCTCAACTCTTCATCTTCCCCCTCGTCCTCAGTGAAGTCCTCTTCGGAAAAGGAACAGCTAGCACTGAGATCCAGCTCATTCTCTGTGTCGCTACCGCTCATGCCTTCTGTATCGCTATCCGCCGTGGTATCACATCACATAGACAACCGTCCGTGACGTCACGACCCAGAGCCCACTTGTGGGACGACGTTTTTCTGGACAGAGTTCCAACGCGACTCATTGTTGCCATGGTTAATTGTCGTGCCATATCGGGTGATTATATTCTCAAACCGTTTCACCGTGTGCATGGTTGACGGAGCTGCAACACGGTCGCCTTTCGCCTCTGGGTTCGATACACCAGAGGTGTTCTTGAAAGCGACCGCGGTTGGGGATGCAAGTGGAACTAGAAAAGAAGACTTGTTTCACATTAAATCTGTCTGGGTGCCTTCAAAATGTGAACACTTTGAAAATGCTACACTTTGCCATTGTTCAGCATAATCTAAATTTCGTGTATTAGCCTAATTTTTACAAAGTAAAATGCTACAACTTTGGTTCTTGGTTCATTGGATGTGACCATGTCACAAACTTATAAAATGAAGTTTGAATGAAACTAGTATCTATAATAGTTTTGAAGCCATTCGACATTTTAATTTTGTGTATTTGCCTAATTTGCGTAAATCGAAAGCCTACAACTTTGGTTTATGGTCCATTCGATGGGGCTTTGTCACAAACCCATAAATTGAAGTAGGAATAGCACCTCTATCTATAACAGTTTTGAAACTATTCAAGATTTACATTTTGCATGTTTACCTTATTTGCATAAATTAAAATCCTACAACCTTTGTTCATGGTATATGGTTCATTGTAAGCAGCTTCGCCACAAACCTAGAAATTGAAGTTGAAATGGCATGTCTATGTACAAAAGTTTTGGAGATATTCAACTTTGAAACTTTTCAAATCCCTGTGTTTGCATAATTTGAAATTTTACTTAACTTATAGTGTCTGTTATATTTATAGGTGTCACAAACCTATAAATGCACATTGAATTTTGAGTATCTACAATATTTTGGAAGATATGGAGCTTTTAAAATTTTAAATGCCCCTAAATTTGCATACTTTTGAACATCATGACTATTCCAAATGAGATGCACAATTTCACTGGTTAGGTCAGTCACCATAGCAAGTTTGGTGGTTTTCGGAAAAACAGTGGTTGAGAAAATCTCAAGACCAACTAGGTCATGAAGAAGAAAGAAGGAGAGAGAGAAAGACAAAAAGAAAGAAAGAAAGAAAGAAAGAAAGAAAGAAAGAAAGAAAGAAAGAAAGAAAGAAAGAAAGAAAGAAAGAAAGAAAGAAAAAAAGAAAGAAAGGAAAATAAATTCAATTGTTTACTAATACAGCAAAACCTCTGAACAGTGGGCATCCTTGGGACCAGCGAAAAGTACCCACTCCTGAGAGGGTCAGCCCTTTTGGGCAGTATGGATGAGTATGTGTGGATGTATATGTACATTGTTCATACATATATATGTACAGTGTATGATATTATAATTCAATTAAGGGGATGTGTATACATGCAATACAAAACTATCTTTCTTCCTTTATGACATAAACAAATTTTAACAGAAGCTGTCAAGAAACTACATGTACATGTATCTGTGAACCAAGAGAAGCACTATATACTGTCTCAGTATTGGCTATGAAGAACAGGCTTCATCTCACTGGTTGCAAGAAAACAAAGATATAAAAGTCCACTGGGATGACACAAATTCTACCCTCCTTGGTCTGGCCAACTCAGCTCTGCATGTAGTCTATTTTGAACAGAGGGTACACTCAGGCTTGTTCTGCCTAGAAGTCTGGAGCCTGTGTTCCCTTGTGACTGATAAGCTCAGCAGACTGACATTGCCTCAGGCAAAAACTGGCCAGCTAGGACACCAGTTTCAGTCATGGTGCACTGACAGGTCTGTGCAGCTCTTGTGGAAACTATAGCCTGCCTGCTGCATATGGCAGCATGGAGTTGATCTTTTCTTGCATGAACAGAAAGATATTCTCTGTATTTTATTGAGAGTCTCATTACACAGTTGTTGTTGCTGTCTACCCCACCTTTTTTCTTTTATTATGGGGGGTTTTTTTTGTTTTTTTTGTTTTTTGCTGGAAGACCCAAAACCTTCCAAAGAATACACCTGGCATGCATGAATAGACAGCTGCCTGTGAGACAGGTTCAAGCTAATTAATTATGAATGGAAAATGGTTGCCTGGCACCACAGAGGTCAAGCAATAAGTCATACAGCAAGCAGTTGAAGGCCTGCATGTGGATTGGGGAGAAATTTGGGGAATTTAGCATGCATTAAAATTCCCTAAGTTTAATTTGTATGCTGTTGGATTTGCCAATTGTCTCATCTATATGTGTAAGTTAGAACTTTGTGTCTATCTGCAATAGTTTGGAAGATATGTAGCTTTTAAAATTTTATTTGCCCCTCATTTGCATAATTTTAATCATCATGGCTATTCCACACCAAATGGCAAAATTTCATTGGTAGGTCAGTCACCATGGCAAGTTTGGTGGTTTGGGGAATAATAGTGTCGGGAAATTTTCCCAGGTAACGCTGTGCAACCAACATTTACCAGTGACCATCACAAAGGCAATTATGTAGATGCTTACTTGGGACTCTTTGACACTTTCAGTGATGAAAACGGCATCAACCGCTCAGACTTGACATTGGGTTATAGGTTCTATCTTTTGATTTGAATCACAAATTCTTGGCAAGAATAGATGCTTCCTGGCCATTCCTTTGTAAAGGAAATGTATGTCTTGAAGTGGTTTTTCCTCCAACTTTACCAGAATTGGTTACTTTGCTCACCTATGGAACATTTCCTTCCTGGGTTCAAGTGGATCAATCGCGTAACATGAAGTTCACATAATAACAGAGCATCGAATAGAATAGAATAACAGAATCATACATAGACTGACTGAACAGTTTAAAGAATGAATGGTATTTCTTAATGTAGTGAGTATGATTCTGTACCAGTGGTGGGCTGTTGACAGAAAAATATATGCCCAATATGATAAACATTTTTTCTACCAATAAAATATATATAGTAACAGTGGTTTTTTTAAGGCCCGTCTGTCGTCAGGGATATCTCTTTCTTTCTTTCTTTCTTTCTTTCTTTCTTTCTTTCTTTCTTTCTTTCTTTCTTTCTTTCTTTCTTTCTTCCTCTCTTTCTCTCTTTTCTCTCTCTCTCTCTCTCTCTTTTATCTCTTTGTATTTATAGCATCAATGCTGATATGTAAAAGTACATTACAATATCCGCAAAAGTAGACGTAAAACAAATGAGTTTATTTTCTCAATTTTATATTTGCGCATTGTAAGTAATACTGCTACAAGACTACATTGCATCTGTTCATTTGCATCAGCATATCATAATTGTCATCATTATCATTTGTCACCTTTCTGGGTCCCAACCCAAATCAGTCAGTGATCCAACTATACAGTGGTACTGCAACTCTGTGTACCTTTTATTGCCGCAACTTCCACTGGCCTTGTTAATCTGCGCAATTGCCCATGCGCAATGTCACACTCAGTGTACAAGGCATAAAGCCTAGACCTTACATCCCTTCACTATGCACTACATATATGCTACAGTACTTTTCCTCCCTTTTTAAAAAACTCAATTAACATTAATTGCTAGAAGGATATTTTTGCTATAAAGGTAGTTACCAACTGCTGGTCTGTCATTTTATGACATTTAAATCATGCCATTATGATACAATAACATAATGCAGTAATCTTAATTTTATAAGCAAAATTTTACAGGGGCCTTATTAATCCTTTCAGATCTTCTTGTATCTGCACTGGGATTTGACGTGGGTCCATCCATTTCCTTGTCACAGCTTTCCATGCCAATGGTGGCTTTTATATCTGGAATGTCAATGTGAACCTCAGTTCCATTCCTGTCAGTGGTAGCATTAAATCTAGCCATCATATGATCCACATGTACATACTTCGTGGAATTTTCCATGCTATTGTTTGCAGAAATGTGAACAGAACTGTCAGGATGAGCCCAGTTAAGGACGGCTTGTCCGCTAACACTGGGGCCACCTTGGATCAACCAGGGACGTGCTATAGAACGTCCCTGGATCAACAGAGACACAAATACAAATACAAAATATTTATACTGCAAATGAAGTCCTAGATTTTATGTACTAAATATAAGAAGAGAGATGACCAGAAGATATACACAGGCTATTGAATCAGTATAAATATAAGTAAGCATAAACAGAGACAAGTTATTCAACCATTACATATATAACAATATTGCATACTACACACATCTTGGTATTGACGTAGGAAATGATTCCTTGCTGTATTGTGAATATGGACAAGGTCACTCACACTGAACAGTCACTTAACGCATGTTTTATCTTGGACAACTTTTATTTTTGCTTGTTCGTTTTCTACTCTTTCAGTGAGGCTTACTTTGACTAAACTCAATTTGGCCTGAGTTGCCCCTTTACCATTAACTAAAAAATGTCTTTGCCTTTCTGGCAAAATCTGTATGTACCTGCTGGAATGGTCTTCAAATCCACCTCCATGGATGGTCTTCAAGGCCACCTCTATGGATGGAAGGGGTACGAGGGGGCAAGCTTCTAACTCTCTGACATATTGCACACTTTTTTACTTTGATCTCTATTTGTGCATCAAGTTGTGGTCACTGTACAAAACTTCTAGCATTCAACTTCATGCCCCATATACCAGGATGTTCACAATGCAATTCTTTAGTAATTTGAACTCTGAAGCAGAAGGGTATGATGACTCCATTCCGCAAAGTACGCAGCCCTGCTCTGTTGACAAATCATTGCTGCAAATATGTACTGTTTTAGCTCATCTTAGGGGCATGTCTCATATAGCCTGTGGCAGTGTACTGGTATACCTACCCTAAAATGTCTCACAGAGGCCCATTATCTGTTTGCAAAATAAAAAAGCGCCCACACAGGTACTGATAGAATTTCTTCACACCAAATATTATCACAAGAGCTTCACCTGTTACTGGTACATAATTCCGCTCACTAGGACTCAGGGTTCATAATCCATGGACTGTGGGCCTTTCTTGCCAATCATCCATGGTGTGACTAATTACAGCCCATACCCCATAGGTACTGGCATCACATGACAGACGCAGCTCACATTTTGTATCATAGTGGACCAGCAATGCTTTACGTTTTGTATCATAGTGGACCAGCAATGCTTCACGTTTTGTATCATGATGGACCAGCAATGCTTCATGTTTTGTATCATGGTGGACCAGCAATGCTTCACCTTTTGTATCATGGCGGACCAGCAATGCTTCACGTTTTGTATCATGGTGGACCAGCAATGCTTCACGTTCTGTACCATGGTGGACCAGCAATGCTTCACGTTTTGTATCGTGGTGGACCAGCAATGTTTCACATTTTGTATCATGGTGGACCAGCAATGCTTCACGTTTTGTATCATGGTGGACCAGCAATGTTTCACATTTTGTATCATTGTGGACCACCAATGCTTCACGTTTTGGTGGACTAGCAATGTTTCACCACAGAGACTGCTCTTAAAAGTTTCATATGCTTGCTGTGCACGTTAAGGCCAACTCCAGGGGGTATCGTTTTCCAACAATTCATGCAGGGGCTCCAGCATAGTGGAGAGGGTTGGCAAGAAACGGGTATAATATTGCACCATTCCTAGAAATGCCTGCATTCACTTACCTTTTTCAGTAACGGTTCATTTGCAAAAGGATCTGCCTTTCCTGGTAGAGGATGTGATCCATCTCAATCTTTACGATACCGCGAGTATGCTAAACTAGTGGTCAAAGGTGTGCACTTCCCCTGATTCAGTTTGATGTTATGCTTATCCAGCCTACTGAATACTTTATTCAATACTTTGAAGTGACATTCCGTATCCTGTGTGGCTATCAAGATATCATCTTGAAATACATAGACATCAGAAATACCTTGTAAAACCTTGTCCATTGTTGCCTGAAAGATCTTACACGCAGATTTAACACCATACGGTAATTTGGTTTAAGAGTATAAACCCTCATGTGTGTTGATCCTGGTCATACCAAAGAGCGTTTCCTAAGGCTTCCCTTAGTGAAACTCGTGGTGATTTGAAAACATATACAGGGAATAAGTTGAAAGAAAGTGGTCAAATGATGTGTGAAGCAAAGTACAATGGCCAGTGTCTCAGCTTTTAAATCAAGCTTCGTTGATCATCCTTAAAATCAATAATATGATATACACGTCAGGCAGGGCTGGAGGGATGTCCACTTTAAGATTAGCCATGAGTTTGCATAGAGCACTCCTCACTTGACCGGGATCTATCTTGACTTTGATCTGGACAAAATACCGGTCCACAACTTTCGCCCACTTGTCGCGTTTTGCGTAGTGGTACCCTTATCCTGCTATCTCAGAGGTGCTGTCCAGATGTTTTCTGATAAAATACAGGTACATCCAGCTGATTCAATATGCCATTTCTGGCAAATTTACTCGACGGGTCTGGATCATGTAGCCAGATGAGTCCACAACGTCGCACCCTTCTTTGTGGTGCTGGTCTACCCTCGCTTGGCATAATTCTCGGGAATAAACCCATCTTTCGTCGGTAAAATATTTTGTGGGTGAATAAGGATGGACATTCTGCCACTAACACTGAGTAATCATGAGCACCAGTGTTCCGCGTTGGCGACAACAATAACGCATGTTTTTTTCTTTATTATTTCTGCAAGTTACTTTATATCTATCTGTACATATGGACAGAGCTACGCCATCATTCCATTCAAATAACGACCCCCCCCCCCAGTCCTCATTCGGTGACTCGTAGCTGTACTCATAATTTAGACTATTCAATATCTTGCCCCATTGTCTTCGTTCCTTACTCATCCTATTCAATATCGGACCCATTGTCTTCATTCATTACTGATCACGGGAAGTGTCTGATCCATATCCCCGATGATAAGTCGTCGTCGGAAGTGCGCATACGCATCCTGAAGCTCCTGAACGTTACCCGGGGCACAGGTAGTTCCAAATTATTGAGGCGATTTCTCTTTGCGCATAGGATGTGTCAAACTCTGCTTTTATAGTTAGGGCCATTGTTTTTATATATACATTCATATAGATTATTATATATATATATATATATATATATATATATATATATATATATATATATATATATATATATATATATATATAATTCATAGCATGTACTGTTATTAACCCATTCGTTAGAGCGTCCCAAGAAAGTCATACTGTTTTTGACAAGAAGTGTTGAGTCGGTAAATGTGCGCTGCAAACAATATTTGAGATGACTTTATGGTCTCCATTCAACCTCATAACAGTCTTCCTTGCCTCAAGAAGCACGACCAAAGGTCTCTATCATTAAACAACATATTGTTTGCCGTTATCCAACAAAGGAATGTGACGTTTGCGTCTGTGCTAAGTTAATCGCTGATGAAAATACATATAATATTTGCTCTTGCATCATATTAGGAGGCAACCTCAGTTCTAAACGAAAGCGTTCTTTCATTTGCTTTTCTTGACAGAGTGGAACTCGTTACTAGATATCGTCGATAAATTCATCTGCATTCCATTTGATATAACTAGATTTATGCATGGAGCGTCCAAAATGCGTAAGAAATTTTTTTCCGTTTACTTTTTATGTGACTGGTAACTCACCTGTTGAAGAGTAGAGTCTGTATATGCGTACAGGGACTGTCTGCCTGAACCTTTTGAAGACTCTGGCGTTACATAAAACCAAATTTGATTTCAACACCACACAGATTCTTATCACATCAGCTCCACAGCACAATGAAACTCGCGGAATACAACATGATAAATAAATGATGACACAAGTATATGTAAAGAAGCTGCTAGTATTACATACCTAGAGTGATACAAGCCAGCCAGCCAGCGTCCCCCGAAACACACAGCAATAATAGTTGGGATGGACGATGCACAATTCCAATGTTTAGTCATGTGTGAAAGGCACTACCTAAATATACATGTTTGTCTGCGGGCACTTCTTATGAGGCCAACCAAAGGAATTTTTGGGGTGGAAGGTGGGGATTTTTTTTTTAAAGATATTTCAGACTGTTTCACTTTATATATTATATTTTGCTGCCAACTAGATCAAAAAAGACCTCTCATCATATCGATACAAAAATAGGTACTGTTTTGGTGCTAAAATGGAGCGCAAAACAGCGTTCTCTATGCAAGAAATCAGAGAGCACTTGTCTGTGTAGATGGTATTTTGGAAGCACAACTTCACTTACTTAGGGAAACAATCTATTAAAGCACGTTCTCAGAAAGCTTCATACAAACCATATTTCTATGAGTTATGTACCACAGCAAATGCGATATTACAAAGTCAGGGTCAATGTAAGACATGTTAGTTTTGTCAAAGCCTGGTGATTGGGAAGAGTAATGGCTACTATAAACACCATGATTAGCATTTCTCATCAATGCACCTCAAGGTTAAAGGATAGGATTCATTACCATGATAAAAATCAGATAAACAGAATTAGTGAAATCATTGAACATGTCGATAGCATTTTCGGGATACCAAGTATAATGCCAAGTAACATATAAATATTCTCTTGAAAATCGATTGCAACTTACGTTAAAGTAGGCTCAGTGGACCTTATATGCACAATCGGAAGGAGTCATGTCACTTTAGAATAACATCAAGACACCATCACTCATACACTTCACAAGGTATTTTTTAAAAGACAAGTTACAGAATCCACTAGCGCCAAGATATATGCCGAAGTCAATTTGATCTGTCAAGGCCATTCAAGGTCAAAATTAACAACATCAAAAGATTCCCCATAGGTAGTTCCCTATTAGTGTTTTATACTAAGCATTATCCTATATTCCACCACTGCTGAATATTAGCGTTTATGTCAGTTGACCTTTCAAGCTTATTCAGGTCAAAATTAACAACACCAAATGAGACCCCACAAGTACTTTCCTGTTCGTGTTTACTCAAGTGTGTGTGTCGACACACACTTTTCTGTTTTTCCAGGAATTCTTTCTTTCTTTCTTTCTTTCTTTCTTTCTTCTTTCTTTCTTTCTTTACAGGCAAATTTGTCCGACATTTCCTTTGAAAAGTATTACACGAAGAAACTCCAAACGTGGCACAATTATACTTCTATAGATAAAGTCTGGCCTTTTTATAATGAGAGGTCATGCTTTTCAAAATTATGCAAATGAGGGCTAATTAAAGTTTTAAATCTTCATTATCTTCTATACTATAGTAGATGTGGTTCCGAGTGTATAGGAGTTTGATCATAACAAGGTAGAGGTCATCTTAAATGTCAAGGTCATGTCAAGGTCAAGGGTCATGTCAAGGTCAAAGTTCAATTTTAACCCAAAATGTCATTTTTGAGGTCAAGGTTCGCTTCGGGTAGGTGTCATATCAAGGCCAAAGGTCATTTCAAGGTCAAAGGCCACTTTCCATGGTAACTTTGTTCTAGCCATAACTTGGTCAATTTATCTCCAATTTTGATCATGTTGGGCTCAAATGGTAGCTATGGTAACACTACACATTTTAAATTTTACATGTGACCTCTAAAGGTCAAAGGTCAAGGTCATTTGGACCTTTGAAAGTTTCATCCAGTCATAACTTGGCCAATTTCCATCCAATTCTAATCAAGTTGGACTCAAATTGTAGGTATTGCAACACTGCACATGTTTTATAAGAACATGTACCCTCGAAAAAGCAAAGGTCAAGGTCATTTGGCCTTTTGAAAGTTTCATCTTGCCATAAATTGGTCAAATTTCATCTGATTTGGTTCATGTTTGGTTTAAATTTTGGGTATTGTAACACTGCGCAATCTACATGTGACCAACTTCTACTAGGGGGTTGTTGACCATTGCGCAGCTAATGAATTAAAAGTAAAAGTTGTAGCAATTTAAATTATGCTAAATAGCACCATAAGAAATTTTAAATCTTGAATAACTTCAAAGCTATAATAGATAGAGATGCCATTCCAACTTGTACTCCTGTGTTATGGACAGTTGTACATTGCCACACCAATATGCTTTAAAGACACATAAAGGCTGATATGTCAGATTTTATGCCATCCCGACCGTAGAGTAACAATGCTTGCATGTAAATATACCCTCATTTATTTGTCTTAAGGTTGATCATTTTTAAAATCTGAAAATGGCAGCATCACCATGAAGTGAAATGCCTTGGTGGGAAGCAAGTCCGGGTGCATTCCCACTAAGTTTCAAGAGAAACCAACATTCAGAAATCAAAAAGTGGGGAACGCACATTAATTGTTTAAAAATAGAAAAAAACAATAGTGCCAAATGTTTTATCCACATATAGTTTTTAGTTGACACACAGGAAGGACGTCAGCGAGAGAAAACTTGTCTGCTGTAACATGCAGTGATTGAAGAAAAAAGTAGAAAATAAGTTACCTCTCGCTCTGTGTGCACATTTAATGACTGTATATAATATGTTGTCTTGTGAATAATCTTTTCCTCTGTAAAACAACATCGATGTACCCTTGGCGGAAAGCTTTAAAGGGGTACTGCGATTGTAATTTACAATTTTAAGTTGCTCTATATAATAATAGGGAACCCATATCAGAAAATACAAACTTTGTTCTCAACTGGATAAGCAGATATCAAGCTTTCTTCGATATGTAAATTAGGGGTTGTGATGTCACCTTGACCAACTGCTACAGCCAATGCAGTGACAGCTGAGTGAAACTGACAAAAACAAGGAAACCTGACCAAGCACACAAACTCCACTTTTATTATGGATGAAGCAGTGTGGTTACAAATATCAAATATACTGAACTGAGATGTTTGATAAGGAAATAAAAATGCAGAAATCAATACCGATAAGCTGACAGCTCCTATGGTTGTGTAAGAGGGTGACTTACAGAGTACACAATCATTACAATATGTTTGCTAATGTTGTGTATCTCAGCT
The DNA here is from genome assembly GCA_964020975.1 of Hermodice carunculata. Classification (NCBI taxonomy): domain Eukaryota; kingdom Metazoa; phylum Annelida; class Polychaeta; order Eunicida; family Amphinomidae; genus Hermodice; species Hermodice carunculata. The sequence goes on from OZ026623.1 coordinate 23,391,022, forward strand.
TGGTGCCCCAACAAGGTTTGAGTGTTATATATAGAGGTTAGCGCTGGTGACATCACACATCAGAAGACCTATTGCAAATATAAAGTAGCTCTTAATAAATATCTGTTTGAGAAAAAATGTTACAATTTGTCAAATGAACACAAAAAATGACCATTAATGACAAAAAGTAAAAACTATCACTGCTTTTCCCCTTTAATATGAACTACACTTAATTGGATTAAAATGGACATTCTTAGCCTGTAGTGTAATTGTCATACATAAACATAACATATATTGGGTCAAAGAGTTATATTCACTTCAAATTGTGTCCGTAAAAAAAATCATATGAGGGTCCCTGCGAGGAACATCGGGCCCACCGTCTGGATTTAATTTTGTTTACATTTCCAACTCAAAGGAAAAGCACAAAGGCTATGAATAAGAGCCGGGCTATTGTGTGCATTGAAGCATACTGAAATCGAGTCCTCCCTCCTTCTCTTTTTGGGCTTGTTGTTCTATTTTACGGGATAACGTTCAAGAATTCAAAGCGTCAAAAGACCACTTTTTTATGCTTTCACCTCACAAAAGACGGAAAGAACAGTCTTCCCTGTTGCATGTGGACCGGGAACAAAATCATCCATAAAAATGAAATCACCATTGCTTAAAAATTTGATAGAAGACCTGGGTTTTTTCTGTTTTTTAAAGTGTGTGTGTCAACGCACACTTTTCTGTTTTTCTAGGAATTCTTTATTATGTCTGTGTGCGAACACAGACATACTGTTTTTCTAGGAATTCTTTCTTTCTTGAATGAGGGCTAATAAAAGTTTTAAATGTTCAATATCTTATATACTACAGTAGATGTGGTTCCGAGTGCATAGGAGTTCGATCATAGCAAGGTAAAGGTCATCTCAAATATCAAGGTCATGTAAAGGTCAAGGGTCATGCCAAGGTCAAAGGTCAATTTTAAGCCAAAATGTCATTTGTGAGGTCAAGGTTCACTTCAGGAAGAGGTCATCTCAAGGTCAAAGGTTATTTCAAGGTCAAAGGCCACTTTCGATGGTGGCTTTCTTCTAGCCATAACTTGGTCAATTTTTATCCAATTATGATCAAGTTGGGCTCAAATTTTAGCTATTGTTACCCTGCACATTTTCGAAATTTACATGTGACCTCTAAAGTTCAAAGGTCAAGGTCATTTGGACCTTTGAAAGTTTCATCCAGTCACAACTTGGCCAATATCCATCCAATTCTAATCATGTTGGACTCAAATTGTAGGTACTGCTACCACTGGACATTTTTATGAGAACATGTAACCTCAAAAAGGCAAAAAAGTCAAGGTCATTTGGCCCTTCGAAAATTTCATCTTGCCATAACTTGGTCAATTGTACTCCGATTTGGTTCATGTTTGGCTTAAATTGTGGGTATTATAACACTGTGCAATTTACATGTGACCTGTAAAGGTCAAAGGTCAAGGTCATTTGGACTTTGAAATTAGCATGCAGCCATACGTTTAATGTAATGTGAAGTATTAAAGGATAAAAGTTGGAGCATTCAATATTTACAACTTTTAAAGGCACACAGACAGATTTGCTTTCAAGCAAATCTTCTTTTCCAGTTTCTTTCTTTCTTTCTTTCTTCTTTCTTCTTTCTTCTTTACCAGCAAATTTGTGTGACACTTTTCTCGGACACTATTGTACATAGAAACTCCAAACTTGGCATAATTGTACCTGCATACAAGGCCTTTGGCCGTTTTATACACAGAAATGAAGATGTCTAAAATTGTGCAAATTAGGGGCATTTGAAATTTTAAACCTTGAATATCTTCAAAAGTATAATAGATAGAGATGTCATTCCAACTTCTACTAGGGTGTTATTGACCAGTGCACACCTAATGAATTTGAAAACAAGAGTTGTAGCAATTCAAATTAGGCTACTTAGCAGCATTTGAAATTTTAAATCTTGAATAACTTCAAAGCTATAATAGATAGAGATGCCATTCCAACTTCTACTCCAGTGTGATGGAATAGTTGTACATTGCCATACCAATATGCTTTGAAGACACACACACTGATTTGCTATGCAGCAAATCATCTTTCCTAGTTTTTTGTTTTGTTTTGTTTTTGGGGGGGTTTGGTTTTTTTTTTTTTTTTTTAACCTTATCTAGTATCAAACACATTGAATAGTTTTGTCATGCCATATTAGCACGCGTACGATATGTAGGTTCGCTTGCAAACGTATGTACTGACATAGAGTATAGTTAACTCTTAATATTTCAATATACGGCTTAAACGACGGATATCCTTGGTGCATCGCGCGCACTGAGTATGAGACAAAGTAAAGAAAGGTGGACCATTATCCTAAACTTTCTGTCGCAAAATTCAAGAAATAGCCGACAGACATCGCACATTGAAAGGATTATTCGCTTTTGGCCAACTTTGCGAAGTGTTAATGCCAAATGCCCAGGGTCCGCTCAAACAGATTCCTCACAGGTACGGAATCGGAACGACACGTGAACTGTTGTTTCTGGGCTTGATGACTCAACCACCATCCAAAATCACATCATCTTTTCACCCCTTTGTCGATTTGTACGAACTCTCGGCCTATACGCTGTAAAAGCAATTTATGTAGGAATATACAAATTTCAATTAAACTTAAATTTTAAGCGGTGAACCAAAGAAACAATTGTCCCAATTAGGCCTATTTTTGTTAATGATGCACATCAACTGCAATAATTTTATAAGGGCATTCATCTTTTTTTATGAGGGAATATCCAACCATATTAAACATAGGTAATCATTCAGGAGTTGATAAAGTCATGTTCTCTCTTGTAGTTTATATACAGTAGACTAACGACATCATAATAATAGTTTTGACTTCACAATGAAATTTTACAAACTGTAACACAGAATAGGTATATTATTAATAATTTGACAATTTGTTTGTTCGGACGTGGCATTAATGTAATCACAGAGCCTCGTAAATTATATTCTTGAACATCTGATTTCCGATAAAAATAATTTTCCAAAGAGACGGCTCCTCCTCTTTTGAGCACCCACTTCACCCCTACTCCCAACCGCCACCCCAAAGCTGTGCCTTCTGTGAAGTCTCTTGTCGGCCGGTCGCAGTCTGTTGTTGAGATATGTGCAGGTATTTTGCCCGATGTAAAGATCAGGGACACACGACCCCTACAGCACTATACAACCGCATTATGTACGACACTTGACTTGTTCATGGCGGACCCCCCTCCGAGGTTTCTTCTTTTTTCACACAAGAACTATCACTTCGAGCTGTAACTGTCAGTAGATATACAGCTGGCTTTGTAATAAACAGGAATATGCATAAATTTTACAACTCAAAAGAAAAAAAGGACTAATTTTATTCTTGCTTTACTTGTTCCCTTCACATTTGTAACTTTGGTACCCCGTGAAGTTTTGACCTAATGCCTTTAAACCATTTAAACTACGATTCGCCGTTTTGTTCTTATATAGATATTTGAATGCTGGACACCCGCCTTATTTGGACTTGAATATTTCCTGTGAAATTCCCAAACATAATTGCCTCTTTGACAGACCAAATCCACGCACTGCACCGAGCCACCTGGTGCATGAGATAGCAAAACAGAATGTTGGTCTATTTCACAGGCATCCCACCAGATGCCGCACTAGTATATAGAGATCTGTAACCTTTGTCCGAAAAAAAGAAAAAAAAAGAGTCCAAATTCGTAAGTACAGCGGTGCCCCCGTCCACAAATGATACTGACCACAAGGAACAGAATTTATTTGAACAATTCCGGGTGATTTAGTGCAAATTTACAACAGAAAGTCATGAATCAGCCTCCGACACATGTCAAGAGACACTGATGCAACTGTGGAAGTGGTCCGCTTACCCGTGCGGCAAAACACATGCACTCGTATGAGAATAATCATATCGTATTTCGAACTATTTAGATTATCATATTCAAACATAAAACAAAAACACTATTATCAGAAAAAGTCTTTTATATTTTGCTTTCGTGTGAAATGTCAATGCAATAAGTAACAGATATGAGATAATTCGACCAATGAAAATAAAGTCAGTTGCTGTGCCTCGCCAAATACGAAGGATTACCTGCTCAACCGGTCAATAATCTGCATCATGGTTAGCCTTTCATTGCCAATTCTGACAAAAGAAGTCGCCGTGCTCGGAATTGACACAATGATACCAGATGCATGTACTGTGCAAATCGACCTTTTATTCTAGTCCAACCTACCTCCAGTATTAGAGATCAGAACAATGGCCCAGGTCAACAGTTTTCTTGGGCGCGCTTGAGGCGCATTGTGCCCAAAGCGCGTAGAGGAAAGTTGTTGACTAAGTCAAAATTTCGCACTGAAACAGTTAATTTGTAGGACACGGAAGACAATGACCAAAGATGTTGCGATTACATAAAAGATTTTCATATAACAGTGTGGACAAATCTAAACTTTTCACGTTGTATCTTTCAAAAGAACCGAAGTACGGCCTAAATGGTCCAGTTTGAAGATCAAAACTGAGAGAATTAACAAGCTCGTTAAAATGACCTTAATGCTATTTCCTGGAGGCATTGAGTTAATGAAATATAATTTAACAACAGATACATGACATCGAAAATCTTTGTTTTATGACAGCATTACTCCGTTATGCTTCTCCATCTCAGAAACTGCATTTTTAGGGGTAGGGGGTATAATGGGGGTCAATTAAGCCTCACTCAGCAAAGTTTTGTCTCAAGAAATATCTCATTACCACAAAGAGAATCAATTTACACAATACAAGTGAAAATGAAATGAAATAAAACGATATCTAAGAAAAAATCTTGTTTATAAGTGTTTTATGGACGGTTAGCGGAAAAAGCCAAAAATCACATTGAAAATCCATTGTGGCATAACATCATAAATACTTGATATTACCAACAACAGAAGCAGTCGGGAGATTTTTTTTCCACAGGCATACTGGTATGTCACAGTACATTACACATTAACAATGACATAAGTCTTTGAAAAGGTAGAGCTCTTCTTTAAATGGCAAACTTGTGCTGAGAGGTGAATTTTTACGTGTGCCCTCCAAGTTAAATTCCATGCCTCAAAATTTCACCTTGTCAAATGACTTTGTAATTTGTAATTACAGTAAATTCTAACATAGCTATCTTGGTATCTTCGTATCTTGGTATACCAGAGCAAAATAGATTCCCATCTTTGATGTCCAAATGGCTGTTATAAAGGGGTTTGATGTATTCACTGAAATACGCAATATTCCTTTATAATTTTGAGCAGAAGATAGAATTAGTGACCCTTAAATTGGTATGCAAGTACAATCGATCAAACGAGAAGATGTTGCAATTACATAAATGATTTCCAAATAAAAGTTTGCTCAAATCTGACTTTTCACCTTTCACCTTGCAAAACCACCGAAATACGGCCTAAATGGTCAAGTTTGAAGATCAAAACTGACAGAAGTAACAAAGTCATCACAATAACCTTAATGTTCTTCGTGGAGGCATTCAGTTACTGAAATAAGAATAACAACAGACACATGTCATCGAAAACGAGATATTTGCAGTAATACCAGTAGAGTAAAAACTCGTTATAATGACACCATCTGTTAACGAGATATTTGCAGTAATATCAGTAGAGTAAAAACTCGTTATAATGACACCATCTGTTCCCTTAGAAATGTGTCAGATAACTGAATATGTCAGATAAATGAATCAAACAGCAGAGAAAATGAACTTTTGCCATTCAAAACTTGTGTCATTACATTGAATATGTCGGATATCTGACTGTCTTTATAATGAGATTTCGCTGTATTAAGAAGTAAACTTGACCTCTCGACCACCATTTGCCTAGACATCTGTGTCTGGGTCAAATGCCCATGAATCAAGTTGAGGTTTGACCAACTTGATTTGAAAGCCTGATGGTCCTGTGGCACCATCTCTGAGTTCTTGTGTAAATGATGGGATCCCTGGTGCACATGTCCGCCATATCATCCTTCCTCTTTGAAGATTGGCCAGTTGACATCAGCTGAAGAGGAATCAGGGTTGACCTGGTGGGCTTCTCTGGTGGTCAAGAGGTAAGCGTACTTACTAATACTGATATTACTCAAAATATCTCGCATTAGTTACGTAACATTACTTCTCAACCACAATTTGACACTGTTTAATTGTACACATGGGTGTAACATCACTGGCACACTGACCTCATTTGACCACCCAGACAAGCAGCTTGGAGGATACCATTGGTCCATAAGCGGCGGTGATGTCCGAAGGGAATGCGTCAGGACATGTGGAGTTGAAGCCACTGAGAGCAGAATCCAGCCAAAACCAGAAACCCTCCTTACCAACATGGGACCACACTGAACCCTCTAGTGCTTCCCTGCCAACATGACAACTGTCCACCCCCCTGGGTAGACATTATGAGTTTCAGCTCCATTGGACCTGGAGATCTTAGACAGGACCTAGTCATGAAACTGGCAGGTCCCAGGGGGCAGTAAGTGGTTCCATGGGCAGTGGACTCCTGTGTCAGACTGGTAACAGGCCCTGACCACAGGACAACTGCCTGATACTATTCAGTATTAGGTCAACTAGGCACAAAGCCCTACAAAGCCCACTAAGAAATGCACCAACCAATAGGCCTGTATTGAATCTAATCCACAAGAATGCCATAAGCAGGAGCACTGAGACTTCCCAGCTTCTTGCCTCTACTAGAAGGCTTGCCATTCCAGAATTGCTGTCCACCTTTCCCAGCTCATCGCACTGCCAGCAGAGCACGATTCAAGGATTGGGTGGACACTGTCTGAGTAGTACCATGCTTTGGCACTGAGGCAGCCAAGGATGAACCCCATAGAGCAGAGTCGGTCAGCCGAGTGGGCCCAAAGGTCCTTTGCCCTGTGGATCTCTTCCACCATCCTTCCTCAGAACAGGATTCCTGAGAAGAGCAGCCATGTCCATTGGAGCAGGGGGCAATGCCTCTACAGCTCCCATGGTCGATGGCTCTCTGCACCTATCAGAGCAAGAATGGTGTGTACGGAGAGCCTTCAACCTAGGTCGAGATCTGCTGACTGATGAATCTGAAAACAAAAGCTCATCCTCTGCCCGAGTGTCCAGGTCTGAAGACTCAAGACCAGGGGGAGGGGGCGGTAATGCCCAAGGCCTGGTTGGACAATGCATTATGTGAGGGTGATGGAGCAGCCTGTGGCAGCATGGGAACTGTCACCATGCCAGGTGTAGGGGTTGCAAGAACCTCCCCAGAAATAGTCGCCGCTACAGACACTGCCTCAACCTAATCGTCCCACATGGGGACAGACAGGGGAGACAAGGGAGGCTCATATGCCGAGATCTCAGCAGCTGCTGACTGAGAAGTCTGTTGGCTGGAGGCATCTGGCTGAGTCTCCGAGAGTCTGCTATCAGGACTTTGGCTGCTGAGGACTGAGAAGTCTGCAGGCACGAGGGGTCCAGAGGGAGCTCAGAGAACTCCCAGGCCTCATGTCCAAGTGAGACCTTGTCAAAGGGGAGGCAGTGAGCTGCTCTACTGACAAAGCCTGCTCAGACTTGGCAACAGCAGTGGTGGCCAATGCCGAAGAAGATAGGGCCTTTCCATGCCATTGCTGGTCCTCTCAGAGCTGGAATTCTGCCTGCCATTCAAGAGAGTTAGGCAGCATATCCTGTGCAAAGGCAGGAACTAACAGGATTGCTAACAGTTTGCTCTGGGCAAAGCCACCTGAGGTGCAGAAGGGTCTGCTGTTACTGCTGTTGTTGGGAGAACAGAAAGTTCTGCCTGGACAGCAGGTGCCAACACCACCAGGCCAAAAGATGAAACCACTAATGATAGAAGGTGCCCCCCCCCCCCCAGGTCTGGGTGTCTTCCTCCTATTTCTCCTTTCACTATGCTTAGAATCCAAGCTCTTGGATCAGGGAGCTCAAGAAGTATGCTTAGGTGGCAGTGCTTTGGCCGGCACTTGGGACTTATGGTCTGAGCACTAGGACTGGCCAGGGTGCTGGCTTTCCATACTTTTGAGACTTACAACCAAAGTGCTGAAATGGCTGAGGTTCTGGAGTACCCAGGTTGGAACCTGGGTTTGCTTGACTGCTGCTTGTTGGAGAGCACCCAGAGCAATGAGATCTCAACAGCTACAAACTACAATTGGCTGACGTTTTTGGCAAAGAGTCCAAAGAAGAAACAGCCTGCTGAGAGGGGGCAAGCAAATCATGGAGCATCTCAGCCTGCATCTTCATGCTCTAGATCTGTGGCATAGATTAGGGCATGCGTAGAGCACTATAGCAGTGAGTTTGAACAAAAGCTCACTGAGCATCAGTTTGAAAATGCAAGCTAGAAATGGGGCTTAAAGAGGAAGGATAATATGCCGAGCATGCACACCAGGAGTCACCATCAGTTTCACAAGAACTGAGAGATGGTGCCAAGGGGACCATCAGGTTTTCAATCAAGCAAGTCGAAAGTCAACTCAATTCATGGGTGTTTGACTTGCCAGAATTCAGTACCTTGAAAACTTTACATCAGCCAATGGCTCAAGCAAACCTGGACTACATCACAGTTGACAGTAGTTCAGATGAGGAGGTTAAACTTGTAATCACACAGGAGGATACCATAACCAGGAATCAACATGCGATCAATCTAGACCAAGAACCAGCTCCAGAGCCAGCTCCAGAACCAGAGCCTGAATCTAACACATCCAAAAGAGTTCATCAAGAAACTGCTTGTTGGCGGAAAAAGGAAGAGAAAGAGAATGGAACAGACTGTTGTGGGAACAGAAGCAAGATATTTGGAGGCAAGTTCCAAAGACCACAAGAAAAGTTGGCTGGACATCAACTTCAAAAAATCAGGAAACAACGACTGCTTGATGCAGCATTACAACACATACAGCATCTAAATGCTTCACAGAAACAAATTAACATGAATCTGGATCAACTTACATGGCTTTCCAAGGGCATTACCAAGGTGGTAAAGGACTTAATCCAGGGTATGGTTGATTGTCATTCTGATTATAAACATACAGAGGAATTGAAGGCCATAATTTAGTCAGGATGCAAATGTGATGGTCAAGTAGCTGCTGACATAAGAAAAGTGTTGGAATAGATCAACATGAGCATGCCATATTAACCAGACCCACCAGGCGCTATCACCAACGCAGTGACCAGAACCAGAACAGGATCATTAAAGAAAGAAGTCAAAAGATTCCTCACACTACAACCTGCCCACTGAGCTACTGACTGGACCAACCTAAAAGCAAATATTAGAAAGGCTTTCTTATCTGCAACTGAGGATGAGAGACTAAGGAATGAACTGGATAAAATTGTGCAAACTGACTATGAAAAGTTTGGGCACTTTAATAGAAAATTTAGAAAAGCTACTCAGATAACATATCCAGGAAACAGGAGTGCCCATGCAGAAAAAACAAATATTTGAACTTATACTAAAGGTTGAAATAACACCAAACTGGCCAAAAAGTTGATAGTAGGATCCTACCCGAACAAATTTTCGCAGGACTACAGATGTTTCAAGGACTTGAAAAAAAAAAGATTGACATGAAGGGCCAGTGGAAATTGCAGTGATGGAGGAAGGAATGAAAGAAGTTCTCAAAGTATTGGAGGACTGTGCAAAACTCAGCAGAAGTTAGCTGGCCACATGGACAAGCTGGAGACCTGTCCACACATGCCACACTAAACCATGCTACCCCAGTTTGAAGAAGAAGGCAGACTAGCAATGAACAACAACTCAACGATAAACAACAACCAGGAAGTCCTTAAACAAAAGGCTACATACAGTAAGCAATGCTAGAAATAGGTGGGATGTTATACTTACTTTATCAGGAGTGAAATGAAGCACTCCACTAGATATTGGAGCTAGTGTTACCTTCCTGCACCAGAGACCTTTTGACAATTTGAGTCAATGTATTGGAAGTTCCAAACTTCTTCAGCCATGTACATATATTATCAGTGTTTCATGTGAAAAGTTAAACATTTTGTGACAAACCGAGATCAAACTTGAGAACGCTACAGTAGGAAAAGTAGTAATTGCAAAAGATATTCATCATAACATGAAATCGGGTCAAGATCTGTTGAAAAATGGACAGTGAATTGTAAACTATCCTGAAGACACAATGACCCTTAAAACTGAACAGGAGTTATGGTATCAGTACTGTAAATGAGAAATCATCTGTGGTGAAAACAGATAGGTATACAGGACAGTCTGCTATTGATAAGGTCTTAGAAAAATATAGTGATGTGTTTAGTGAAAAAACAGACCCACATGGATTTTATGACCTGGACTTTTTGGTGATAGACACTCAAGGACACTCTCCTATTAAACAATGGGCTTATAGAACACCTTTGGCCAGACAAAAAGTCATAGAAGAGGAAGTGGACAAGATATTGAAAGATGTAATTATTCAACCCAGTTCATGGGCCTTGTTAGTGACCTTGGTGCCAAAACCAGATGGATCAACACACTTTTGCATATACTACCTAGAAATTGAATGATGTAACAAAGAAAGATACCTATGATTCAAGACATCTTTGATCAGATAGGTGGTGCTTGCATTTATACAACACTAAAAGAAAAAAAACCAACCAACTTTCATTTTGCATAAACCATTGTATGAATACCTTAGAATGCTTTTTGGTTGAGCTAATGCTCCAGCTCAATTTCAAAGAATTATGGACAAAGTTTTATTCTGTTTGATAGGAAAAGTTGTATTTGTCTACATACATGATATTGTTATCTCTAGCAAAGATAAAGATACACATGCAAAATATTTGGGAGAGGCTTTCCAAAGATTACAAATGCTGGACTCAAGGTAAAACCATCCAAGTGTTCCTATGCAAAAACAGAAGTGAAACTTCCTGGTTACTATATTAATCAAGAGGGCATTTGTAGCAACCCAGCAAAAGATTGACGCCATTGTTAAAATGGACGCCCCCACAACCTTGAAACAAGTAAAATAATTTTTAGGAATGTGTAATTATTATTTTGAAACAGTTCCATATTATGCTGCAATTTCAGCACTGTTATATCAATTAACTAAGAAAACCAACTCTTCACATGGGGTGAAAATCAGGAACAAGGTTTTCAAATGTGAAGCTATAGCATATCCACAGGTTAACCCTTAAAGTGCTGATTTAAGATTGAGTCAACAGCTTTCCTCCAGACACTTTGCATGCCATGAGGAAAGCTGTTGACTAAGATTATTTTTCGGTTCAGACAAGGCTTGCTGGTATTTGAATGAAAGGTATCTTCATGAGGAATTTGACTATTTTAACCATTATATGTTTAATGGTAATGAGAAAGCAACTATAGCAGTGATTAGCACTTTAAGGGTTAATAAGCCATAGAAGCTGTATACAGATGGTTGTGGTCATGTTGTAGGCAGAAGTCTTGTACAGAATGATAAAAAAGGAGTAGAAAGAGTGATACAATGTGTCTCACATTAGTTATACAATTGAAATGGGCAACTACTGAAAAAGAAGCCTATGCAGTAGTTTACTGTTTCAAAACTCAACCATATTGGGGGGAGGGGGCAGAATTACTAGTGTACACTGACCACAAACCTCTCAGATCTTTATTCACTAAAGAAATGAGAAATGCCAAAATACAAAAATGGGCCATTTTATTACTAGAATTTGGTGCTACAATAGAGTGAATAAAAGGAAAGAAAATTGTCAGAGCAGATCTTTAATCCAGAATGAAACCAAAACAGGACGTCAACACTTTTGACACAGAAGAGGGGATTGACGCTGATGCAGTACAGGATAATGTTATTAACAGAATACTATTAGAAGCAGATGACTTGAATCCAGAAGAAATCAAACAGAAACAACAAGAGGTGTTTCAAGATCTTTTTCAAGAAGCACAAATAGAAGATTTTTCCCATGAGTCATTTCAAGGATTGTTGTATTCAACCAAACTACCAAAATCAAAAGATGCCAGTTATCCAATACATGTTTTGCAACAACAATACAAGGAAATGGTTGTAGAGCGATGTCACAAAGATGTAGGCCACATATCAGTGCATAAGACATTATGTAGGACAACAATGGCTTAAGTCTGGCCTCGGATGAGAAAGACATTGTAGAACAGCTTATAATGTTCACTTTGTACTGTACATAGTCCTATGCAATCTAACACTAGGATGGGGGAAATGCCAATTCAAAATTACCCTATGCAGATTCTGGGAATGGATCTCATAGGCCCTTTTTGAATCAAAGACAGAGGAAACAAGTATTGTTTGGACATTATAGGTCTCTATTTTGATTTGTCAGAAAGTTATCCTTTGCATGCGAAATCATCTTTAACTGTAGAAGAAGCTCTCACAAAAGATTTCTTGCCAAGACATGGCATCTCTGAGGTCATTATTACAGACCAAGAACAGGAGTTTAATGCTTAAGTGTTCAGAGACCATCTGAAAGGAAAAGGTGTAGATCATAGAAGAAATAATCCCCAGAACACTCAAAGAAATGGTTGCAAAACTGGTAAACAATCATGCAAGGAAATGGGAGGAACAGCTCTCAAATGTATTACTAGCATACAGGAATAGTGTTAGCACAGTTACTGAGTATATCCCTTTCTACTTATTGTATGGAAAGAGGCGAAGATTGCCTTTAACTGAAATGTTGAGGAAGAATCAGGGACCGCAGACATTAAAAAAAAGTCTCAGTGATTTATCTGATGCTCTCACTAGTGCTAGAAGTAATCTAAAACCGTCAAGGCATTTCAACCAAGAGAGATTGGATCAGAGAGTTAATGTTAATGAGGTGACATACAAGTTAGTGATACAGTTGTCATTTAGGCATAGGATTGACTAACATGAAGATCAAGGTGGGACCCACAGTATGAAGTCTTAAGAGTCAGAGGAAAAGTATGCTTGCTACGTCAACAACAAATTGGAGAAACCAAGGTTGTCAACAGGAACAAGATCAAACTCGTTGATTCAAATATGGCCTTGGATGACATATAACAACATCCTGTTAGGAACTCTAGAAAAACAGCAGTTCCAGAGCCCACAGCTCAGTTCTACCTTGGAACACAACCAGAGCAGATGGAGTAAGGGGAACCCACAGACCAACCAGGGGAACCAACACCAGGATCAAGCAACAGACAACCAGAGGAGTTCACACCCAGATACTTTACAAGATTTCAGAAACAACGGTTAGATCAAGGCAAAGACCTATTGACGTCACAGAAGAGACCATGAATTCCAACCGAAGTACATGGTGAATGTGTGGAACAGTGATGTTCCTGGTCATAGCAGTCATCATTGCCCCAACTATCGCTGATGAGGTTGAACACTTTGCTGATGGAGTACTGACAGCAGGAAGACACAAAATGAACATACAGACAGCTGAGTGGACTGTTTTGGTAACTCTTGATGGACCATTAGACCCAGCTACGATTATTCAACAGCACTCTGCCATTACCAATGTGACCATTAGTCCCAGCTACAATTATTCAACAATACTCTGCCATTACCAATGTGATCAAAACAGTTAGACAGATGACTTATGTAGACAAACTTTAGTGGATGGACAGAATGAAGACCAAATTAAAACTCTTACATCTACACATCATACTCAAACAGAAAGACCTTACGAGAAGTACCAGAAGAAAACGAGGCTTTTGAACTTCATTGGAAATACTGCCAGTTCTTTATTTGGAGTTGCCGCTGATCAAAGACTTGATAAAAGGTGTAAAGTTTTCATAAAAAAAAAGAATTGAAAACAGAATAGTTGTTCATCAAGTAAATGAGATGGTTTCAATCCTGAACTACACCTACATGGAACTGGATCAGCATATGTACAAGATAAATAATTTAAAAGCTTATTTAAATACAGCTGTCAGGACAAGATACTATGAAGTTAGAAAAATACCATGGTGAATCGTCATTTCATAAAACAACCATTGGTAATGCAGAATATAGACAAAGCTGTCACTCTGTTTGAGGAAATGATTGATAACTACATCAGGCAGATGGACAAATTCCGAAGACAAAAGGCTTCCTTATAATTGTGAAAACTCACCAAAGAATTGCTTCTATCCAACAGCCTTGAGGAACTTCTCAAAAAAGCAGCTTCACCAAGAACCAGACCCATATCACTAATATAATGGTACTATGAGTGCATGCAAGTCGTACACATGTGGGATGAGACCACATTGATCTATCGAGTCAAGGTCCCACTGGTACCAGAAACAGACTATTGGGGATATAACGTACAGTTAGCCTCAACCATATAATGGGACAAGATTAGCTATTCAGCTGGTAGTTAAACATAATGAAGTTGGATCAAATCCACTTACAGGAGAGATATTTTATCCAAGCTTATGTTTAGGTTATTTTCCCATACCTGCTATTTTGTCCCAGACCAAAGAGCTGCAAAGTTCATGTGCAGTGAAACTTACTCAGACAAGTGGTTTGTCTCAGGCAGGTGAGTTATCATCATGCAATTATGTTCTCATAACTTGGGGTGAGAATGTATACTAGGGCCTGTATTTTTTCGTTTTTAACGGAAACAGAATGGAATAATGGATTTTTGTAACCTCTGAAACGGAATTTGCTGTTTTACCTTAATGTGTTTTACATACAAAGAGAACTACTGAAGCGGAATTTGGAAATGTCTGGCTGGTGAAACGGAATTTCTAGTTTTTTTGAAACATAATTCAGGCCCTAGTATACCAGATGTAAATCCATTCCTGAAAAATCTTTACAACTTAAAGGCGGAATCAACCTAATCATGGTTAGGGATGGTTGTACTATCAGTGGAACACATTGTACTTTACCTGGTATGACTGAAAGGATTGCCTTCCTTTCCATCCATGCGTTGTAAGTCAAAGGAATACTAAGAAAATCCTCCTGATTTTTGTTAAAAAGTAATACCTGTGAAGGACACTTTGTCGGAATTACAGAATGTAAAATTTTGGGCAATGAAACTAGTTTTGCATATCCAATTGAAACCTGTAATAGAACCCGATGAAGAAAACAAATGGGGCAAACATGGTAGTCATGTACCTTGTTGGTATTATGCATCCTGGTATCACTCCTGATTGCAGGAATTGTGATTGCATAATATGTGTATAAATTTCATTGGATTGATAAAGACATTGAAATGAAGGTAACAGGGAACACAGCTTCCTTATGCCCCTCTCCAACTTTTCCTAACTGTAGCGAGATTCTTACATCAGCTGGAATGGAAACTTCAGTACAAACTGAAGCATAGTTTTTATGAAAACTGATACATGAGTTGTACAATGTTTTAAGACATTCATATTGTTCCAGTAATATTTATGTTAGCATTGTATATCTTAATTTTCTATGTTTAATAAAACATAGAGGCGAGCTCCACTGCGCATAAAGTCAGTAATGTATTATAAAGGTAGTAACTGAAAGAAAGGAAATAGCTCCTGACAAATTACTTCATACTAGCAAGCCCTGGGCAGTATATTAACTGTTAATTTTTATGCTTAGAAGTTTTAGGTGTATTTAATCAATATTTAATCAATGTTTGCTTATATTGTATAATCATTGCATGAAATATACTTGTATTGTATTAATTGTATTGTATGGCATAACACTGTTTATCAGGATGTGGTACCGTTAAAAAGATATTTATCTTTTCCCTTTTAAAGGGTGGGTGAGTGTAAAGTCTCCACCATAAACTTAAGGAGTACATGTACTTAAGGTGTAAATCCTGATAAAACTGTACAAGAATCACAGGTATTAATCTGATGCATTGTGTATTTGGTTGAGCTCAGTAATGACCAATGAATAACCATTGTAAAATCGTATCGGAAAATATATTTAGGGCAGGGGAAGTACAGCAGCAATCCCCAGAGTGTTAAATATAGTAATATTGTGAAATAGTATCTGATGCAGTGGAAATCCCAGAGTGTTAAATACAGTACAGGAATTGTGCAACAACATAATCTAGATACTAGTCATGAGAAAATGAGACAGTAAATAATGAACCAAGAAGTCCCAGATTGGTGAGGAACTTACAGGATAGCAATCATACATGACAGGGATGAATTGGAGGTTGTGCGGTACGTGAAAATGTGCTTTACAAAATTGGAATTAATTCTTTTCCGAATTAATTAAATGATAAACCAATTGTGGATTGAAATTGTTTTTGTCATGAGAACCCTGTACATATAAAAAGGTAGCCTTTACTATTAGGTTTGTGAGTGAACTTATTCAATCTGATACGTCATTTCTGGAATGAGAATAGAAGAAGAGGGAATTATATATTCACAAGCACTGATAGGGGGAGCCAGTGTACAATAAGGTAGAAACATATTTTAGGGTTTAAACATCACTCAGTCATGTTTTGTTTTGATGAAACATAATAATTACCGGATCTAATTGGGTGTGACTGGATCTGGCTGGACAAAACTGCTACGCGGGAATTTTCCGTGGGGTTTTTTACTCACTGAGGTTGAGTCAGAGTTGTGCATATAAGGAGGAGCATTTGCCATGCTTGGCAGAGTTTCATCTCTCAACTATAACGAGAAGTAAAAGGAAAAAAATCATTGTAGGGGGAAAAGGAGCCTAACCAGATCTGCTGATTAACTCGATATACCAAGACAAGAAGAAATAAAAGTATTGATGTGGACGAACACGAACCTGGAGAAGCTGTCAACTGTAAAACCGACAGGGTGGTTTACAAAATGGCCCAGTCCCATCCACCGCCTGTGTCACTGGTGTAGCGTTCGCTGGTCTCTCGATGATACATGCTTGACCGACACTTGTAGGGCTATGCAATTTCTCCTTAAAATATATTTTGAGAAGAATGTGCCTATTTTTAAAGCAGGAAAATTCCACGTTTTGACAAAATTCCCATGCAACGATAAGATGATAATATGATAAAAGCAGATTCTGTGAAAAATGAAAGCAGAATATTCAAGCCTTTAAAGCAGAAATTGGATGGCCCTATACTTGAAACGCAGTCTCCAATGCTAGTTTCTAGACAGTCAACTGATAACCCTTTGTCTTAAAACGTCGTTCTGTCCCAAACCACCACTAGTTTAGCTGAGAGTCACGTTTTTTCATCAATGTTTCCGGCAGCAAATGTTCGTAAAAATATAAACTTGTCTATTAGTCTGACAGGCTTCCATTGCAAGCGTTTTGGCCACAGACTACAGTTATAAATCCTTCTATTTTTCATATTAGCATTTTCAAAGTCTAAAAAATCAGCATTTTAGTATTTTAAAATTTCTATTAATAGATAAAAATGTGAGAAAAACACGGACAAATTTTTGTCATACAATTCCCAGCTCATCATTTCGTGATAATTGAAATACGAAATAACACCTGGATGTCAGCTTCATACAGGTGTATGAACTGTGCTCTGGCCGCGGTCACATCATTGTCCTTCCTCAGCATAAAGTTCCCACCTGGTCTGGAAGATAATGCACCTATATGACCACCAATGAAGCAACTCTGTGATGCAGCAAACCTGACTTTGCTAACTTTATTTCAATAGAAGCTACAGCATGCTGAAAACACGGTATTTTAACAATTATGGACAATCTCCATTGGGATGCGCAACCAGCTAATCAAAACTGTGGTCTGTAACTTAATACGCTTATCAAAATTATTAAAACTTATTAAACTGAATTCCTGTTTTGTTTTGTGTGCATGGTTTCATTCATTTCTATCTGACTTCGATAATAAGCAAAATAATGGCCCTGACACTAATAACATTTAAAATGAGAAAAATCAGTTTTAGGTGAAATAATTGTAAAAGATATAAAATTGGAAAAACATTATGAGACATGATTATTACAAACGTCTTTGACCTGGCATCAATACATAAGCATATGGGCTATACATTCAAGCCAGGTTCACTAGCTTGCAAGCCCTCTTCCTACATTGACAGATCAAATTACCACACCCCACCCATTAATTTTAACATTGATTTTTAGTATAAAGTTGAAATTTTATAAGAAATATTGTGAATTTCATGACTTTTTTGATTAATCATAAGGCATCCATCACTTGTGTAACTGCAAACAGGATCTTGACCCATCTGTGGGGGCAGACAGGGGTATCACATTTCACCTTGCTGCTGATGCTGTGTGAATCCTGGCAGTTACTTGCATCACAGAGGGGTGGGTTCTGATTCAACAAGCAACCCCATTCCTGGCATTTTCCTTTTCTACACAAAGACCCCTACCCTTTAAGATTTATAAGAATCAGAAATTTCTAAACATTTCATAAGCTTTTCAGCCTTGATAAGTCACTAAAACATAGCAATATTGAAGACTACTGCTGCCCACTGACTGATACAATGAAAGCTGGTCACAGAAGAAACAAAACTAGTTTTCAGAGGGGCCACAACAAGGGATGCAGGGTAACAACAGAACCCACAACCAATACACCAGTGAGGTGGACACGCCAGCCTCGTGAATTACAAGAAAATGTGAATGAACGGCTACAACAGGAACCAGGCCTGGAGGCAGAGGTAAATGTAAAACTGCTTACGGTTCACAAAGAAGAGTCTGATATCGCTATGTCCATTTAGAGAACATTAACGTTTATCAAAATTGATTTTGAAACAGTTCAGTTTGTTTATATTTTCGTAATGGACAAGGCAAAATGCAGGGTACTTAATAAATAGAAAGTAGGAAGTGTCATAAAAAATAGTGTATCTGCGTGAAATGCATGAGTGAACATAAAGAACAATAGAAAGTCCTGAAAACTTTGATAAATTTGAAGAAAGTATGTATTCCACCATTGACTGGGCATTTCATAATTTAAGTATGAAAAGCAATAAGTGTGACTGAAAAACTTTCTTTTCAGCATTTTTTATACAAAGTGTATCCCTGGTTTCTGTGGGCAGTTTTTAGGGAAAATGTACATATTCCTAGTTTATTTCTTTGTAAAATACCCACACTCTTGCAGGACATCAGGCAAGACCATTAGGACGTGACTTGTGTACTCAGCTGTTAACAGGCCAATTAAGTCATTGTTCTTGTATACTCGCACATGGGTTGTTGAAGTAGGTCTTTATCCTGCAAAAATAGAAAAGAAGGAGTAGTCGAGTAGAGAGAGGCATCAACCCAGAAAAAAAAACAGATAAGGTGGCTAGGTGGACACAGTCATCAGCAGCTTCATGTGTAGGAAAGGAAAGGTTCACAGAATTGTGAAGAGCATGTCAAATATAGTCCCCTTCCAACAAATTTCACAGAAAGAGTTAGATTTCTATCAGCGAACCTAAGTGTGGCCTTTTAAGTGACGCAAAAACACATGCACTTGACATTTACAGTAAAGTGGAAAAGTTTGGACGTGTTGCATCAAGAACATATATGTTTTTTAGTGCATTTGTGGTTTTTTTTGTCCAAAACCATTATTGCGTTTGTACCCAATTTGGATTATCAGCATCCAAATTATGTTCAATGAAATACATACAAATAGAATAATACTAAAGAAAAAAAATAGTTATTAAAAATAATACTTAAGTAACTAAAATCCTATTATCGGTCTAACAACTTTCTCTTTCTTTTATGAAACATATTACGTACACACTTGCCAACTGGCACCGGCACCTCGCAAAAACGGGAAAAAATAAGCTGAGGGAGAATTCCTGTGTTGAGAGGGATAAAGTTGATATCAGGTCATTTTTCTAATCTCTGTAAAACGAGCAGTGAAGCAAAATATGTTCTTTGGATTCAATTTGGCCAGATTCGCAAAATTTGCATATTATTTTTTCGACTAATTCGTGTTTATACCTGCCAAATTCAATACGCAATGCATGGCTGCTTATCCACAGTTTCGAAAGAGCTTTCCTATATTTAAAAGATTTAATGCAACTCAAATATATTTCTTTTACATGATTTACGTTGAAATTTCTATGTGTTCTAAGTTTGGCACCTGGGCCATTTACATTGTCGTTGTACAGAGATGAATGAAACAGCTGGGCGTGTTGATCTTGTAGGCGTATTTTCAATTTTTTCAGAAACACATCAGGTATGACATCTTTGCCTTTGTTTATCCACACATACATGTATGAAAGTCCATTGTGCTCATGTATTTTCCTGACGGCTGATGGCCACATTGTGTGGTCTGCGTCGTGTAAAGAAGAAATGTCATTTAAGGATTTTAGCAATATATCATTCGCGTGAGGGTTTGCAATTCTTAACCAATATTTTATTATTTTAATTTTCATGTCAATATAGAGTCGGTATCTTTACCGTTCAGTAAAAGATGCTAATTATGAGTTTTGTTAGATACTCTAAGGATGAATTTACTAAAATCAGTTTTTACCTTTTCTGATTCATGAATATTTATCAAATTTTGGGTATGTGTGACGCAAAAGTACTTTCCTGTTTTCACGTTTTTGTAGGATGCAAGAGACCATATTTCACATCCATACAGTGCCACCGGCCTAACATCAGAATCAAATAAAGTGAGAGCTACATGAGGAGTCATCACTGTCTAACACTATACTGCGTTTCAGCATGAAAGCCTTTTATGCTTTGTCAGCAAGGTGTTTTCCCCATAACAAAACACTCCACTTGCTTTGTTCATGATACCCAGATACTCTACACAGTTATTAAACGAAAGTCTTTACCCCTTTATGGGAACTTGTAGATTATTTCCAGTGATTCACCCTTTTTGTTATATATCATTAACATACTTTTGTCCAGATTTTTATCCACATCACATTTGAAAGAGTAGCTGTTAAGATCATTTAACAATTATTGGAGTCCAAAGGAAATATGTTAACAGCATGAGATCGCCAGCGAATAGCAGCGAGTTTCTTTTTCTGTCTCCTCTATTAACTCCATATAACTTGTCCTTATTGATGCACACTTCAAAGTTATTAATATCGATGTTGAACAGAAATTAACTTAACGGGCACCCTTGTTTTAGACCAATGGTACAAGGGAAAAATTGTGGTTCACCTTAGTTAAATTAGTAAACACCATCATATTTTCATACATGTGAATCCCGTTGTATATATTCCAGGGGAGGCCTGTCATATGCAATTTATAATATAATTTTTCACTGTGGAATCGTATCAAAAGCACGTCTGAAGTAGACGAAGGCTGTAAAAACCCGTTCGTTTTCTCCACAAAGTACTTATCAACAATATTTTTAAATATGAATACATAATCTGTGGTTTGACTTCCATCGATAAAACCAGACTGACGCTGCTAGAAAAAATTCGAATCTTTCAAAAACGAATACACACGCTTTTTTTATCATAGCAGCAAATAATTTACTAAATGTATTTTGAAAAATTCTATGGTTAGAAGGCTGTCTTTTGGACCTTTTTTTGTAAATTTGTCAGATTAAATAATGTTTCCACTATGACGGGTAGTGTCTGGTAGCAAGAACGGAGTCATATAATTGTAAGACATTATTGGGTATGATTCCACAGATTACCTTCAACATTGCATTTTTAATACCATCAGGTCCAGGCCCTAAACCACTTTTAAGGACTTCTTACCGCTCTTCTTAATTCGCCGAGTTCAAAAGGCTTGTTCTGTGAGTGTCTTGTTCTTTCGAATTCATCACTCAGTTTGGTAAGAAAATCATTCACATCAGGATCTACATCTGTAATGTTCTTACTCTTATACACATTGAATAAATTTTCGAAATATTGGAGTCATTCGTTGTCAGGGATACAATTTGTATCTTTAGTTTTTTTTCTTCCCTAACAATACGTTAACTTTGTTCCAAAATATCTGATCTTTCTTAGCATGGCCTCTCTCGACCTCTGTTATCAGGGCGGCTTTTTACTGGCGCCTACATGATCGAACAAGTCTTTTGAATTACTTCGATTTTTTTTAAATACATACCTCTAATATACAGGTCCTTTGAGTACTGATGATACAATTTTTTGAAGTGTTTCATTACTTGTTTTGCATCGTTTCAGCTTTGCTGTGACAAAGGAGTATTTCTCCTAGGTTTTGGTTTCTTGTGTACTCGTCTGGTCGTTATCATCAAACTTGCCTTCGCAGCATCAATGAGAATATCATTCAAAGTTTCCACATAATTATCAATATCACTGTCTTGTAGATTAAATGAGATTATTCATCTATTAATACGCTGCAAAAACAAATTAAATTGAAGTTCTGATTTAAATTTTACGGCAACCTCATTATCCCATAAGATCACCAGACGATTCCTGAGTGTGGGGCAACTGTTATGTGATTCACACATCTGAATGTATCCACATGACATATTTGTTAAAAGTGGGCAGTGGTCAATGAAAAAGTCATCAAAATCACCAACCTCAAAATTCAAAACTTTGTCTTGCAAGGTCTTCTGGACAATAACATAATCGACCACACTTGAACCATTAACCTTATGGCAAGTCAGTTTACCTTCTTTATCACCTGCCATTCAGCCATTTAGCATCTTTAAACTAGAGCTTACGCACAATTTAATCAAGGCTTCACCTAGGTTATTTACCCCATCATCCTGTGACTGGCGAATTACAGCCCAGTTTGGAACATAATCATCCCCTAATGGAACGTAATCATAATGGTCAAGTTCAATAAAGTCTTGGTTGTTGCCGGTACTGGTATTTAAATCACCCATTAATACAACAGAACCTTTGGCACTATAGGTTACAGACCACACTGATTAGCTGATTGGGCATCCCAATGGAGATAGTCCGTAATTGTGAAAATACTGTGTTTTCAGCATGTTGTATCTTCTGTTGAAATAAAGTTAGCTGAGTCAGGTTTGCTGCATCACAGAGTTGTTTCATTGGTGGTCATATAGGTGCACTGTCTTCCAGGCCAGGTGGGAACTTTATGGTGGGGAAGGACAATGATGTGACCCTGGCATAGTTCATACACCTGTATAAAGCTGACATCCAGGTGTTGTTTCGTATTTCAATTATCACAAATTAACGAGCTGGGAATTATATGACAACAATCCATCCATGTTTTTCTTACATTTTTATCTGTTCAATGCCGTTCACGGAATTTTAAAATATTTATAATAGGATTTATAATTGTGGTCTGTGGCCTATAGCTGGTTACTTGCGTTTTCAATGTTTGTAAATATTGATCACATTTTTGCTGATTTGGCAGGATATACACGCATCCAAGGAAAATATCATTCAACCAACCAAAATAAACCTGGTCTAACTTTATCCATTAAAAAATCATCATGGCTTTTATCTGTTAAACTTACTTTTACGTAATGATTTTTTGCAGAATAGGACGACATTACCAGACCCTGTTTTAGCTTTTTTATGTTTGCTTGTTCCGAGACACAAGAAAACATCAAACTTGCAAACGATAGGGTCCAGTGTTTTCTTGCATTTTGACTTCAGTTGAAAAAGAAACTTTCCTGAAAGGATATTATATCATGTGATAAAGAACCTACCCTGCACTTTTCTGCAACATAGGGTAAGTGGGATCTGATGCATCATTCTCGTTTAGTAGTTTTTTCCCAGCTCCATTCATATTCCAACCTATAAATGACAGGAATTCCCGTGTAAAATACGTCTCTGTGTAACAGCCATAACTTTTTTCGGGGGGGGGGCTTTTTTTTTTTATACGTATTATCATGAGATGGGTCCCTCATGCTAGGTTTTATTGCGTATACTGCAGTCTTCACCTGAAGGCGAGGCCTCTGACTTCCTAATCTCTTACGGGTGCATTTTAATGCGCTTACGGATGTTCCTGTGAAGCATCGCCACACGTTTATTGTTCAGATGTAAAGCTTCCTTTGCCAAACACTCATTGCCAATATTATTATTGTCAATATACAGCCAGTTATTGCGCGAACATAAGTATGGCAGCATTTACTGGCCGGGTCCTGTTTTTTATAGACTTATCTCGTCTGAAACAGGCGTTTGACAGAGCAACTTGTTTCACTGGTGCGAATTTTAAATGCTCTTCCAGTCTCCTCCGCTGCAATATGGCAGAATCCACCGGACTGTCACTCAGGTTATTTGTGCCAGTATCATCACCTGCAAGTGCCTGAAATTTGTTAGTAGCTGCTCAATTGTTTTGGCAGCCGGGAGAGGGCTCTGGCCCAGTTTATCCCTGTCCACATGCCTTTTCATCAGTGGCATGAACGTGCCACTGATGAAAAAAGTGAATGTGTAAAAGGAGAACCAGATAAAGGCAACAAGGCAAGAAAGAAAACACCGGGGTATGTCCGATACGTTATTCTTCATGATAACAGCACCTGCTTCCTGTGTCACGTGATCTTTTTAACACGTTAAAGAAGCAGGCTCTGTTTATCCGTCAGGTGTCGCCACCTGTACCAACTGGATACCAGGGAGAGTTACCAACACTAGGGGAGCCAAAGCGCCGAGAAAGGGCCACTCTCGGCGCTTTTTTGTCGATAAATGCTTTTAAAGGAAGTTTGTACAAAAATCCTTATCTCGGCATCTCAGGGCCATTTTGCCGAGAAACGCCGAGGTATACTGCAATGCTACTACTCCCTGGGAGTTTCTGGGCAAAAATGCCAAAAAACATCGAGGTACTTTTCTCCCTTATAATTTCCTTGACGTTTCTGGGCAAAAATGCCGAGAAATGCCGAGGTACCTTTCACCCTACTCCTTAGCTCGACGTTTTTGCCCATTTTCGCCGAGAAACGCTGAGGTAATGGCTAGATTGAAAGGCATCTGGGAATTTTTGCCAGAAAACCATCCGAAAAATCATTTGGACATCTAAGCAGGCCAAAATATCCTTTCACCTGGCGACCTAGGTAGGACAAAATGTGCTCTCATCTGGACAGATTGGCAGGTTAGACTGTCTTCCCATTAGAACACATGGGGAGGACCAAGCGTCTGTTCATCTCGACACCTAGGCAATGACAAAATCATTAAGAAAATCCTACGATATTTACCCGTGAGGGAAGATGTTCGTTACCTATTCACATACATAAGGATAGCACAGCTCATAATGTGTTCCTCTATTGCGTCGTACGTTCGTTTATCGGGAGGGAATTGTTCGTGACTTTACCAAGGAGAGTTCCTTTGTTCCTGAAGTTTATTTAATATTTGATTCGGCAAACATTTGTCGCAACAGTTGTGTGTAGTCGCCTCCTTTTTTGTATTTGTTGCTCAAACTTTTCTCCTTTGCGCTGCGTCAACAAGTTACCTATTTTTCATATTTGACGACGGGATGGCCGGATCTTTAACCAGCAACCGTCACCACCGTTATATCGCCTGCCCAAAATAGAAAATCTACATATCCACTTAGCCGCATCCCAATTCCCGTAAAGACTAATTAGCGGGCTAGAAATGTCATGATCAACACAGTTGACTACATGTAGACCCAGTTCAATTAACTTCAAATGACATTTTCCTGGAATCGTGAACTTAAGTCCAGCATTATGGTAATACGGATTTATGCCTCTAAAGGAATCAGTAACCTCGGCCAATTTTCGGCGCATGTAGCCATCGCAGTTAGCAGCGAAAAGCTGCATAATAAGTCTTACTCTAACCGACAGTACGAAAAAATAAAACAAAACACCAGCGACTACTGGAACATTGTATTTAGCCTTTATTTAAAACTCATTCTCGCGCATGTTTCAGCAGTCCGGCTGATAAAGGTCCTGATATTAGTGCCAACGTAAAAAACTACACTGTTGCAGCATTTGTACAGTTTACCGGCAACGCTGGTGCTCGCACATTAATCTAACGATAAGCTAATGTAATTCTTCACTAAATCACCGTTAGTTACCGGGGTTTTTTTGCTGTATATTGCCGTAGTTAATTGGTATATTACTGTGATATAACAGTAAAATATTCATTGTTATTGTAATTTAACAGTATATTACTGTAAGTTGCTGCAATTTACCAGTAAGTCGTTGTATTTCACATTGACATATTTAACTTACTGACAAACCAGTACCAGAGTTGCCAATAAAATACAGCAATTGACACGAATCATATTGCCTTGTGGAATCCAGGATACACACAAAGGCCATTATATTCTCAGTGCGCAAATTGGCACACGTACACGCAGATGGTAGCAAAGAGTATTAGCACCAGGCAATACAGGTGTCTCTACCTCTAATGGGGATCATTCTACAAGAGTGTGTAAAGTGCAAAATATCTGACCCACAGACACCCACCCACCCACCCACCCCCACCCCCAACCCCAACCCAAGTGTGGCCAAAAAGGGGCATTTTTGTACAAGTACTACAAACTTTATCCAGTTGCTTGTAATTTCCAGTACAGCTTCTCCAAAAGGAATGTGGTGCCAATGTCTACTCCACCGAAGGGGAAGTTATGATACCAACAAATAAACGTGAATTTCACGGTATTTATCAATTGATTTAATCACTAAATGACACGTGTTTGCAAACCGCAGGCACCATTTTCCCTTCCCCTGATGCATAAAGGGAACGGATCCCCATTGCAGCTATGAGGCAAATCTTCGCATTCAACATTATAAGAATATGCAAACCCACTACGCTGTTTTCCAACTTGGAACCGTATGATTTCTACAGAGTGCATTTCTCTAGGGCTTTGCGTCAGCAAATCTGTCACAATATAAAATCTAATATGACTAAAATCTACATTTTGTCCAAAGAGAGATATGTTAAGCCATTTCTTTGGTGTTAAAAATTAGATTTCTGTCTCGCTACTGCCTATTAGTGCTGCTAGGATGTATCTTGTAGTCGGTCTTCGTATGCAAATTCTCGCTCTGACTCACAATCAGACTCAACTTTTCGACCCATAAAAGATGATAATGCTGAAAACTGTATTTCAATTCGGCCACAATGGTACACTGGCAACGCGTTTGTCAATCAACAATTCTACTAGAGTGCGTGCCCTTCGAAATAAACGAATACAGCAGATAACAATATATACATAAAAATATTATGCAACCATTGCTAATGTCACACAGTCTATCTTAATCCAGAATTACACCTATCAACGTGTTACGAGACGTGAAACATAAGCTGATCTTTGAACACGTGGGGCATGAAACGTAATCTGGAATAACAGAGCAGTTGCTCAATAATACTCACGAAATTGTGTACAAACATCATGGAATATAAATCGTGCAAATAAACAAATAAACTTCCTGCAATGCAATATTCATTGCTTGTATAAAATAAAGCAAAAGTTACTTGTCTCAAAAGTCTTGTTCTTCAAAAGTATTAAACAAATATCAATATATAACGTATATTACATGATATTGATTGACACGTTAGTACATCTAAATCGAATACCTTGCGTTCGCCAATTATGATCAATATAGATTAGACAAATGTAATTATATACACCAGAAATACATCAACGATTTAGTATTTTGTATGCTGCGTCAGCTATCCAGCATTAGTCTGTCACATTTGCAAGCGATGAAGAGTCAGTGGGTTCTATAGATTAAATCTTGAAGCCGGGGCACGTTTACTTCTCAGCAAAGTGTAAATAAACTATTTGAACTATAATAGTACGTTGTTCATTCCATTGTCACAGATCGATATTGAGTAAACAAACAAAAATCCCGTGCAAGATTCTCAATTTTTCGTGAAATACATTCTGATATTACGTTCTTGTTTGGGACTTGCAACTTCCTGAGTCAAAACAGGTAAAGGGTTTCTAAAAAATTAATATTGACTATATAGTTTATCATCAATAAAAAGTGTGTTCAGGAAAGTTACAGGTTTTATCCTGTTCTATATGAACTTATGAAATCAGGGACGTACACATAGCTATATACACCCTTGGTAAAATGGTCAAATATAAAAGGTACACAAAATAACAAAATGTTACACAAGGAGATTCTGTTCACACACATCCCGCTAATAAAACTGTGAACACAAAGATACACACAGACTAGATGTCTGCTGAGTTTCTGTCAGGAGATATTCTGGGAATACAGGTTTCAAGTTAGTCAAATTTAATCTCAATATTGTCTTGAAAATCCCCCGCATTGGAAACAGTTTTGGCACTTCCATTACCCTTGTCGCCGCAGTCTTTGTTATAAAATGTGACAGCACTCTTGGTCACGTGATACACTTGGTTGCTTGTTTCTACTTGCAGTAAAGACTGTTACCACTGAAGGAGGGAAGCCATATTGGCGCTGCAGTTGTGTTGCTCTATCTTGATGACACAAAAAGGCGTCTATGCCGTGGGAAGGTCATACAAACATTGGCATTGTGCTGATAAAGAGAACAGAAATAGGCCATGACTGGGGCAGGCCACATGTCAATTGTCCTTGGGCCACCTAACGGAGGCCACATAAACGCAGAGGTTTTACAAAAATCAGACGTCATATGAACACTTAATCATCGTTGATGGGGCCACAGGCACACCGCCAGGCAATGTGTGCTTGTCAAGAAAAACTGTACCATTCAGCCGAGACACATACTCAAACGTATACATCAGTACTTTGGTCAACATTACAGCATTTATCATCAATCCCAGTGCACGCACCTTAAACACCTGTACAGTCCTGTGGTGTATGTCCATTCTCTTGGCAAGTTGCAATGCAACCGAACCAGCAAACATTTTTCACATTCTTCTATTCAACAAAACAGATCTGGAAACGCGGCTTTCACACATTGCCCATACCAGGAAAGACTATGTACACACTGATGTGGCGGTTGACTAATGAGTGCATGGCAGTTTCAGCTTAACTTCACTGCATCATATCTTAACTCCATGCTCTTTCCTTTCAAAATTTGAACCGAATACTGTTTTCCTTCATATCCAGTATGGTAGTCTACCACTCTCTGCTGAGGCATAGTCATATTGACACTGTCGTTGGTGTAATATTCAATATTCCTGTATCAAACCTGTACATTTTGATCAACACCCACGCGGAAGCAATACAATTCTGAATGCTTGTTGCGTCACGGTCATTGCATTGCTTCCACGATTCGTGTGCACCTTTCTTCTACTGTTAACTCAAGGGAAGGACATATCAAAGTTTCTGTTTCTGGAATCATGTATTCCTGTCACATCTACAACTCTTAATTCGTATCCTCGACACAGTGAGTGGCAAATGTTTTTTTTAATTTCTGTCCAAGCTCATTCTATTCAAGGTCACTGTATTGCCTTTGCATTTCTGCTGTGCGGCTTTCATCCACTGTTCACACCAGGGAAGGCCAACTAAACACTGTATGGCAATAACATATCACTTCTTAACACTTGTAGCTTTCAATTGACACACCCACAAGGGTCAAAGACTTTAGCACTGTATCCGGATCCCAAGGTCACTGCAGTAATGCGGCGTAGGTGTGGCCCATGGGTCATTCCAGGTAAGGCCCCATCGACAACGATTTTTATGCAATAATGGAGCCTTTTGTCACACCAGCTTTGGAGTCTATACTTTTTTGTATGTGACAAGGATTACCTTTTGTTACTTCCAGATTACCATATTACTTCCCAGTGCGGCTGTCGTCCACTGTCCATATCAGGGAAGGCCATAAATTGACACTGTTTTTCTGCAATATGAGATCCTGTAGCTTTCAGTCTATAGCCTTTGGCACAAAGCGTAAGAAACTATGCTGTTGTTTGTCTAAAGGTAACCATATTATCCCTGCAGTGTGGCTTTCTTCCACTGTCCGCATCAGAGTAGGCCATGTGCGCACCGCAGTTTTTGAGATAATAGATTTCTTCACACATACGTAACTTTTCATCTATACCCCGCCGCACATATGACTACGTGTTGCCCTTGAAATATTTTTCAGTGTGCTTATGAAGAACTGTTCCAGCACAGAGGTACAGTCAAACAACCCCAATAGAATTATCACATTTAGCTGCCTCGGTGTTATTTGACTGTCCATTCAAGGAACGCCATGACGCACACAATACAGTCCACCGTATTATCTGGTTCAATTTACTATCCTCATCAGACTGTCATTGCATGGCATCAGCTTTCGCCTGAAAGCAACTTCAAAGCTCGGTCATCCTTGCATCCTCTTTTGAGCATTTAACTTTCCTCTCAAGCCAACATTCATGAGCTGCACTGTGTCATTAAAAGGAGCTGCATTTCTATGCAAATCTCAGCTGGTGTTTCTGCAGCAAAATCTCGCCACAGTCTGTTTTCAACAAATCTCAGCAATTGCCTAATGTCAGCAAGTCGTTTACTTAAACGGTCTACATTAATAACGATCCTATCAGTCACCTCCAGTACCGGCATTTTGTTGCAATTGGTCCCATGTTGTATTTATCCACTCCGATACCGGCACTTTGTTTCTTATAGACCACGCTTTGTGGTAATCAATTACAGGTAAAAGTACATTGCAAGATGCAGAAAGTGAAGTTACTCCATCCATCATAGAGTTATAATGCTAGACATGCAATCTTGACAGAGCCAACATTTAAATTCAAGATATCTGAAAGGTTTCAGAGAATACATCCGTTTCTTTTTGGCAAGAAAGGACATTCCATTCTAGGCACTGGGTGACATATATAATGTTATGCTGTTTACTCCGGGTGTCGGTATGGCGGCGGCTTCTTTCTCTTGTCACTAGTTTGGGTTACTCCAGGCGTCAGTATGGCGGCGGCTTCCTTCTCCTGACACAAGTTTGGTTTACTGAAGTCGCTGATATGGCGGCGGCTTCTTCCTTCTATCACTAGTGTACTGTCCAATAAAGGATCCGTCCTCCTGGAACTTACCGGTGTCAATGTCGCCGTAATCAGCAAGACTCCCCTCGTCATCGCTGTCCAGGTTGAGGGTGCTGTCAAGAGTTCCTCGGCTGCCCTTAGTTGGCTCATCTTCCCTGAATATGTATAGAAAAATAAAATCAAGGAGGTGAAATTTTCGTTTACGCTGATGAAAAACGGTGAAAACCACAGCCACGTTTCTGTTGATGCTTTGACATCTTCGGGAATATTAATCAGTTTGAAATAGTTAATTTTTAAACATCTTTTGCATGCACATCTATTTCTCTATGAACATATCTTTTGGCAAATAACGCTTAAAGCTTTATGCTTTTATTTCAACATTTCGTATACCTACATTTTGTTTACAGCCGCATCTCTTTTATTTTTTTACCTTTGTTTCAATCCACATCTTTACGGTATATATGGCTTCATCATATCTCCTTCTTTACACCTCTAGACACAGTTTTCAATTGAGACAAGAACGATTGTTTTGAAGTACAACACTTTCTGTGTCGTTTTGTGTGTCTAAAATATTAATTAAAACAAGAGTAAATTACTTAACTTGTATTTTTTGGTCACTGATACTGATATTGCAGACCATAAGTGTGGCAGCAGTTCAATTCATTTGTCTATTTATTTATTTACAAACCATATAAAAATAATGTAAAATATATAATCTAAAGCTCTGCTGATTGGAAGAAGCGGAACAGGTGTGGACATAGATGCGTTGGTTCCCTTCATGCCACTTATGAAACAGATGAGCACAACTGACGTTGCATCATGACGGCGAATAAAATTAAGTAACAATGAGATAATGCTTTTCATATATATGTAATATATATATATATATATATATATATATATATATATATATATATATATATATATATATATATATATATATATATATATATATATACATACACATATGAGTTGCTCACTTGTGTGACTATACCTGTTTCCCACTTGTGTCATATTCTTTTACTTAACTGTTTCCCACTTGTGTGCCATATTCTTTTGCTTAACTGTTTCCCACTTGTGTGCCATATTCTTTTGGTCTTAAATCTGACTTACGTGTGTGCCATATTTTCATATATTTCCAAGTTAGGCCCATGTGCTATCTTATTTTGGCCTTAAATGTTGCTCACTTTTTTTTCTTTTTTTCTATTGGTCTTAAATATTTCCCATTTGTGTGCCATACTCTTTTGGTATTACGTTTTACTTGTATGTGTACCATATACTTTTAGTTTTAACTTGTTCCTACTTGTCTTGCACATTCTTTTGATCTTAAATCAAACAAAGGTCGTAATCTATGAAAATAATTCCAAATGTGACTCACGGTCTTTGGTAATCCTTGTATCCCATCTCCAAACATTCCTTCTCCGGATCGTTCCCCCATTCACGTTCCTTTTCATCCACTGAAAGTAGTCGCAGACACGATATTGAAGTTCTATGAAGCATTGAAAGACGACATTCGCATTCTATATGATACACCATTCATCCCCATACCAGTTAAGTTAGGAGCAAGTGAACAGGATCTGAATAAACTGATATTATATGTACATACAGCATCTGCAAGGTAATAGACCTAAAAGTACATACAGCATCTGCAAGGTAATAGACCTAAAATACCCGCAGACGATGAAATTCAATAATCTGATTCATTTTAATATACCAACTTCGTCATTCAACTTCCATATCGAGTTCCCCATTAAGTTATGTCAAATCTGACCCAAGGCAGGGCGGGGGGGTTGGTTTTTTTGTTTTTTGTTTTTTGTTTTTTGTTTTTTTTTTGGGGGGGGCGGGTTTGGAGGGTTTCTGTTTTGTTTTGGTTTTTTTTGTTTTGTTTTGTTTTTGTTGGGGTTTTTTTGGTTTTTGGGGGTTTTTTTGGTTTTTGTTTTTTTGGGTGTGTTTTCACGTTTTGGGGGGGGGTGTTCTCGGTTTGGTTTGGGGGGGTGGGGGGGGTTTTGGTTAATTTCCAGGCAATGCCAATTTTCACCTTGCAGTATCATATATGTAAGCCAACCGAAAAAATCCACACACATACAGCCAGCAGCAGGAATATATGCATGTATTAATTTACAAAAAAAAGGACTATAACCGTAGTTAACATCTCTCAAGGTTCCCGAAGAATAAATTTAATTTGTTTCATGCATTTGTAGTTTAGCTGCATAAGTGACGTTCATCATATCTCCACAAGATCGGTAAAAATCACAACAAAGCCAAGCCATTTATTATGAATGTAAAACAGTTTACATTAAATACTCTCGAGATTATGTCTGCAGAATTCTTGAGGGCAACAAACCTGAAAACTGTTTGAAGACGATTTCCGTGGCACGGTCCACTTATGAAAAAAGTTTTGTGAATGTGGCCATGACTGATATTAAATAAACCTAAATTTTGCAAACAATTACTCTTAATTAAGAAATTGTGATATTCTTACGAAGCTCTGGGTATTGAAGTTTGCGAATTCACATTGTATAACTTGACATGGTAGACGCCATATTGGTAACAAGTGGCGTAGTACCTCACCTGGATAAGAATCGCCTCGGTTACGTCTACAGCAAAGACAGCAACAGAGACAAAGGATGATGAGTAGCAGCAAAATAGCGAGGAGCAGGAAGACCCACCACCAGTCCCACAGTCCTCCAGTGACGACCACTGCAAAACAAACCAAATCAAATTAAGGATGGCTTCATCTCAGATAAGACCATTGTGCTCGCAAGAGACTGATCTGATCACTTGTCCAGACGTAACTCCTTATGGCAAAGTATCCAGATCTACATTTATCGTCACAATGTATCTAATCACCAGCGTTTCCGACATTTTACATTTACATGTACCTCTTACAATTGTCAGAAAGTAATTTTTTCCTTACGGGATCGCGGACAACAGCAAAAAACGAAATTCACTGAATTGAAGCCTTTTCCTCGAAAATACGCTAGGGTCAGTTGGTTAAATGTTCCTCTCCAGCTTTCAAGAAACCAGCCAGATCAGCAGAACTTCCGTCATGCGCAGATTGTGGCTGGACTACCATACGTCTTATTGTAATATAATGCAACAAAATTGCCAACTCTTTCAGTGCCAAGCTTTGACTCCGTCAACAACTTTCCACATTTGCTTTGGGCGCATCGCGTGAGGAAAACTATTGACGTGGACCATTCTCGTGGTAACTGCAACTATACATGCTATAGGCCGGTACGTCAATGAACTGTCGAGTTACAAAGAACATGAATCTGGTTGCTTGACGTCAATTCAGAAGGCACCCACTTTGTGGAAATTGGCAACTAAAAATAGTTATTGTGCAATAGATAATTCTAAAAGATAGGCCTTGAATGACATACAAGATTTAGGGGTACAAAATCTTCACTGGAGACCACCCACCTCCTGATTCTGGCTTGTCAATGACAGCAGACGCATAGCGTGTGTCGTAACCGTTAGACGCAATGCAAGTATATTTGGCAGCAAAAACTTCTTTATCATGGGCTTCTCTAACATTCAGCTCCAGGTGTCCTTCTTCATTTTGTTTCACCACTTCATTGTAAGTGATAGCTCGATCATCTTTCATCCATTCAATTCCTACAGGCGTGCTATCATCAGCAGCTGCGACACACCTCATTACCATTAAGTCATTCGTCAGCTCCTGGTCCTTTGGTGGCTCCATTATAATTACCGGCACTGTGAACAAAAATACCGGCATTAGTTTAGAGAAAAAAAAGAGATACATACCGGAAGAAATTTCTGTCGTCTTCTGACCTAAATCTGCCATGGTGAACTGGTCAATTAAACATCTAGAATAGTAATAATAATGGTTACCATAACGATCTCGTAATAATTGCCTTGCTTGCAACCAAAGTCTACTTCTGTAGCTTGTAAATGCATTTATTGTATCTGAATCACCTAACAGTAGTTCGTAGACGCATTTCCGGATCACCTAGTAGGAGTTTGTAAACGCATTTATTTTATCCAGATCACCTGATAGTACAATGTTTACTAAGCTGGAGGCTCTTCAGTACAAAAATTGACCAAAAAGAGTATCTTTGACACACAAAACAATATAATAGACGGCTTGAGTCTATTATTCATTCTACTGCAAAGAAACTTTCAAAACATGGGAAAATGCTTCGAGAATAAAGGGGGTTGTGAAACCAAATTCTTGACTCCGCTTCATCTGTCTGATTCGATTATTCTGTAAAATTGCATTATGTTAAAGGGAAAATAGGACTCTTCACAATGTCCAATAACATATTATTCATAACAAAAATTATTGAGTCACTTTCAAATATACCTTAAATTACTACTGAAGTCACAAATCCCTTTTCATTGGTCATTCAACTTCATTTCTGGTCAATAAAATGTGTTTGTTTCTTTTTTCTCAAATCATGAGAAAATGTGGCATGATGATAGGGCGATGTGATGCCCTGAAGTAAGCCAAATATAATTTACCACAGCACATTCTTAAAATACAGCAAATTATGGAAATGTAACATTGTATGTTTTACAGATAATCACATTACAGCATTCTGTGCCTAAAACTACACATTTAAAACTAATTTAACGCACGCACACACGTGTTCCGTGACCAAAAAGCAAAACAAACACACACAGTGCGTGCGTGCGTGCGTGCGTACACCAGAAAAAAAAACGTGTAACCAAAGAGCTAATTGCCATCTAGTTCCCTGATGATTAAGGTAACAGAATAATAGTACCGATTTATTTTTGAATAAATTAGAAACAAGACTATACTAGATAGCACTGAATTAACCCATTACTGCTTAAATTATGACTGAGTCAATAGCCTTTCTTGATGCGGGTTAGCCGCAATGTGCCAATCCGCGCCAAAAGAAGCTATTGACCGCAGTGCGCGCCATCATGAATGGTCTTACATAAAAATCTCAGCAAAAATATTTTCTATTAATGAGATATTTAAGCAAAAACTTCACGACAGAACGACAATTGATATTTGAGTGCTTTTGTGTGATTTCATCAAGGAAGAATTTAACATGCACCTACAAATTACTCACAAAGTACATTTATGTAGGAGTCCGCAAATTCATAGCCGTGCACGTTACTAGCATTACATTGAATATTCATGAGGTCACCATGACCGAGCTTGTGGTTGGGGTCAGACTTCTTCAAGTCAGTTATGGTCAGATTGGTGTTTCCTTCTGAAAGCGTCCAGCGCTCTGGAAGGCGAGTTGCTGAAAAACAATTGAACAAGAATTGAATACTTGTCATTGTGTGAATAACGGATGCTTAACACTCAATAAAAAGTTTTTCAAGTCTCACTCCACTGACGTCTGCTGCCTTTCTGTCGTCTCTTGTTTGGTCACGTGTAAAGTGTCTTTGGTTCCATTGTCATATATACAATGTCGTCTGTTATTTTGTAACATCTAAATTTTCAGCTGCACAGTTGTCGTTTCTCGTCTGCTTATGGTCTGCTTTTATTTTCTGCTGCTCTTTTACGGGCGCCAGAATGCACTACCATCAATGTCTGCTTCGTCTGCACTGCCATCTGGCGAAAAACACAGTATAACTTTGTTGGTATATGCGATCTTTTACTCTGAATAAAAGAATACCCATCAAATCGTAAGATAAATGCTGCAGGAAAGAGCTTTCCCAATACAAAAATTTGAGACACTAATTGTTATTCCCAATGCACTTTTCAGTTTTCCAGACACTTTGTACTTACGATCAAGTTCATTCCCATTTCTATACCATCTGGGTGTAGCTTTAGGATCTGCCTCAGTTTTACAGGCAAAGCTGACAGACGACCCCACGGTGACGTTTGTGTTGGTAGGAAATTCTTTAAATTTGGGTTTTGCTGCAAACAGATTTAAAATAAAGGGGAAAAATCTGATTAGTCTCACTTGTTGAAAAAATTGTAATTATCATAAGATGATTTTGAAGTTTGACAAAAAAAAACGCAAGATACCCAGTGCACCTTGGCACCTCCCTCATTTAATGTACCATTTCATTGTATTCAGTCACTAGTTCAAATGGGGTAAAACCATTTTACATGTATAGAAAGTACCATTTTACAAAATGTTAGCTGACTGAAAAACATGCTTATTATTTTTTAAGGCTATGCAGAAAAGAGCCACTTTTAAGGTAGCCATATTTCAAGGTCTCCTGAATGAAATAGAGGCAAATATATTTCTATTATATAAATAAGTGGAGTAAGTCGTCTTTATTTCATATTCACATTACTAAATTTGCCTCCTATCCCAATACACTAACCCTTGGTTACTTAATATTTCAGAGATCTCATCAGTGAACGTCACTAAGGATAATCTACACTTTCTTTAAAACAAATCAACAATAAACTACATCGGAGCATTGCAAGAAGTCTGGTGTTGTGGTTGTAATCTGAAACCCTAATTTACACGCAGATAATCCCTTTTCATCAATAAGAACATTTTACACTCCGTGTGCTCCAAATAATGCAAGCAGACGGTAATTACATATGGCGCCAAAGTGTGATTGGGAAGACAACGTTATACCAAGGAGGGTCTCTACCCTCCTTGGTTATACACAGTATGTACAGCTCTCACCTTCCACCTTAATTGGTATCCTATGTGGTGCGCTCGCACCCACTTTGTTTTCCGCTTTGCACTCGTATTTCCCAGCGTCCTCGGGCTGAACTTTAGTGATGATCAATTCTTGTCGAGTGCTGTCTCCGAAACGATATCGACTGGCCGGTAAATTTCCACGAACCTTTTGCCAAATAATTGTTGGTGCGGGACTGTTAAAACGACAGAAGTAACGACTTTACTGGCAGCACTATTAAGAGTAGTAAATGCGGAACAATCAGGCATTTTATAATAGTTTTTCCCGACATTAATATAGAAACAGGTAATGTGATATTTTAAATAACAGATAAATACAACAGACATAAGCATCTGCGTTTTGGGTTGTTTTTTTTTTTATTGTTTGCTTGTTTGTTTGTTTTTTACGCAGAAATGTTCAAAATCATAAAAATTTAGCAATGGGAATGCGAAAGAACAGATTAGAGAAAACACTAACCGCCCCGCAAAGATGCATTTCATGACGACTGTGTCTCCTTTAAGGGCAGTGATGGGGGAATCTGTCTTGTACATGATCGTAGGTTTCTTGTTCTTTACGTTTGGATCTGAAAAAGTCACATGGAGCATCATTTTAAAATCTGAAGGAAAAAAACAAACTAATCGGGCAAAATATCACACCTGATGAACATGGCAAAAGTGTTTGTTTGTTTTTTTGGTTTGTTTGTTTGTTTGTTTGTTTGTTTGTTTGTTTGTTTGTTTGCTTGTTTGTCTGTCTGTCTGTTTGTTTGTTTGTAAAAAGCTGGAAAACAATCCCAACACACTGAGTGTGACATCACGCATGATAAAACAAAATGCACACATTGTAGTAATTCTTACTTTCATGTGCTGCCCTCTTGTGGATAGGATATCGAGTGGTCCTAACACCCTAACACCACACTTTTCATGTCTTCGACCTTTCTGTTTTATTTCTAACCCAAACAGGTCGGTAGCAACAAATATTTTCAAATACTATGTGCTTCATTGTTTTCTTTCAAGTCCGGGAAGTCTCAAAATATTTCCATAATGCAGATACAATAGTTAGCACAGATACCTGCAAACAAACACCTTTGGTGGAACGCATTGGCAGTTTTCTGTGGGTTTGCTCCGCGCAAAACTACAGATTCAGTTTCATACGCACAGCATTTGATGACTCAACGATGAACTGTCAAGATACTACCAGATTAAGCTAGGTACAAAAAGAAGCATATTGAACCCAGTGGTATAATTTGGCAGCACTAAGACAAAGCTATGTACATTAATTCTTTCTTACCATACAGTACGAAAAATGTAAAGATAAAATCGTGCCATTCTAAAGGTAAAAATGTCCTTTGATAGCCTCAAACTCCAAAACTGGAATATATCAAGTGCTCTTATGGTTTCCAACCTAGAACTCACTTATCTTTCATTGGCTACAAATAGGATATTATTGAAATTTGTCATCCCTTCACACTGGAACCATACACTGTCACTTCACTGCGTAATAGGTTTGCGGTTATGACAGCTAACAGATTCCCGGTATTGGTGAGATGGAAGTGTTGCAGAAATTGGACTTTTGAGACAAATGAAAAGTATGCGTATTTTCGTTTTAGCAGTCACACTTTGTCACAGATTCAATATATATACTTACAAAGATGACGGTACTTTATTACTTGTGGAAATAGTATTAATCATATGCGATAGAACGTGCAACATAAGTGCATGACAGTATCTTGAGCAGCTGTCTTTAAGATAATATTCCATGCTAATTGATACTGAAAACTGCAGGGGTTCCTGGCTTCTGTCTGCGTCAGGCAGGAACAAGTTAGACAAATCGCTCAAGGCATCACTGTTGAAAATGTTTGTACTTCAGGGTCAATTTCTTTGTCTATTATCTTCTGTGAAGATTTTCCCAAACAGGTCTCAAGGTACAGTTGTGTAAATGGGGTTTTGGTCCTGGCATCTGGGACTACCTCAACAGCATTCGATTGGACACTTTCTCTAATATAGGTTCCTCCAACTACCTGAGAAGCACCCAGTTGAATATTTTTAATATAGGTGCAGCTAACCACCTGAGAAGCATCCAGTTGAACGCTTTCTAATATAGGAGCGACTATTTGAGCAGCAACCAGTTGAACACTTTCTAATATACGTGCGACTACCTGAGAGGCATCCAGTTGAATGCTTTCTAACATTGGTGCGACTATCTGAGAAGCATCCAGTTGAGCACTTCTCTGACAATGGTTCCTCTGACTACCTGAGCAGAAGCCAGTTGGACACTTTTCTAACAGTGACTCGTCTGACTGTATGAGCAGCAACCCTTTGACCGTTTTTATAACGTTAATTACTCTACCAATATACACTTGGGCCACACAATATCGTATGCTACGATCGCTCGTTTTTATAACATATCAAAGTAATACTTTAAACGTGAATCCATTCTATAAACATTTTATAATATTGACAAACTATATATGTATTACCGGCAATGGTTTGAATGTAACTGTTTAACGTTAGATGATTGCGGATAACTTTGCCTAAATGCTTATATTCTGTTTCAGCATCCTAGTCTCTTTTTTTCCAGATGTGTTATTACGACGCTTGTTCGTAAAGTGTTGGTTCTGTATACTTTCCTGAATGTGTTCGAGAAATTATGATTGCTTTCATTTTACAAAGATTAAAAATCAAGCAATTTAGCATAAGTCTTTGTCATTTGCCGTTGAAAGTGAATATCTATGTCTACAGAAACACAAATGTTATCATCAAAAAAGACTTATTTTTTGCACACATAGAACAGGGGGTGATGTTTGAGGAAGTAAAATACATGTGACCCTACTTCCGGTGGACAGCAAGTAGCCAATCATTGAAGCTAAACTTATCCACCAGGTGGCTGCACTTGCAAAGAGCTAGATACCAAGCCTATGTTACCTGCGCCATCATCTGAAACACACACATTATATCATCATCTAGTACACCCACTATACCATACCTCTGATGACCTTGACACGTGTATAGCTGCCGCCTGTTGTCAGAT
The DNA here is from genome assembly GCA_964020975.1 of Hermodice carunculata. Lineage (NCBI taxonomy): Eukaryota > Metazoa > Annelida > Polychaeta > Eunicida > Amphinomidae > Hermodice > Hermodice carunculata. The sequence goes on from OZ026623.1 coordinate 23,431,134, forward strand.
CCAGATGGTTATTGAACACGTTACATTTGTACAGCTTTCCATCTTGCGCATCCTGGGGGATGACGTGCACAAAGTGAAGGTTCCCTGAAAAACAATGATAATAATAATAATAATAATAATAATAATAATAATAATAATAATAATAATAATAATAATAATAATAATAATAATAATAATGATAATGATGATGATGATGATGATGATGATGATGATGATGATGATGATGATAATAATAATAGTAATAATAATAATATGCAAATAAACCGCAGTTGAAAACAAAATCTATTCAAACGAAAAAATTTAATGTCATGTAATTATGCATGTACGGTAAATGTCCTAAAATATGCATGGATAGTAATAATTTCAGAACTATTAATTGGGCCCAGATGGTAATAGGTGCAGGATTTATAATTGGGCAGAATGTAACCTTCTGTGTGATAATGTACTTTCTCGTTGTATAGTTTTTCCTTATTTAATTCAAATGATGAAAAGATGAGACAGCACAGTTGGTGGTGAGTTGAATTATAGAAATACATTCCGTGTTGGTCCAAGGAAATCGCGTACTCCTAGCACCGTACAGAAGACAAGACAGCCCAGCTCTAGCGTGGTCCCGAGACAGCTTAAGAGTATATTGAACTAAGCGATGACGTAGAATGGAAAGATAGCCAGAGCATATAGTACAGTGGCGAGTCCACCAAAAAATTGAAACTGTTCAACCGGAAAAATACCCAGCTGGATTTGGTATCAATCAAAAGATAAGAACCTGAAGTTCAAAGTTAGGTAGGTGTACAATCAATTTCATGGTCAATTTTTATTTATATCGGTTACCATGGCAACGGAATTAATTTTTCAAATAAAATTGACCATGAAATTGATAATACACCCAACCTAGTGTTAAACTTCAGATTCTTGGCTTTTGATTGATACCAAATCCAGCTGGGTATTTTTCCGGTTGAACGAAAACTGAAAATAAGCCTTTCTGAAATTTTAGCTGCTCTACTAATCCTACGTTGCACTCTGTTTTTCACGTTGTTACAAGGCCCGCTAAAGGTTTAATGGCCAATTATGCTACGCTTATTTAGATAATTAGATTTCAATTGGGAATTAGCCGGAACTGGCAAGATTATTTGAAAAGAAATGTGGCTGCCCAAAAGAATGTCCGAATGCCACCTATTTACCAATAAGGGCTAGGTAATGTTGACCCAGGCATAGGATTCCTCCGCTAAAGTAGGTCCCAACAGTTTCTTTTTACCAACAGCTTAACTTGGTTAATACGAAAACTATCATAAAGCTGTTGCTTTACAGCTGTACGTGGAATATTATGTTCATTAAACAACTGTAAATTATGGGATTTTTTCACTTAATTGATGTGTGAACCCTCCTGCTTTCAATTTAGAGCACCAGTCACCTTTACTGTCGATACTGATACGGTCGTTCATCTGCAGTGGCTCTGGCGACTTGTCGGTGGCTGAGGAAGCCAATTGCCACTTGTAGGTTGGGTTTGGCTGACTGCGTACCGGCTCACAGTTGATGGTCAGTGGGTCGCCTTCCTTCACTTCTCTTGGTCGTGGCTCTTCTTTCTTGTATGGATCAAGAACTGAAAAAGATAACACAAATTTACAATGAACGAAAACTACAAAGCAAAATTTCAAATGATATATTTCTTTCTGAATATTAGTTCCCTGCAGTAAATCGAATCGGTTACTTTCAGACTTAGAGTTAGACCAGAGTGGGTCTTCCATAAATATGTAGCATCAAAAAAAATGTTTTGTGCAAGTTTAACAAGAGAAACCTGTCGTTTTTATATCTGTTTCACGAGTAGCCATCGATAAACCTACTGCCCTCTCCGAGATCACCAATTGTAATATGTCATTTTTAACACATAAATAATTTCCTCCACATAAAAAATATAGAAAATTGTTTACTATGAACTGAAAGAGTGTTGCCTGTATATAAACTATATAAGCTGTATACCAGTACGTTACATTGCCAAATATTATTATGGAAAGACATTGTGTTTTGTTTAAGTACATAATAAAGATGAAAAATATTATGTAATGCAGCACTACATATTGTCTACGAAAGCATTTATTGTATCCAATTTTTAGGACCCTGTTATTTCCACGAAACGTTGAGGCTCATTACAGTTTTTGACCATGCATTAACAGCAGTGTGTCCAAAAATAAAATAAAATAAAATAAAATAAAAACGTACGAGACAAAAAAGTTATCAGCGTCAGTGAGCTTATAACGTACATGTATTTTGATCAAATTCAGATTATTGACACTTGGAATTGCAAAGAAAGATTGTGTCTACTTAAATTTATTTGTTTGTTTGTTTGTTTGTCTTTACGTTCGTTCGTTTGTTCATTTGCTTATTTATTTATTTATTTATTTATTTATTTATTTATTTATTTATTTATTTATTTATTTATTTATTTGATTGATCGATTGATTGATTGATTGATTGGTCGTTTCTCCACTTTTAAAATCAAGTCTGTCAACCAGCCCACTTGTGCCATTATATTAGGTTATCTTCCTGGCCAGGACTCCCATCTTTGGGACACTTACATGCTCTCTGCAGGAACAGGATATCAGACATGGCCTTTCCGAACATGTTTTCCGCTATGCATTGGTAGTAGCCTTCCTCAAACATGGAGGCCCTGGTGATAAGGATGTCTCCTTGGTGTGATTGAGATCGTATGTTGGGCCTCGTGTTGATATCCAGCTTCTCACCATCCTTGAACCACTGGTATCTGTTAATATGATGGAAATGTAAGACATGACAGATTGCTCCTCAGCGATATTGCTATCAGATGTCAGTTTTGAATGAGCAATGTCATACTAGAGACGCACTCCAGTAATTATATTAGGGCCCTACTCTGCGTTGATATTTTGATATTGCACACACACACACACACACACACACACACACAGATACATAGATGGACAGATAGACAGACAGACACACAGACAGACACACAGACACACAGACAGACACACAGACAGACAGACACACAGACAGACAGACACACAGACAGACACACACACAGACAGACAGACAGATAGATAGATAGATAGATAGATAGATAGATAGATAGATAGATAGATAGATAGATAGATAGATAGATAGATAGATAGATAGATAGGTAGGTAGGTAGGTAGGTAGGTAGGTAGGTAGGTAGGTAGGTAGGTAGGTAGATAGATAGATAGATGTGCAACTTGGTGAAGGAATTTTTGACAGTTTGTTCGTATGCATGCCTTTGCAAAAAAAATTTGGATCATTGACGTCAGGGGAGAGTCACTCAGCCCCCTCCTTCCAGTTCTTATTCCGGTGTCTACGTCAATTACTCAAAATTTAGATAGAACAAGATCTCAGTTATAAAGGATTATGAATGTGTATTGAGATTAACATTGTTTGACTCATAAGGCATTGTCACCACAGATATGTCTGTCTGTCTGTAGCACCGTCATTACAAACACATGAAGCAATAATCCTATAATCAAGTGCATGTGTCATACAGAAGACCAGTATTTATCCAGGCATGCCTGTTCCATCCCATGTGTACTTACGTAGGAGTTGGGATCGCACTGCCTTCACAAAACAGTTTTATGTTTGTCTCTCCTGCTCGGTACAGCTTCACTTTGCCCTCGGCGGTGGGACCCTTAGTGATGGTGGGAGGCAGGCGAACTAAAAACACAGAGAACAATGCTATATTATTGTCTCCAAAACTGTTCCGTGATTATCTCTGTTGCCCCAGCGAAGTGGACAAAACACGGAGCTTGGGGCTGCTTTAGAGGGAAACTACAATAAAGTACGCTCTGAAAAAGTGTTTCCATTTCACGCTACATGTATGTGACCCAAAACATTACCCAGCGAGTAACTTCCCATGAATCAAAAATATTGCTTTGTTGACCACAGGGTTTGCCTGCTGAGCAGACTGTCAAATCTTCGAATAACTGAGTGGTTGGCAGCCAAATAAACGCAGGATAAACGACGCTTGATGATGATAATGATGATCTGTAACAATTTCATAATTTAAAAAGTTTCGCCTGCAAACTAGACAATTTGATCGCAACTTTCTACAATTGTTAGTTTTCCTCCTTATTTTGGATCCTAGTAGACTTTTACAAATAAAAACAAAACAAACATGGAAGCCCCTTAAAACAATACAAAGCAAAAGGATGAACGACATCAGCTCTATGCGGCCCACTTACACTGATCTATCAACAATTTCAGGGAGGAGGGGGGAGACGGTAGAGAAGCAGGTACCGGGAAGTCTTGTTTTGGTCAACGTGGGAAGTCAGTTTTCTCGACACGGTGTGGTGGCTTTAAAGGCTATGTAAAAAACAGCGCTCTGGCCACCCGTGGAAACCTTGGTCATTTTTAACTTTGTTTTCGGCCCCGCTATCTGTGATGTCATCATATTGAGCGATAATTAAACTCTCTTCATCTCTCTTTGTGTTGTATGTATTTCTTACATGATTTTTATGTATCTTTTTACGGTCGGGTTCTTCCGACCCTAAGTTACTTTAAGGGGCTGCAGGCTCAAAGGTTAAAAGTACCTATTTCTGATATGTTGTACATGTTTAGTTTGGATTCCAGCACCTCGAGTTCTTGTGCGGGAACTATATTATTCTGCATCTGAAAACTGTATTCATTTATACATTTATTTTACTCGTAAATATACTTCCCTGTAAAACTTCTGATATGTTGTTAACGTTTTATCCTGGATTCCTGCACTAACAGGTCCTCGGCGGGGACCATATTGTTCTGCATCTGAACCTCTCCCTAGCACCTACATTGCTACGTGTTAAAATATAGTTCACGTGTAAACATCAAAACCATTTATTCAATTCATCTAAAGTTTTATACAATCATTATTTTCACATCTAATATGAACAAATTTTTCACGCTATATACAAATAGTAACAAAGAATTAATGTTTTTCTGTCTGGCGCAAACACAACACGTGATGTGTATTTGTACATTGTTCTCCCAACTCATTTATATTTCTGAAACTGTGGTACCAGGATATCGCTAGACGCATTATCTAACTGCATCCCCCTACCCTAATAAATGGTTCTCTCTTCAACCTTTTTGCCCATTAAACTGTATCGATACAAAGAACATGTAAGCAGTGTCAACGTTCGTTATGAAATCAAAACATTTTCTTGATTACGGGGGGGGGGGTTATACACAGGATTACGCACATTTATATTCATGCATCACGGTATATAGGCTACAGCCAACACTTGCGCGTATGTACACAATCATCGTCAGGATTTTCTCTTCTTCATCCCATTCCGAAATTTCACAACAGTTTCTTTTTAAATGGCTTTTTGGACGTGCAATGGCCCCCAGGGGGCGTTATACTCAATAAAGTATTCTGTATTCTCTCCTTGCGATCCAGCCCTGGCTGGACTGGGTTACCGGTGGCTGGGATATAACCACTTCCTGTCTTTTTTAACGATTACAAGTATGTAGTCCGACCACTGCATGCATAATGATTGCCACTCCATTAACCACCTGGTCACCATAACGCAGGTTATTGCCTTTAACGTCCAAAGAGCGCAGAAGAATTCTGATTGCTGGAGTGGCAGACAAGCTGCACGGTGATCTCAACGTCTGCAAAATGACGTCACATCCACGGTGACTATCTCGGAAGTTTAAATTCCTGACATAATGAAGCTTTGCACTCATTGCACCGGAAGAGTTTATGGGACCGAGAGGGACACATTCTGCTGAAGGTGCCCAAAATTAATGTGCCAACAGCTGCACTTAAACAAAAATATGTTCATGCAAACTATATTTTGGTTTATTTGGCACCGTGTCTGCCGTGACCTTTTAAATCATGTGTCCTTTTTGATGTGCAAACAAAGGGGCGATACAAATAATATATACAAAGTGTTTGAAATGTGGATTTTGCCACCAGAAATAACTTCTCTGGTTTTCTGGGTAGCCAAAACACCTTCTGCACTCAAAGTAATACTGAAAACTTTAGATATATTATGAGTTAGGGTCATAATATGTTTGCTTTACAATATGTAGGCCTAAATAAAATATTCGATGCCAGGCACCCAATTAGGGTGACCAAATCTGTTTCTCATCTTACACATATTTTATAGATATTTGCACCTGGGTGCACCTGCCTGTATCTTAGTTGTGCAAGTTTTTCATTTCTGTTTATTGCTGTTCCTTTCTGATAATTACTGTTCACTCATGTTCACGTACTTTGTATTTTTGAATTGGATCATATCTTGTAATCATTATGTATGTCTATAAAGTTTCATATTGTGAACTTTCCATAACTAGATCCATATGTGTCTCCAATAGAAACACAACTTGGAAATTGCAGTTTTTCAAAGAAATAAACTTGCATCATTCCATTTTGATACTGTATAATACGGATAAGAACAGCGATCGGGAAAACGAATCCTGGTCCACCCTCAAAAAACCGCACACACTGCACTTTCATTTCTGTGTGCCCCAGTCCGAAAGTATATTACGGGCATGGCTTGTCTAAAATAAGAAAACATGTCGACTGGCCCGAGCTCTCGCTAGAACTCAAATAAAAAACAAGAGGGCTGTGTGAACAGCCCGTGCCTCAGCTGATCTTGACATTCATCACACTTGCAGCTCTATGAACTTGGGAAAGGATCAAGGACACCATGTTCTGAGTAAGTCTGACCTTTATTGAAGAACACCTACATGTGCAACATCAAAGTTCAAATAATTTTCAAGTTATAATGAAGAGTAAAATTCATGTATGTTGCACTGTGACCCCACAAACGAGGTCAAGGTCATTCATGTACTGTCTCAGCATGACCTTCATACAGAATAATTAACATGTGTAGCTAACTCAAAACAGATCTCAAGTTATCAAGTAAACAGTAAATTTCGTGTCAGTTGTCCTGTGAATTAGCATTAGAATGCCCATTGACTTACATAGTAATCAATAGGAAAGCTGCATTGAACGATAAGTACCCGAATTGAAAATCCTTAAAAATCAGAAATCCAAAGCAGTGCCACCTGGTAAACAACTGTTTGACCCTTCCACAACAACATATCCATCACATTTGAGCTTAATCTGAGGGACGGTTCTGAGAACAAGTGAAAAATAGCAAAACCATACAAAAAAATTGCAGCGCCACCTGGTGAACAAATTGGGAACTAGGTGTCCCCGGGAGTGTCATGTACGATATCAAAGCAATTGGGTGAGCGGTTTCAGAGGAAAAGAATTTTGAAGGTTTGCCCCCCCCCCCCAAAAAAAAAAACAAAAAATTCATAAAAAATCCAAAAATCAATAGAGCGTGACCATTTGAACACACTTGGTAGAGATCTACAAAAGGCACATCCCCACCAAGTTTGAAGTAAATCTGGTCAATATTATTAAAGTTACGACCATTACAAGAAATTCCCATGTTAAGTTTTCCTATTGAAACTTTTGTAGAGATTTTTGAAAAAAAAATCATAAAAAAATCCAAATTCATTGGAACATGACCATTGGAACAAACCTGGTAGACACCCACCCAAGGTACATTGCCACCAAGTTTGAAGTAAATCTGGATGATGGATTTGGAGAAGAAGTCGAAAATGTAAATTAGCATTAGAATGACCATTGACTTACATGGTAATCAATAGGAAAGGTGCATTTACCCCACAGGAGTCGACTTGAAAAAATCATTAAAAATCAGGAATCCGCAGCATTCCCACACAGTGAACAACTTTGTTTGGCCCTTCCATTAGGAACATATCCACCAAGTGTAAGCTTAACCTGAGTGACGGTTCTGGAGAAGAAGTCGAAAATATCTATAACACACAAAAATTCACCAAAAAAATTAGAAAAAAACTGCAGCGCCACCTGGTGAACAAATTAACAACAAGGAGTCCCTAGATGTCTTCCTGTGTGATATCAAAGCATTTCAGGGAAGCATTCGGGGAAGAAGATTTTTTAAGATTTGTCAAAAAAAAACAAAAAAAATCATTAAAAATCCAAAAATCACTGGAGCATGACCACGTGAACAAAATTGGTTGAAACCCACCCAAGGTACATTGCCACCAAGTTTGAAGTTAATCTGGATAACGGTTTTGGAGAAGTCAAAAATGTGAATTAGCATTAGAATGCTCATTGACTTCCATAGTAATCAACAGGAAAACTGCATTGACCAACAAGTACCAGAATTGAAAAAATCGTTAAAAATCAGGAATCCGCAGCATTCCCACATAGTGAACAACTTTGTTTGACCCTTCTACAAGGAATATATCCACCATGTTTCAGCTTAATCTGAGTGATGGTTCTGGAGAAGAGGTTGAAAATAGCTATAACACACAAAAATTCATAAAAAATTAGGAAAAAATTGCAGCGCCACCTGGTGAACAAATTAAGAACTAGGAGTCCCAGGGAGTGTTCCTGTGTGATATCAAAGCAATTGGGTGAGCGGTTTCGGAGAAGAAGATTTTTTCAGATTTACCCAAAAAAGAACAAAAAAATTCATTCAAAATCCAAAAATCACTGGACCGTGACTATTTGAACAAACTTGGTAGAGACCCACCCAAGGCACATCTCCACCAAGTTTGAAGTGAATCTGGCTGACGGTTTTTGAGAAGAAGTCGAAAATGTGAATTGTGGACGACGGACGGACGGACGACGGACCCTCAAAAAACCTCAGCTGACTGACAAGTCAGCTGAGGTAAAAATAGATGATAACTATTCAAGTCAGTAGCAAACATTTTTTTGAATGCAAAAAGTCACTGAGCAGAAAAACAGATGCAAGTTATTTATCACATGGTAGAGACAGGAGTGTAGCATAACCTTAAGATTCTGACCGAAGGACACTGCGTATATGTGTACCTTCCAAGGGCATGCGCAGGAAATGAAGCATGCATTTCCCGGCGAAGTTTCCTTAATTTTTACAGGCTACTGGTTCTGAACAAAGGGCATTGCAAAAAACAAAGTGGTCTCCTATATACCACATTTGAAAAAGTGCATATATCATGCATGTGTTTATTGTGTGTATCAAAATTCTGAAATTTAAAAACATATATTACATGCATAAAAAATATATATGTGGGGGGAGGTGCGCGCGCGTGCGTGTAGGTCTATAGTCGTGTATGTATGCATATAAATTCCAGATGTATGTTACATACAAACAAATCTGTCGCCCCCCCCACCCACCCCCCAACCCCCCAAAAAAGAAGCTTAATAGGCTTAAGACCAATATAAATGCAAAAGTGTGAGATGTTTCCTGGAATACAAAGCAAGATCGGGGAATTCAAACATTCAAGTACATAATATCCTTTTTAAATTAAATTTCAATTCCAAAATGACTTGTGTTTAAATAGAGCTAAAATTGCAACTCATCGCAGACTTTGCTGCTCGATTTTCTGTGCTGAAAACAACCACGGACATATTTGGCCATACGTAGAAAACACAGCCGCTGAAATACTGGCCCTGAGTAGAATGTTAAAATAATCACCTCCTGGACAGTGTTTGTAGGGTGGATCTATTGTGTCAGCCCTACACAATATTGAATTTGGAGTCTAGGACCATAAGGTAAACATCACTTTATTTAATTGCACTAACATGGTTAGTGACAACGTAGCCTTTCGGGTGATCTACAATCACTTATTGTTCTCCCGACATATTTTCCTTACTGTGTTTTTTACTACTGTTGACAAGGCGACTTTTTTTTTCAAACAAATTCTGACATTACTCATGCCATCGTGTCATCCCGTCTCAAAACCGATACTTTTCTACAGCGCGGAGCGTTAAATGGATCGCAAAGAACGCAAGACTATATTTTATGACTTGCGTTTCACGTGCTTTTTGGCATCTTACTTATATCTTACCATAGGAAGCAATAATCAACTAGAAAAGAAGATTTGCTTCAGAGCAAAACTGTCTGTGTGCCTTCCAAAGTTGTAAATATGAAATGCTACAACTTTTGTCCTTTAGTACTTCTTATTCCATTAAGCTTATGGCTGGATGAAAACTTCAAAGTCAAAATGACCTTGACCTTTGACCTTTACAAGTCACAAGTAAATAACAAAAATGTACCGTGTTATAATACCCACAATTCAAGTCCAACATGAACCAAATCAGATGAAAATTGACCAAGTTATGGCAAGATTAAAATTTCATAGGGCCAAATGACCTTGATCTTTGCCTTTTAGAGGTTACATCTTCTTACAAAAATGTGCAGTGTTACAATACCTACAATTTGAGTCCAACATGATTAGAATTGGATGGAAATTGGCCGAGTTATGGCTGGATGAAACTTTCAAAGGTCAAAATGACCTTGACCTTTGACCTTTAGAGGTCACAAGTAAGTTTCAAAAATGTGCAGGGTTACAATACCTGCAACATGAGTCCAAGACGATCAAGAAAGAACAACAAGTGCAGATTATGACAGAAGTTTGCGTATCAAGATTAGATGGGAATAAACTCGAATTGTGCATGTCATATATGGCCTATATTTTCACCAGACGCTTGATTTTGTTTCCTTTTCAGCTCAGCTGACTTGTCAGTCAGCTTAGCTTATAAGATGGATGGTAATCCGTCGTCCCGACTTTCCCTTAAAAACAGTCCGTCCGATCATTTCAAACTTGGTGGGGTTGTACCTTCGGTGGGTCTCTGCCCAATTTGTTGAAACGGTCATGCACCAGTTTTTTTTTTTTGTTTTTTTTTTTTTTTTGTTTTTTTTTTTTTTTTAGGGATAGTAAAGTTCTTGGCTCATTTTTGACCAAATCATTAATTCTTCTCCAGACCTGCTTGGACAATTGCTTCTATATTGCATGGGGACACTTCTGGGACCCACAGGCCTTAATTCGTTCAACAGGTGGCGCTGCGATTTTTTTTTTTTTTTTTATGAATGGATATGTGTTATCGCTATTTTCGACTTCTTTTCCAAAACCGTCTCTCAGATTGCTCTGAAACTTGACGAAATGTACCTTGCGGGAGGATTAGACAAAGCTGTTCACCAGATGGTGATACTCTTGATCCCTGATTTTTTAAACGAATTGTTTGATTTGGGTACCTGTCCGTATATTCATCTGTTTCAGCCAAAATTTCTGCAGGTATTATCCCCTTTTGATTGCCATATAAGTCAATGGGGATTGCTCTGAATATTTTTCTCACTTCTGTAAAACATTTAACCGGATTCACTTCATACTTTGTGGGGGTGTACTTTGGATGGGTCTCTACCAAGTTTATTGGATTGATCAAGCTCCAGTGATTTGGGTGGTGTTGTTTGTTTGTTGTTGTTGTTGTTTTTTGTGTTTTTTTGTGTGTGTGTGTGTGTGTGAAATATTAATCTTCTTGTCCGAAACCAGTTGGCCAATTGCTCTGAAATTGCACAGGGACACTTCTGGGGGCCCCCTTCGTTCAACAGGCAGTACTGCAACTTTTTTTCTCTTTCTTTACAAGTTTTTGTGTGTTTTCGCTATTTTCAGCCGGCAAAACCGTCACTCAGATTGTTCTGAAACTTGGTTCAAAATGTATCTAGTAGGAGGATTGAACAAAAGTTTTCACTCGTCAGCCAGATTCACTTCAAATTGGTTGGATCATGCTCCAATGATTTTAAGATTTGTTGCGAATGTTTTGTTCATTTTTTAGTAAATTCTTGAAAAAACTTCTCCGAAACTGCCAAGCCAATGGCTTTGCAATTGCATAGGGACACTTGTGGGAACTTCTGGGCCTTAATATGTTTAGCAGATGGCGCTGTGATCATTTTTGCCGTTTTTAAGGATTTTTGTGGGCTTTCATTTCCATTAACTTTCCAACTTTCCTTCCAAACAGAAAGTTTCATTCTTTTTAGACTTATTGGGAATGTATCTGGACTTGATCTACACCAGATGTGTTCGCTTTGTGGTAGTGATGCCATTTTCTGATTTTTCACAATTTTTCGAAATTTTGAAAAAAATGGTACGGGGATACATTCACGTTAGCCACAGTGATGATAATGATAGTCAAACACAAAGGTAAACTTGATATTATCCTGAAGTACACAGGACAACTTCAGTCTGTGCATGCAAGGTCAGCTGAGCACAGGACTGTCAAAGCCTTGCCTTTATGACATTAGTTGACTGTTGTCCTTTTGGTTTTAACAAAGAAAAAAATCCTACGCAGGGTGTCACGCTATGCAGGGTCATTCCAGTTTAATTCAATCATACTTTTTTTCTTTAATAACCACTTTATCCGTGGTCAAAGAAGAATATGTAGCCTTCTTGAACCGTATAAACTCCCAAAACATTTTCCTACCCATGTTGTTCTTTTTTTTTTCATCTTTTGTCCAGACAAATTGATAAAAATCAAGTACTACACAGCGTGTTTAGTTTAAATCATCTGTTTCAGACAAATTTCTTCAGGTATTATGAACGATCCTTATGAATAAGAACGCACCATATACATGAATAGGAACACATCAGACGTATGGATTGACGCACACCATGGGCACGAATCACATTGCAGCACATCTTACGTATGAATCGCATCACACATATGATTTGGAGCACATTCTTACGTATGGTTGAAGGTACATTATGCATTGAAGAAGTAAAAACCTATATATCTTCATTTTGGGAATCGAAATTTCGACAACGGAGATTTTATGCGTGCAATTTAATACCTGTGGGACAAAGCACTGAAAGCATTAGTGAGACTGGAGAAAGTATTGCATAGTACTCAAACCGATATGAGATTGTACTTGCACCTATTTGAGAAAATTTAACCGATAAATCTCAATGGCTGGTCACAATAAAGGAGTTGGATTTCATTGGAGAAACATTCACATTATCACAGTTTAACATTTGACATATTGACGGAGTATTTTCAAGGTTTCCCTGCAAAAATTACAGTGTTCCCAACAAATTTATAGTATAATAGGAAAGAATTTTAAACGCAAATACTATAATTTAAAAAGAACTTCCGTTAAATCAAGGGAAAATATGTGAAATGAAAAACGCAAATGTACGAAAGAGCTTTAACCAGTGAGCATCAGCGCCCATAGTCTCCCTGTTGAAACTGACAGACACAAACCACCAGTCACAAAAATGACATCTTATCAATGATTTTGCAACATATAACTGCCTATTGGACATGAATTCCATTATGTTTTAGCCTGCTCAACATTTTCGAACTCGATTAAAAACTGGTCTATTAAACAATGGAAATAAGTTTTGAAGAATTAGACGACAGAGAGAAATTTTCATTTTTAAAATGTCAAGATATTGAAATAATATACATGTTAGGATCGCTTTTGCCTGTTACTATGACAATTGAAGGTCCACTTTAACATTGTCACAGTTTAACATGTGCTGTATTTTTTCTCTCTTTCCTTCTCTTATTTCATTATTATATTATGTCATGGTATATTTATCTTTGTTTTTGATACATCTTTGTTGCCTCCAAAGCAGACCCACTCTTAAGTGTAGTAACACGTAACTTTGTCTGCTATGCAGGCAAACAACTTTTTTGTGTTGTATGAATTTAGTGCAAACATATTTATGAGACTACATCATACGTATGAATAAAAGCACATTACACATAACAATAAAACCACGGTCGTTAGAAAAGGAGTAAACCGTACGTATGGTAAACCGTACGTATGAATAAGGGCACATCAAACGTATGAAGAAGAAAATACCATACATGAGGATAAGACAAAATCATACATAGGAATAGAAGAGCATAGGAATAGAAGAACATCGTACGCAAGATAGATAGCACACCATATATATGATAAAGGGCACATCTTACAAGGAATAGGAACGCATCAAACATTTTAATAAAAGTATATCAAACGTAAAAATAAAAGCACATCATGCGTAGAAGTAAGAGCAAGTCGTTCATATGAGAAAACGGCTCATTATTTCAAACATTCTGTTAAAGGTTTCCCAGGAAATGTCATCATGGATAGAATAACTTTGTGTCAACAAAGCGTTGGTAGAGCTGAAACCTTTTTATTCATCAATGACATGGAGTCATTGAGTAAAAGTTGCTGTATCTGAACTCGCTCAACCGTATTACCGATCTAAGCACCCCATTAAAATCCTGCAATAATTGGACACGTTCATTTGTTCTGAAATTTGACGGTTCGGCCAACATTTTAACACAGTTTTCAAATGTACGCTATTTCTGCAAGGTATTTTTCAGCTATTCTTTTCCTGAGTCACAGGGTAAACTACGACGTACCTAAACGGCCCCAAGGTAAGTCTGCCCTGGACGCTGTATTCAAATGGGATGTAGCGTATATGCGTCCATCTGCCGCAACACCAGACAGCGTTGTTTCACAATTCTGAATTCCTGTCTGTAACCTTAACACTTTTTCCCACGCAAACAGGTCCTTCGCAACTGGTAACTTTGAGGGTCGTCTGCTTTGTTTGTTTTTAACCCTTTCCCGCTCAAATCGCCCAAAACGCCGAGATGTAAATTGTTGTCTGCTTTAATTTATTTACTTAAGTTTCGTGGTAACTGAAAACATTTTCTATGCAAATTGCAGATTTAACTTATCATGACGGCAGGTCCCAGACCTATAGCTTTCAACGCGCCCCACCCGCGCTGAGGAAAACTACATTTATTCGGTCTCTGTGTGAGGAAAACTATAATGATTCGGTCTCAGTGTGAGGAAAAAATATATTGACTCGGGCTTATTATGAGGAAAACTACATTGATTTAGCCTTAGTCTCACCAGGAAACGGTTACATTTTGCACGGTCTGCAAAGGTTTTTTGGCTGAAAGTCATAAAAAATTTGCTTGTTCCAGATATATGTCCCTGGTCAACACTTTTCTTCCTCGTTTACTCTGCGAGCTTAGCTGAAGAACACCGAAGAAAATTGATGACTTAAAGGAGGGTAGAGTAGGGTTACTGAAGCTTGAAGATAGATAGATATATGGATAGACAGACAGACAGACAGACGGACAGACAGACAGACAGACAGACATATAGACAGATAGATAGATAGATAGATAGATAGATAGATAGATAGATAGATAGATAGATAGATAGATAGATAGATAGATAGATAGATAGATAGATAGATAGATAGATAGATAGATAGATAGATAGACCGATAGATAGATAGATAGACAGATAGATAGATAGATGGGAAGATTCACTACACTTTTGGCGAACGATACCCTCACTACAAAAGCACAATAAGTATAAAAAGCAGTCTGGCTCCCCATTAAATTCATGCAGTGTAACATGTTCCTCCGTAAACAAACTTACTGTCCAGGCTTCCGACTCCGGCGAGTAAACAAAAAAATCCTAGTGCTGTCAATGGGTACGCCATCTTAGTTGCTGATATCGCTTCACGAACTTATTGTATCTCTCTTGACCCTAGACCTCTCCACAGGATAGCTGCAAATTAAAATAACAAAACTTAGTATTATTATGCACACATGACTCATAGCCAGCATCACTTTGAATAATCTTCATGATTTCCTGTTAAAAAATTATTTTAGTAAAAAATGAACATGATGTATGCATTAGTTACCAGGCTATTATATCGAACCATTAAAATTGGTTGGCGCGCAATGAAGCACTTTCCATGTTTGACTTTATATATTTCACAGCTGTACATGTAGACTTCTCTATGTGTCTATGCATTGGATCCTTCAAATACTTAGGATTAATTTTGAAAGAAGCTCTCTCAAGAAAATTCAATTAATTTTTACAGAAGCATGCGTACTTTTCATTTCAAGTCATTTTTTTCTTTTGAGCAGGTGCCCCCTATTCATCCTGCGTGTGTGCCACATTTTATGCAGCAAATTGAAGTATGCCTCTTTCCTGTTCTTTGTGAATAAAATCGCCACAGGAGCGCTGCTCGCGGTTCTCTTTATATAATACATCTGGAGGAGAGAGGCAAAGTCCTTCTTATTTAATTTTGGCTAATGGGAAGAATACGGGGCGTTTGGGGGTGTTTTCTGTCACTCTGAAAATGGATTTGAAAAGTCTGCTTGCAATTTCGTCAGCAGGCAAAGAGGAAGTTACTCACACCAATGTGCTGGGTAGGCTACGCAGGTAAAATTGATCTTTATCAACTTATCCTCTCCTGTATCGATTCAAATCTATTTTAATTCGGTAGCCCATTAACATATTGTTCTGTTCTTCTTGTAATCATTTTAGATGTACCTACCAATAAAAAAGCTGGATGGTTGTATTTTGTCATGCATATTTGCGAATAATGCTGGTCTTTAAGTAACTATTATCACCAGAAAATATCATCGTTGTCCTCATCCTCGTCATCATCATCATCATCATCATCATCATCATCATCATCATCATCATCATCATCATCATCATTTTTGCCATTTTGTAAAGCGTTTTATGTTATCCATTTCTGGGTACAATATGTCTGTATCTTTTTCTGCACCGTCCAGACTTATTTGGGCTCACAAATATTGCTAACTGTGCTTTTCAATTTACAATTTAGAGATGATTATTTCTGTTTTCAACTGATAGATATACGTCGTAATGTAACCCATGTACATTGTGGCATTGTCAGTTCTGCCTGAACATATAGAGTCTTTACAGTGGGCGATTTGCAGCACCTTGTTCTACCCTTGTGTACAGGCTGACATACTCAGTCCATGAGTCACTGATAAATTCAACGGAGAGGCAGCGGTCAAAGAATAAACACATCTTCGTTGATCTCTTGACCCCTGTGACATTGACTGGCAATAAGAATAAGTACTTGTTCTTTGCCATGTTTAGTTTGTACATATATTCACGAAAATGTAATCCATTATTCTGCTATCCAGACGAAATACCATTTGGGTTTATTAGCAGTTCAGCAAAACAGCTCGATGTTAAGTGGTGATACATAAATATACTTGTATTTCCATCACTCAGTAATGGGAATAAATCAAGTTATAATACTTAAGTATCCCAACCACTCCCTAGGGGGATTATTGCAAAGTGAATGGAAATACGGTCCGTTTACTTTTGGGGAGGTACGATAAATTGGAGGACACAGAAGCGTTACTGCACATTTATTATATTCCGCGTGTATATGACAGGGAGGACGCAGAGAGCACAGAACAGCGGGTCAGTCAGCACTTGTCAACCCTAATTGACATCCCTTGATGCAACCGACCTTTGCAGAGAATTTGGTCAGGAGCCCAGGCGTGGTGTTGAGTATTCTGACCCATTTCTCCTCCCTCTACCCCTACCCCTCTCCCTCCCCCCCTAAAAAAATTATTATTATTATTATTATTATTATTATTATTATTATTATTATTATTATTATTATTATTATTATTATTATTATTATTATTGTTATTATTATTATTATTATTATTATTATTATTATTATTATTATTATTATTATTATTAATAATAATAATAATAATAATAATAATAATAATAATAATAATAATAGTGATAATGAGGAGGAGGAGGAGGAGGAGGAGGAGGAGGAGGAGGAGGAGGAGGGGGAGGAGGAGGAGGAGGAGGAGGAGGCGGCATCACGGAACTAGAAAACAAGATTTGCTTCAAAGCAACTCTGTGTGCCTTCAAAAGTGTAATTATTAAATGCTACAACTTTTGTCCTGGGTACTTTACATTCCAATAAGCTTATGGCTTGCCTGCGCAGACAGACTCAGTATCGCTATTCTGAAGGTGAAGTTGGCGCTCCACTACCCAAATGACCCTGACCTGTGACCTTTGGAGTTCAAATGTGCATTACGAAGATGAATAGTGTTACAATACCTACAATTTCAGCCCAACATGAACAAAATCAGATGAAAATTGACCAAATTATGGCGAGATGAAAATTTCAAAGGGCAAAATGACCTTGACCTTTGGCATTTAAAGGTTACATGTTTCTTATAAAAATGTGCGGTGTTGCAATACCTACCATTTGATTCCAACATGATTAGAATTGGATGGAAATAGGCTGAGTTATGACTGGATGGAAATTTGAAAGGTCCAAATGCCCGTGACCTTTGACTTTTAGATGTCACATGTAAATTGCAAACATGTGCCCTGTTACAATAGCTACCCATTTGAGCCCAACATGATCAAAATTGACCAATTATGGCCAGATGAAAATTTCAAAGGTCTAAATGACCTTTACCTTTGCCTTTTAGAGGTAACATGTAAAAGACAAAAGTGTGCAGTGTTACAATAGCTACAATTAGAGCCCAACATTATAAAATTGGATAAAAAATGACCAAAACATGGCTAGATGAAAATTTCAAAAGTCAAAATGACCCCACCATCGAAAGTGGCCTTTGACCCGCAAATGACCTTTGACCTTGAGATGATTATCTCTACCTGAAGTGAAGTTTGATCCTTAAAGTAACAGTTTGACCTAAAATTGACCTTTGGCCCTAACATGACCAATGATCTTGATATGACTTTGACATTTGAGATGATCTTTGCCTTGCTATGATCGAACTCCTATACACTCGGAACTACATCCACTATAGTTTAAGATATTCAAGATTTAAAACTTCTATAAGCCCTCATTTGCATAATTTTGAAAATCATGACGTCGTCTAAAATAAAGGCAAGAATTCATCTATAGAAATATAATTGTACCAAGTTTGGAGTTTCTGTCTATAACAATCTCTGAGAGAAATGGCAGATGAATTTGCTGAAAAAGAGAGAACGAACGAACGAAAGAAAGAAAGAAAGAAAGAAAGAAAGAAAGAAAGAAAGAAAGAAAGAAAGAAAGAAATAAAGAAGAATTTCTGGAAAAACGGTATGTCTGTGTTGGCACACAGATATAATAACTGATAATGGACTTCCCAGAACTCGCTGGACACTTATCAATGTCTGGGTGTGAAACCAAACATTTGGCTTTTCTAAGAATCTTTCTTTCTTTCTGTCTGGCTGCCAACTCAGACATATTGTTTTTCCTCAGGTTCTTTACTTCTTTCTTTCTTTCCATGACACCCTAATTTGTCCGGATTTTTCTCGGACACTTTTACTCCGAAAACCACCAATCTTGCCATGGTGACTGACCTACCAGTGAAATTGTGCATGTCGTTTGGAATAGTCATGGTGTTAAAAATTATGCAAATTAGGGGCAATTGAAATTTTATAAGCTCCACATCCTCCAAACTATTACGGATAGACACATAATTTCAATGTACATGTATAGGTTTGTGAGACCTGCCAATACAATGGATGGTAAATGAAAGTTGTAGAATTTGGAATTATGCCAATCAGGGGCATTTAAAAATTTAAAAGTTGAATATCTCCAAGACTATTATACATAGAGATGCCATTCCAACTTCAATCTGTAGGTTTGTGGTAAAGCCGTATCCAATGAACCATGAAGCAAAGTTGTAGGATTTTAATTTAAGCAAATTAGGTGAATATGCAAAATTCAAATCTCGAATAGCTTCAAAAGTATTATAGATAAAGATGCCATTCCAAGTTCACAAGTTCAATTTATGTGATTTTGACATAGCCACATCTCATGAACCATGAACCAAAGTTGTAGAACTTTAATTCATGCAAATTAGGTGAATATGCAAAATTTAAATCTTGAATAACTTTAAAACCACTTTAGATGGAGGTGTCATTTCAACTTCAGTTTGTAGGTTTGTGACATAGCCGCATCTAATAAACCTAAATTGTAAATTATAATTTATGCAAACTAGGTGAATAAACAAAATTCAAATCTTGAATAACATTGAAACTATTATACATAGAGGTGCCATGCCAACTTCAATCTGTAGGTTTGTGATATGGCTGCATGTAATGAACCATGAACCAAAGTTTTATTTTTTAGACTTTTAATTTATGTAAATTAGACTAATACAAAATATGTCGATCTTGAATAGCTCCAAAACTATTATAGATAGAGATGCTATAACAACATTAATTTATAGGTTTGTGAGACAGGTGCATCCAGTGAGGCATGAACCAAAGTTGTAGGATTTTAATTTATGCGAATAAGGCGAACACACAGGGTGTAAATATTCAATAACTTCAAAACTAACATACATAAAGGTACCATTCCAACTTCAATTTGTAAGTTTGTGACATAACCACATCAATGAACCATGAACCAAAGTTGTAGGCTTATAATTTATTCAGATTAGGCAAATACATAAAATTAAGATCTTCAATAGCTTCAAAACTATTACAGATCGTGGTGTCATTCAAACTGCGGTTTATAAGTTTGTGACATGGCCACATCCAATGAACCAAGAACCAGAGTTGTAGCATTTTAGTTTATGCAAATTGGGCTAATACACAAAATTTAAATTATGTGCAAAATGGCAAAGTGAAGCATTTTAAACTGTTCTCATTTTGAAGGCACCCAGACAGATTTGCTGTGACGCAAATTTTCTTTTCAAGTCTGGTCTGATTGTGTTGGGAATCGCAAGACAGTGAAGGCTCTAAGTAATCCAGCTAACGAGTCTGCTCTAGAAGCGGACATGTAGTTACTACGTCACAGCCACTGTTGTTTCATAAGCGTATTTTAAAGGGGAACGGCAGTGAAAGTTTTCACTTTTTTTGGTCATTAATGGTCATTTTAGGTGTTCATGTGACAAATTTTCAACATTTTTTCTCAAACAGGTATTTAGTTAGAGCTATTTTATATTTCCAGTAGGTGTTCTGATGTGTGATGTCACCTGGGCTACCCTCCATATATAATACACAAACCTTGAGGGACACCAAGCTGAGATACACAACATTAGCAGGCATATCATAATGACTTGTGTACTGTGTTAATCACCCCCTTTGATCTTATCAGTGTGGTATATTAGTTGACACCTGCTTCAAAAGTTGATTACACAACCTCAGGAGCTGTTAGCTTGTGTATATCGATTTCTGTATTTTTCTTTCCTTATTAATCCTCATTAAAGGAGTAAATATCTCAGTTTAGTAAATTTGATTATATCTATACACACTGCTTCATCCATAGTAAAAGTGGAATATGTGTACTTCGTCAGGTTTCCATGTTTTTGTCAAAGTTTTACTCGGCTGTCATTGCATTAGCTGTAGCAGTTAGTCCAGATGACATCACAACCCCTAATTTACATATCTAAGAAAAATTTGATATCTGCTTATCCAGTTGGGAATAAAGTTTGCATTTTCTGATATTGGTTCACATTTATGATATGAAACAACTCAAAAATTGTAAATTATCACCACAGTACCCCTTTAAAGGTAGGTCAGAACAGCAAGGCAACTTTCAATACATTGTTGACCAAAGGTGTGTGAACTGTGGCCAGAGAAAGCAAAGACACAATTAAAAATAGCTTGGATTGATTGGGAGCTCCACACTTGGAGGTCACATCACCTAATAGGGTCGATGTATTGTGATGGACGCCGCAGCGTCTGCTGCCAGCTCGTCCGTCATCATTTCATAATAATTTACTGATTGAAAAACTGCCTTACACAGGAAAGCAAGGCAGGCCCGCACTGCAACAACTATATACAGTTAAATAGGTACACACAATAAAAGTGAGATACAACCATTTTTCAAATAACAGTCACAAGCGAAGCCACAGACCGAACAACGGCCATCCGCAAGGGGGATAATCAGTCATGCGTGACAAAAAATTCTGACTTGAACAGACGCACTCAAAATAATAAATTTTCTTGGTGTTATGAGCACTACACTCAAAGTGCGCATATAAAGTTGGATGACAAATTGAAGATGACAAAATTATTGGTTCGTGCCCAAATGACTTGAGGGTTAAGGGTTAACGTTGGTGCGGGGCTGGCAGCAGACAAATGCCTCTTATCTTGTGTGGCACAAACATCCTCTGTAAAAGGCTACAGGAAGACAAGTATTTATTTTGTTATTTTCTGGATGAAAAAAACAGGCTGTATACATAGTGGCACCGGTATCCTGGCTTGCCAAATGACAACGAGTGAAGTAGGCAGTATATTCACCAACGATAATAACAATATCATTTTCTATGAAATGGTCAAACATAAATTTTTATCGCCTTTTCGCAACAAGGCTTGGATAAACTCAAAAGTAGGCTTCTGGCCAATGCATAAGATTTCGTGAAGTGTTAACCAGAAGAATAGAAATAAACAGCTGTGAGCCTGCGTGGAAATTAAAATTTCATGTCACAATAACACCTCCTACATTTGCATATTCGAGCACTTGCCAAAAAGTGAACGCTGGTTACACATTCAATGTAAGCTGTGAAATTTCAGTTTACAATTGTTCCTTAACTCTTTCAGTGCCAAGTTTTGAATGAGTCAACAGCTGTCCTGGGCGAGCTATTGGCGTGATGCGACCTGGACCGTATTCATGGTTTCTACAACTACAAGCAAACTGGTTTTGAAATGAAAGGTCGTGTCACAAAGAATATGAATATGGAATCGTTTTGCCAGCTCTGGGCACCTCGACATGTGTGCAAAATTGGCACGTAAAGGGTTAACCCTTAAACAGCTCATTATTTCTCTGGTCTCTCCGGACTCTGGCTAGCACTCACCGTATTTTCTATGGTGGCCCGAAATCGGCCAAATTATGTTGTTTGTTTTATCTTTCAGACGGGTATTTGTGGGGGTATTTTTCAATGTTTTGAAAATATTCCTGAAGCTTTGAGAACAAAAATAAATAAATAAATACCAAGATAGACATACCGGGCCAATAAATAATATGCGTAAAGTCCTGGTCAACGGTTATCGTTGGCACACTCCGGGCGTCCCCTTCCCAATACTCCGGGGGTTCCCTGCCCCATACTCCGGGCAAGCTTTTGACTCATTTCTAAGCAGAGACGTTGTGAATATGTCCACGTGGACAATTCTGGTATCAAATACAATATATCAAAATATATATAAACAACAAAAGGATCCAGGTTTTACGTCTGAGCGTCGCTTGATGCTGAGTTTTAGTCCAAATTATTGCTTGAGGCCATTTCTGTATGCGCCATAGGATGTGCCAAAGACTGCTTTAATAGCTCATGTAGCTCTGACCTTTGTTTTGATATATACATTGATATATATATATATATATATATATATATATATATATATATATATATATATATATATATATATATATATATATATATATATATATATATATATATCCCGTTCTGGTATTATATGTGTTTGTTAATGCATCCGAAGAAAGTCATACTGTTTGGACAAAAAGTGTTGTGTCGGTAAAAGTGCGCTGCAAACAATATTGGAGATGACTTTTTGGTCTCCATTCAACCTTGCACCTCATAACAGTCTTCCTTTGCGGCTAGAAGCACGACCAAAGGTCTGTATCATTGAGCGACATATTATTTGCCGTCATCCCGCAAAGGAATGTGACGTTTTCGTCGGTGTTAAGTCAGTCGCTAATGTAAATAATATAATATTTGCTTTCACCTGATATTAGGAGGCAACTTCAGTTCTGAGCGAAGGCGTTCTTTTATTTGCTTTTCTTGACAGAATGAAATGAATTAGTAACTAGATATCGTCGATAAATTCATTTGAATTTCATTTGATAAAACTGTATGTATGCATGGAGCGCCAAAAATGCTTAAGACACTTTTTCCATTGAATTTTTATGTGACTCGCAACTCACCTGTCGAAGACCAAAGTCTGTACATACGTAGAAGGAATGCGTGAATCTATCGTACACGCTATTGAAGACTCTGGCGTTACATAAAACCAAACTTGATTTCAACACCGCACAGATTCTTATCACATCAGCTCCACAGCACAATTTAAATCACGAAAGACAACATGATAAATAAATGATAATACGAGGATATGTAAAGAAGATGCTAGTTTTACATACCTAGAGTGATACAAGCCGGCCAGCCAGCGTCCCCCAGCCACACAGCAATGGTAGTCGTGATGGACGATCCACTATTCCCATGTTTAGTCATGTATGAAAGGCACGACCTTAATATGCATGTGTGTCTGGGGGCACTTATTATGAGGCCAACCAAAGGAATTTTTGTGGTGAAGGGTGGAAGGTGGGTTTTTTGTGAAGATATTTCCGACTGTTTCACTTTACATACTGTATTTTGCTCCCAACTAGATACAAAAAAAAGACCTGTCATTATATCGATACAAAATATACTACTGTCTTGGTGCCAAAATGGAGCACACAACGTTCTCCATGCACGAAATCAGACAGCTCTTGTCTGTCTAGAGGGTACTTTGAAAGAGCAACTTTGTTAATTAAGGAAAATATTTTTTCCTTTCAACCACGTTCTCGGAAAGCTTCATACAAACAAGAAATATTTATAAGTCATGTCCCACAGCAAATGTGATATTACAAGATCAAGGTCAATGCAAGACATTTTAGTTTTGACAAAGCCTGGTGATTGGGAACAGTAATGGCTACTATAAACACCATGACTAGCATTTTTCATCACTACATCTCACGGTTAAAGGATATGATTCATTACCATGATAAAAATCAGATAAACAGAATTAGTTAAATCATTGAACATGTCTGTAGCTTTTTCGGGGTACCAAGTTTAATGCCAAGTTACCTGTGAATATTCTCTTCAAAATCGATTGCAACTTACGTTAAAGTAGGTTCAGTGGACCTTATATGCACAGTCTGAAGGAGTCATGTCACTTCAGAATAACATCAAGACACCGTTACTCATACAGTTAAGGCATTTTAAAAGAAAAGTTACAGAATGCACTATTACCAAGATATATGCCGAAATGTCAATTTGACATGTCAAGGCCTCTCAAGGTCAAAATTAACATCAAAAGAGTCCCCATAGGTAGTTCTATATTAGTGTTTTATAATAACCATGGCCCTATAACCTACCATTGCCGAGATATTAGTCACTATGTGAGCTGACCTTTCAAGGTAACTCAATGTCAAAATTAATAACAAGACATGAAACCCCACAGGTATTTTCCTATTAGTGTTTTTACTAGCTATGGACTCAATATCCAAAATTTTGGAGACATATAAGCTAATATGTCAGATTTTCTGCCATCCTGAGAGTACAGTAACAATATGAACATGTACATATACCCTTATTGATTTGTCTTAAGGTTGACAATTTGTTTAAAAAATCTGTAAATTGCAGCATCACCATAAAGTGAAAAGCCTTGGTGGCAAGTCCAGGTACATTCTCACAAAGTTTCAAGAGAAACCAACATGCGAAGTCAAAAGGGGGAACGCACATAAATTGTTTAAAGATAGAAAAGAACAAAAGTGCCACCTGTTGAGCAATTTAAGGTCTGTGGGTTCCCAGAAGTATCCCCTCAGCAATTTTACAAGCAATTGGACAGGCGGTTTTGGAGAAGATTTTTTAGCAAAAAAGTTGAACAGAAAAATCATTAAAAAATCTTTTAAAAAATCACTCAAGCATGACTTTTAAACAAGCTTGGTAGAGACCCACCCAAGATACATACCCCCACCAAGTTCGAAGTGAATCTTGTCGACTTTTTTGATGAAGACTAAAATATGAATTACCATTGCAATCCCCATTGGTTTACAATGTGACCAATAGGAATGAATGCATTTTGCGACGAGTGCCCTAATAAGGACATACCTCTGTTCAAGCCTCATACAAGCTACATTTCCACCATGTTTCAGAACAATCTGAGAGATAGTTTTGGAGAAAAGGTTAAAAACAGCGAAAACAAACAAAAAATCATTTAAAAAATCAGAAAAGCCATAGCCCCACCAGTTGAAGCAATTAACGTCTAAGAGTCCCCAGCAGCGCCCTGAAGCAATTTCAAAGCAATTGACCCGGCGGTTTCAGAGAAAAAGATTTTTTTTTAAGGTTTAAGGTCTAAGAGTACCAAAAAGTGTTCCTACGCAATTTCAAAGTGATTGGCCAAGTGGTTTAGGAGAAGAATATTTTCACGATTTTGTCAAAAAGTGAACAAAAAAATATAATAAATAATTAATTGACTGTAGCATGGCCATTTGAACAAACTTGACACAGACTCGCCCAAGGTACATTGCTACCAAGTGTGAAGTGGATCTGGTCAACAGCTTTGGAGAAGAAGTCGAAATGGTGAATTGTGGACGGACGAACAACGATCGAGTCATCATATAAGCTCAGCTTACTGTCAAGTCAGCTGAGCTATAAAGGTTATGAATTTCATCAACTGTCGAGACCGTTTCTGAAATTCGCTTCAAAATCACAGCAGCTGTGCTAAAGTACATAATATGAAGTTGAGTCACTTTGATGACAACAATCAGTGTAAGTGGTGTTTAGTTTGTTTTGAGGTGGATGTTTTTATGTCCAGGGACGTGTTTGGCCACTCAGTTACTGTCATAGCATTGGTATTTTCCTTTTAATGGCCGTATTTTAACGCCATTTTTACTCAAATAAGTAAGTAACTACTGTAATTAAATGTGTATTCAGCTTTGATTTTTGTACTCACCCACGCAAAAAATATACATAATTACTGAATATCTTTATGCTGGATACATCCAATCAGCAAGAGCTTCTCTGGGGCCGAGTTACAACAAATGTACCGGTACGTGTATACAAGGAAATGACAAGTATGAATACCATTAAGTAGAATTGGTGCTTTATATATATATATATATATATATATATATATATATATATATATATATATATATATATATATATATATATACACACATGTATATGCATGCATGTATGTATATCTGTGTGTGTGTGTTTGTTCACATATGTATGTATTTCTTCATGCATGTATGTACGTGCGTGCGGGCATTCGTTCATTCATCCATTCATTGATTCATTCATTCACTCGTTCCTTCACTCACTCATTGATTGATTGATTGATTCATATATATATATACATATATATATATATATATACGTCGCTGTCATAAAAAATAGTTTAGCCGACTACACTCTGAAAACTTCAGCTAAAGTATTTTTTGTATGTGTGTAGGGCATGTATAATTGACACCCAGAAAATCCTCCCACGCCCTCCATCGGTTTTTGACGTACCCTCAGACGCATTATCCATCTTTCTTTCTTTCTTTCTTTCTTTCTTTCTTTCTTTCTTTTTCAGACAAGGTAGTCTTCCTTTGTGTTGCGGCTGGACATATTTTACAAAAAACTTTCGCTAAAATCACAGTTACCTCTTTTGCCATCAGATTTCCATCCAACCCAAAAGAGCAACTTTAAAACCAAATTAACGGTTGCACTACTGCCGGGCTAGTCAATTTTGGGGTTTTGGGTTATAATTTTCAAAAATGCTTCATAACACGCATGGATTTAAATTATATAGATAATGAAGCGTTTTGGTTTCATTATAAAAGGAATTAACCCCCTATTTTTCAGAAAACTAGACCAGATTTTTCCATTTACTGAAATTTATTTACAGGACTGTGTCCAGGGTGGTCCCTTACAGCTGGACTCTTTCTTTGTAAAATCGAAATGATGACAATGTACGTAAATATAATTTCATTATTTTGTGATTGTTTGATTACAACCAAATTTGACAAAAATATTCGGCCAAACATATCCATTCAAAAAGACATGAAAATGGAAGGTTGTTTATTGTCATTTGTTCATCGTATTATTATCGTTATTATTATCGTTATTAGTATTTAGTAAATTTAACCCCATAACCATGGTACGCATAAATGTGTAATGGACGCGCAAAGGATATGTCTCATGTCATAACCTCTTTCGCAAGGTTCCATTTTACATGTCAATGATTTATTATGTCTGTGTGCCAACACAGATTTTTTCATGAACTCTTCCCCTTTTCCTTATGTTTGTGTGCCAACCCAGACGTTTGTTTATTTGTTTCTATGAGTTCTTGATCTCTTTGCCTTCCTTCGTTCTGTCTTTCTTTGTCATCAAATTTGTCCAGCGCTTTTTTTGAAGACTATTCTACTTAGAAACTCTAAACTTGGCATGATCATACTTCCATGCATAAACTCTGAATATTTTATGAAGTGGGGTGACAATTTTGAAAAATTAAGCAAATTAGGGCCATTGAAAATTTAAACCTTCAATATCTTCAAAACGTTCGTAAATAGAGGTGCCATTAATACAATACATAGGTTTTTGTTGTAAGCGCTCCAGCCAATCACAAATAAAAGTTGTAGAATTTTTATTTATTCTAATTAGAAATACTTGAAAAGTTTAAATGTTGAATATCTTGAAAACTATTGTAAGTAGACCTGTGATTCCTATTTCAAATCATAGGTTCGTGCTATGCGCACATCCAGTGAGCCACAAACAAAAGTCGTAAAATTTGGATTTATACGTATTAGGGGGACTCGAAAAGTAGAATATCTGTCATGAAAACTATTATCATGTGAATGTACAAGGCAACAACTTCCCTTTGTAGGCACAAGGGCAGATTTGCTTTGAAGCAAATCTTCCTTTCCAGTTGGTTTTGGCCTTTTTGGCGTGGTCCATGCAGTAACATGTACATAACACACCAACATTTGTTTTTCTCCCTCCAGCATAATCATGGTAATTGAATACCGGATACAGCCATTGAACACACAATTTACCCTGACTGTCTACCAATGTGATAGGCATGTATTTCCTATTATATAATGCGGGATTTTTTATCTTACATACATATATATATATATATATATATATATATATATATATATATATATATATATATATATATATATATATATATATATATATATATATATATATTCTGCAAAACAAAAGTGTATGTACATACTTACATGCATCCATTTATTACCACCTTTGAACACACTTTTCTCTGTTTAGAACAATTTAAGCTGGAGAGCATGGATGGTTTTTTTTTTTTACAATTCCTATATTTTCAAGATTTTCCTGGTTATGGGGACAAAAACAAAGTTCATGAAGGATATTACAAAGACATGCATGCACATTTCTTACCCCTTTCAACAACAAAGTTCCATGACGACCCAAAGCAACCGTCCTATTAAATGATACATATTTTTTTTCCTAATTTGTAGGTATTTATCTGAAAAAGTCATTATGATTTGTCATGGCCATGATGACATTTGATATTGGTCCAATAGCAACCGTTGGTTTTCTCAGTTCAACTGGGAGGCCCCTTGGAAAAGTCAGTACCTCCAGGCTAGCTATTACTGTCTATGATAATTGTAACATTCGGAGGTTGACAGTAATTTGACGTGTTTCAAAATTGGGTTGGAGACATGATCTGGCATGAGCAACTCATGCCTCATTTCCCCTCAAAACTGCAGTGTTCAAATTGGTGTCCTATTTGTTTTGTGGTAGCAAAAGCGGGTGTTGCCTGACAGTGATTCAAGGAGATGTAGTCTCTGCTTGTATCGTACATGCACAGGTTGTAGAGCTCAGTTTGTGTCATAACGTACAAATGAGGCTACCTGTATTCCTTTTGTTTATGTGGAGAAAATAAAAACAAAGATAAGATCAATATGTCACAACAAGGTCCTCTGGTGATACCAAGCAATTGGCTCACGGTGTACCAAGTCATAGCTCGATACCAAGCAACCAGCTCACTATGCACCACGTCATACCTCGATACCAAGCAACCAGCTTACTATGCACCACGTCATACCTTGATACCAAGCAACCAGCTCACTATGCACCACGTCATACCTTGATACCAAGCAACCAGCTCACTATGCACCACGTCATAACTCGATACCAATCAATTAGCTCGCTGTGTACCACGGCATCGCTCGATACCAAGCAATCAGCTCACTGTGTGAGTATATTGCACAGTACAGTTTAGTCGCAAAGAAATGTCACATGGAAAGAATATGCATAGAATGTCACATCAAAAGAAAAGATGTAAAATGTCACAACAAGAGAAAAGATGTAAAATGTCACATAAAATGAAAATTCCTGTGTACATGTATGCTTTATACATGCGTATCGAGTTTGATACAATTTAATATATTTTCATTTTGGAACAGCTTCCGCCCTCTCAGGCTCCACGTGATTTGGAATTCTAATCCTAAATAGACTCAGTTATTACTTTCTCCCCAAGGTCAGAAATCATGATCACACACAAGCTGCCTACAAGATTAGCAGCAAAACGATGTCATTTTGGCTTCACGTACATGTTTTTACAGTGTCCATCCACAATACCCTGTGAACCGTGAGTCACTGAGTGCATTACAGTTGAAGAATTTGCGATGAAAGGCAAGGAAAGCATTCCGGTAGCGGTTTTAATTACGGTGTCTATCAATGACCAATGGGCCCGAAGTAAAACAGGTCCACATACGTGCACGTTGAAACTTTCCTCTCACCGTTTCAGTTTGTTGATGACGAAGACATCGCCGCAGTTCCGGGCATTAGGGCAGCGCTATCTTTGATAGATCTCACACTAAAACAGTCTGCCTACAAAATTCCATCGACCTGCCGAAAAGTTTATAGAAGAAATACTGAATACGATGACACGATCAGGGCATAAACTTGACCCTGGATAGAAACTGGGGACGCATCGGAAGAATGGTTGCACTAGAACTTTAGAGTGGGTGTTGACCCCAGGGGAGTGGAAGGAACAATATACACTGTAAAAATGTCACAGAAATTTAAATCGGTTACAGGCAAAAAACACCGCAGATAGGTAATTGTATTTTTTGCACAATTTATTGTAACTTGCATGTACGGCCTTGTGCGTTACTGTTCCATTGATACGAAATAGAGTAAAATATAGTTGCATCCTGATTTAGAATGGTAACGCACATCTTGCAGACCTCAACATTCTCTGCCTGTAATTTGCTGTTAATACGTAACACGAATACTGGATATTTTTACATTCTTGAGACTTCCCTCTTATTTCGGTATATATATATATATATATATATATATATATATATATATATATATATATATATATATATATATATATATATATATATATATATATATATATATATATATACCTATATATACCTATAAATATATATATATATATATATATATATATATATATATATATATATATATATATATGTGTGTGTGTGTGTGTGTGTGTGTGTGTGTATGTAATCTTGTGTGGTTTATGGGGAGAATTGTAATCCTGAGACCGTCTGGGTGGGCAGTTGTTTATCGGCAGATGAAAAATACCCATATACCGTGTTTGCCTCAAGTTTAATGCGCTACCTACGGGGTTTCAGAAACGTACAAATAAGCAAATCTGCCCAGATATTGTGGGAAAGTAGAAATGCCCAGAAACTGTGGTAAGCTGCACTTGGTAATGCTGCCCACGACACTGTTTGATGATTATAATTGACCCGCAGACAAAGGGCATGACCCGCAAACGGGTTGTAGGACCTATTCCATTGTGCTTTTTTTTTTTCTTTGTGGGCAGCCATAATTGCCCATTAACCAGCCAAGACATGCATGTGTATATATTTGGTTTGATCTGATTTGATTTATTCAGATGGTAACAGCGCACAAGTAAAATACAAAGAAATGATATAAAATGGTGAAAAATTCCATATGTTGCCCTCCTGGGATGCCCTTGAAAGTCAATGCAATGACTTAGTTCCAAAGGGGCCCCTTTGAAATAGTTTCTGTCAAATCCGGACGAATAGGAACAGGTACATTGTACATATATATAAGTATGTCGAAATGATAGTTAAATATATAAAAAAAAAAAACGCCAAACGCAAGGAACAAGGTCTTTGATATGGACACTAGAGACTTAGAAAAGTCTCTAGAGGCCATGTCAATGACTTTGTTCCTTGCGTTTGACGCGTTTGATGTTTTTTTTATAATTTAACTATCATTCCGAAATACTTGTATATTTGAGCAATGACTTTAACATTTATATCAACAACGCATTTACTATTATTATTCTATTCGAAAATGTGAAAGTTTTACTCCTGATACATCATGAAGAGATGATAGCAAACTTCTCATATTGAATCTGATGATCCATGAACCACTTTGGCTGTTTAACCCTGACAATCGATAATTCAAACCTGCTACGAGCTCTAAACCTCAACTGAATATAGCCAATGATCCAAATCTATCAAACAATAAAGACTACTCTAATTATTAATATTCCGGGAAAAGGAATACTCTCTCTCCCTCCCTCCCTCCTCCTACCTCCCTCTCTCTCTCTCCCTCCATATGGAGATATATATATATATATATATATATATATATATATATATATATATATATATATATATATATATATATATATATATATATATATTGTAAGGAGGGGGCAGGTGTCTGAAATGAAGAGACAATTTCCACAGTAACACCGAAACATGAGCAAATTTGCAACAATATCTCCAGGAGGTGGCATGATACGAGGACAACGCGTAATAATTTATGATGTATTTTGTTAAAAATCACGATCCGTAGATTTTCACATATATGGACAAATTGTTGAACGTAAAAGGTTTTTGGCATTACGCTGTGCTTACACAACAATTATATGAACTAATTATTCTGGCAAAGCTAGTCTCCACTTCAAGACTGTTTTGATCACGCTGGCATACGGGTTTACAGTGATGCAGAGACATATGGATATGCACAGATGCCACTCATATTAGACAACTGACAATATGCAGTAATTCAATGTCATATAATACAATGTCACCGACAGAAACCGTTACTACAAACGGGATGGTAGACAGCAATTTATTATAAATTGTAAATATTGACAGTAAGTCTATGTAAATTGTATACATATATCAACGCCAAATGTGCCCCAGGATCTCTTTCTTGCGTCATGTTACATCTTCTAGGTGGATTTTCACTGAAACTTCTTGAGAAAACTCAATATACGACAACCAAGTCAAGCCTCCACTCATTGCCAGTTTCATTCCATAAACTATAATTTATAATTTAACTCATTCCATACTAGTTCCTGATATTTCCGTATATTTACGTAGATTTAAGATATTTAAATTCTTTATGAAAAGAGCATTTGTTCAAGTACCAACATGCCTATAGTCTTAAGTCAGTGGTTCTGGCACTGCCTGGCAAGTCATGCTGCAGCTGCTCTTGCGGCAGCTGCAGCATGACTTGTCATGCAGTGCCAGAACCACTGACCAAGGCCTGTGACCACAGTATGGAACGAGTTAAATGTTGTTTTGACCTGTGGTAACTACAACACAATCGTGGCTTCATGAAACGACCATAATTGCATGTGAGACTGTGGGAGGGTCCTCTACAGGCTGAGCAATGCATGACTTGAAAGGGAGCTCGTTGTCTCTGGCCACAATGGGTTTCATACTGTGTATAACACAAGGGTATAGTTGTGTTTGAAAAATCACGACGGGAACAAAATGCCATGTACGCCATTAGGCAAAGTTCTCGCACTTACTCCGAAATGGTAATGACACAGAGGATTTTGTATGAATCTAAGATAATGGTCCACACGCGGTATTCATATACATATATAACATGAAGTAATTGGATTGTTATGAATAATGCCGAGTCCAATTCATGGCCTATTGAAACGAGGTCGTGTCCAACTTGTATTTAACTCATTTCTGACCAGATCATTACGAAGTAAAACAAAACCAAAAGCGTATATTCATGTTTTATTTTATTTTACCTTACTTTGTTTTATTTCATTTTATTTTAGTTGCCTAATTTAGTGCTTTAACAGAAGGGATTTGACGGAAAAGTTCTACCTCGCTGCGTGTGCCAGGTGAACAATATCATACTATTATACACCGCTGTGAAAAGATGTTGACCTGGTATATTATCCACTTATTAACTAGTTGCCTTGAGACGTGTTGAGAAATAAAAGGTTTGCAAATCAGTCAACCCCATCCTCACACCATTCAAAAAAACACAAAAACTGGTGTAACTCTTTGTCGTTATATGCTCCAAAAGCTACGAGTTGAAATCTGTATGTGGAACACGCGTACTTTCTGGTGACATGCAGCACAAAGACATATATCAACCAATTACCTCGTGGTTCCGAACCTGGTCGTGTGGAAAGTCTATGGAAAATATGATTTAATTTGATGTTTAAAGTTTGAAAAAGTGAGTTTTTCTGTTATAAGAAATTGTTTGTTTTTTTTGTTTTTTATGCAAACCGTTCCCCCACGATCGTGGATTTTGGCGCGAAACCGTAAATGTCGTCTGACACAAACATTGGGAGGGGGGGAGATGGCACATTGTGTCAGCGCACAGTCTTGGCTCGGATGCTGAGGGCAGTCGGAGCCTCAGTCCAATTTTAAATGGTAAAGGGTTAAACACATCAAACTGACTGACCTGCTTACTGTTTATTTATACATTAGTTAAATCTGACGATAGCCTCGAGGGACAGGAGTGTAGAATATGAATGTACATGTATCTACATGTGGACCACACATAACATTTAACGCGTGTGTCCAGTTGAGACAATCCCAACTTGTGACCCTTACAGCTTACGGGTTCCCTTTCTGCCCTCTGGTTATGGCCGCAAGGCATCCCAACCAATGTACTACACGTTTTAGACAATGACCGGATCATCACAATTGTGTAGCTTAACGGTGAAGCACTGATTGATCGGCACGGGCCAGTGATTTAAAATGTCATCTGCTTCGCCATTTTCTTTTCTAAACTCAATGAAATGTACCGATGTATTTCCATTCATGGTCAAAGAGGAAATGCACAAAGATTGTATACTTAGATGAACACAGTTCTTGCTATTAAAGACAAGGTTTTCCTCTGTTATGACAAGACCCATCCGAGGGTTAATATAAAATCTACCTTGCTGACACCTGACATCCATTATTAAGTGACCAGGGCCATTCAATGTGATATATTTATCATCACATAGCCTAAGGCAGCCTCGAGTATCAACTCATCATTATTCGTAGTTGGTCCTGACCTGTGTTCGGTGTTGTTATGGATGGGCAGAAGTACGTTAATGAACTACTAAATACCTATGCACCAAATAAGCTTGGTCATCGTCATGCCACCCCTGGCACAAACCCTGGTCTAGACCAGCCCGGGGTCTGCCTACCTAAAACTGGTCCTTTCCATCTCCAGGACCCTTGAGGCATCCTTTTTGTCATACTGCCAAATTTGTTTATTGTGGCATGATATTGACTTATATCGATATATGTTTATAACAATTCGTCGGATTTAGTGGTAAAAGTTTTAACATGTTTTTTTCGCTTTCGCGCTCAAATGTACTGCCGTCAAAAAATACTTGCAAACGTCGTCCTACGTGCTCAGCGCTTCTTATATATCCTAATTTATTTTATTTTTCCGGAAACTTCAGGAAAGCATAGCCGACAGCGTAGCAGATGAAGTTGCTGACTCAGTTTTGAAATACAATCAGAAAAAGTAAAATTTGATGGCATATAATTAACTAATTTGCATTACCTGCTTGCCAGACTGGCAGGTTGGCTCTCTGACAGGCACTCAAGGTTATCAGTCAAATATATCTAGCACCATGAGGTGGCTCACGAGGCAAACATATCGAACACCATGAAGTGGCTCATGGGGCAAAGATATAAACACCACGGGGAGGCTCGTGAGACAAAAGTATCGAGCACCACCTGGCGGTTCATGGGACAAACAAAAACACACCATGGGGGCCGCTCATGAGGCAAACATTTCGAGCACCATGAGGCGGCTCATGGGACAAACATACAAAACACCATGGGGCGGCTCGTGAGGCAAAAAAAAAATCCGAGGTCCATGGGGCGGCTCTTGGGTCAAACATACATACATGTATAAAGCACCATGGAACGGTTGACGAGGAAAACATACCCAGCACCATGCACGAGGCACACTCAGATGGACAGGGGCATTCTTAGCCTGTACTGCAAAAGTCATAAAAATGCTGAAAAGATAGCTTTTCAGTCACACTTAGTGCTTTACATACTTAAATCATGAAATGCCCAGTCAACGATGGAATACATACTTTATTCAAATTTATCAAAGTTTGCAGGACTTTTTATTGTTCTTCATGTTCACTCATGCATTTCACGCACATACACTATTGGCACACTCAGATGGACAGGGTTAGATTAAAATGGGCATTCTTAGCTTGTACTGCAAATGCCATAAAAACATAATATATCTTGGGGAAAATAAGTTAAATTCATTTCAAATTGTTTCCGTAAAAAGAAATATCATATGAAAAGTCCCTGCGAGGAACATCGAAACCAGCGTCTGGTCCTCTGGATTTAAAGTTGTTTACATTTTCAACTCAAACGAAAAGCACAAAGGCTATGAAAAAGAGGCTGACTATTATGTGTGCATTGAAGCATACTGGGACGGAGTCCTCTCACTTTCTCTGCTGGGCTTCTTGTTCCTTTTCACGGGATAACTTACAAGAGTTCAAAGCGTCAAAAGACCACTTGTTCATGCTTTCATTTCGCTAAATACGGAGCATAACACAGTTGACCATGTCGCACATGGACCAGAAACAAAATCATCCGTAAAAAAAAAAAAAACAACAACAACAGAAATAACCATTGCTTGAAAATTGGAAAGAAGACCTGTTTTTACCTCATCTTCGATCAAAAACCATCGAAGTGGTTTTGTCATGCAGCATTAGCACGCAGGCGATATATAGGTTCACTCGCCAACGTATGTACTAACATGGAGTACAGTCAATATAAGACTTAAAGTTAAACGACGGATATCCTTGGTGCACCGCACGCACGAAGAATGAGACACCGTAAAGAGAGATCGACCATCATCCTAAACTCGTTTTCGCAATATTCAACAAACATTCAACAGACGTCACGAAAATTGAAATAATTAGTCGCTGTCGGCCAACTTTGCGAAGTGTTAATACCAAATGCCCAGGGTCCGCTCAGACAGATTCCTCGCGGGTACGGAATCGGAACGACTCGTCAACTGCTGTATCTGCTGACTCAACTACCATCCAGAGTCACATCGCCTTCTTACCTCTTTGTTGATTTGTACGAAACCCAGGCCTATATTATGTTTAAATGCAATTTAAGTGGGAATGTACAAATTCAATTAAACTTTAATTTTTAGCCGTGAAAAAAAAAAAAAAAAACAGATTTGGTCCAATTAGGTCTACTTTTGTTAATGACGCACAGCAGCTGCAATAATTTTATGAGGGCACTTATTTTTTATGAGGGTCTATCTATCTGTTCAGCTGTTGCAGCCTGTCAAATATTCAGTGACAACCATATCAAACATAGGTAATCATTCAGGAGTTGATAAAGTTATGTCTCTTTCATGCAGTCTACATACAGTAGACTAACGACACAACAATAATAGTTTTGACCTCAAAATGAAAATTACACAATGTAACACAAAATAGGTAAATTATTGATAATTTGACCATTTGTTTGTTCGGATGTGGCATTAATGTATGCACAGAGCCCCGTAAATTATATTCTTGAACATCTGATTTCCGATAAAATTTCCCAGACAGATTGGTCTGCCACTTTTGAGCACCCCGCTCCACCCTTACTCTCGACCCCCACCCCATGGCTATGCCCTCTAAGAAGTCTGTTGTCGACCGGTTGCGGTCTGTTGTTGAGATATATGCAGGTACTTTGTCCGATGTAAAGCTCAGCGACACATGACCCCTACAGCACTCTACAACCGCGTACTACACACGACTTGTTCATGGCGGACCCCCTCCGAGGTTTCTTCTTTTTTTCACACAAAAACTATAACTTCGAGCTATAAAACATAATAACTGTCAGTAGTCATTCAGCTGCCTTATAATAAACATGAAAATGTATAAATTTTACAACTCAAAAGAACAAAAGACTTGTTTTGTTCTCCTTTCACTTTGTTCCCTTTGCATTTGTAACTTTCATACCCTGTGAAGTTTTAACCTAATGCCTTTAAACTACGATTCGTTGTTTTGTACTTATATATATATATATATATATATATATATATATATATATATATATATATATATATATATATATATATATATACATACACATATATATACATATACATATATATGTATGTATGTATATATATATATATATATATATATATTTGAATGCGGAACATATTTTCTGTCAAATTCCCCAGCATAATTGCCTCTTTTGCAGACCAAATCCACGCACTGTGACGAGCAACCTGGTGCGTAAGATAGCAAAATAGTATGTTGGTCTATTTCACAGGCATCCCGCCAGATGCCGCACTATAATATAGAGATCTATTCCCTTTGCCAGAAGGGAAAAAAAGGAGTCCAAATGCCATAATACAGCGGTGTCCCCCGCCCACAAATGATACTGACCACAAGGAACAGAAGTTATTTGAACAATTCCGGGTGATTTAGTTCAAATATACAACAGAAGGTCATGAATCAGCCTCCGCCACAACATGTCAAGCGACACTAATGTAACTGTGGAAGTGGTCCGCTTACCCGTGCCGCAAAACAGATGTACTCGTCTGAGAATTCGTATCGTATTTCCTACTATTTAGATTGCCATTGTCAAGCATAAAATAAAAAACGAAAGTCTTTCGCAGTTTATCTCTCATGTGAAATGTCAATGCAATAAGTAACAGATATGAGATAATTCGACCAATGGAAATAAAGTTGCTGTGCCTCGCCAAATACGAAGGATTGCCTGCTCAACCGGTCCATATTCTGCATCATGTTTAACCTTTCATTGCCAATTTTGAAAAAATAAAAAGAAGAAGAATTCGACATGCCCCGGTATTGACACAATGATACCAGATGCATGTTCTGTGTAAATCGACCTTTTTATTCTAGTCAAACCTACCTACAGTATTAGAGATCAGAAAAATGGCCCAGGTCAACAGTTTTCTTGGGCGCGCTTGAGGCGCATTGTGCCCAAAGCGCGTGGAGGAAAGTTGTTGACTCAATAAAAACTTGTCATTGAAAGAGTTAATTTGTAGGACACGGAAGATGATGATTCGTCAGCAAAAAAAAAACGTTTTCAAACATCCTATTGAATAAAGTATGAAACAGGACACTGCATGCCACACTACACTAAACAAACTTCAGTTTTAAACACAGAGTGCGAAAGTGAGAAAAGCATTGGGAGTCCATTGTAAACTCTTAATGAGCGAAATACAGAGTGCAAAAGTGAGAAACGCATTGGGAGTCCATTGTAAACATCTTTATGAACGAAAGCATCCATATGCAATGAAGATTCTGTTCAATATCACAGTGAAAATAGTAAGCACTTTATGTCAAACTGTCCTTCATAAGTGTCTGAGTGTCCACGTCCGTCTGCTTTTCTGCTGTTACTGAAAAGTTTCTCTTTTAAAATTACATACATTTATAGTCAAAAATTACCAAAGCATTCCGGACAGCACACTGAAGAACAACTTTTCAAACATAAATGGTGGTTTCCGCGCCAAGGAAACATGTTGACTGCGAGAAAAAAAATAAACAGGTACTTTTTATTTCAACAACATTAAACAGACAACTAGCAGGCTTTTAGTTTTTATTTGAAGGTAGGAATTTCCTTGAAAGTAGCTGAACTCCTTTGCTAAACCTTCTTGATATTTATGCTGATTCCCGTTTATCAGTATTAATTAGCGTGACAGTATATATAGGTGATCAAAGATGCATCAGTAAAATCATAAGGACCACTCTTTAAAACTGCCATTTGTATCATCGGCATGCAATGCTGAATCCTATAAGCATATAACCAACAGTTCTCGGCCTCAGTCGCTAGACTCAGAAACGTTCGGGAGGAAAAAAACTTACATACACATAATGTCAAACAGACAGGCGCCGGTGTCAACTGATAAGTTGAATCCTTTTATGAAAACACAACCCGCTCTTTTTTCCTCAAACGCAGCAGTCAGGATAAATTCACATTAACCATAGCACACACACACACACACACACACACACACACACACACACACACACACACACACATATATATATATATATATATATATATATATATATGCGTGTGTGTGTGTGCATGTATGTATGTATATATGCAAATATATGTGTGCATATTCCCCGTCTATCTATCTATCTATCAATCTATCTATCTATCTATCCATCTATCTATCTCTCTCTCTCTCTCTCTCTCTATATATATATATATATATATATATTTATATATATATATATATATATATATATATATATATACAAAAGAATGGACAGAAGCACGTTATACCCCTGGCCTATGCTGTATCTATGTGTAGGCCTGTGTATGTTGGCTGTTGCTCAAAATAAAAAAATCAGTAAAGTTTCTCCATTTGGAATTTCTACCATAGTACGCAATGAAAGAAATTATGAGAAAAACGAAAAAGACTCACATGCAGCGGTAATCTTGACAGCAATATCTTGTGACGATCGCCGAATAACAAAAATCTCTTTGCCTGTTTGAAAATTTCTACCGTAAAGACTTGCGGTCGCTCATCTTTTATGACAAATGCTTGGCAATCCACCCCGGACTACCGACAACCTATATATAAACGACCCCCGCCCCCTTTCCCGCAAATTGACTACACCATTGCTCAAATTTGGTCCGCATCCGCAAATCAATTCTGCTTAATCATGCATGAGCAAATCAGTGCCACAAGATTTAGGATGTGACCAAAAACTTACTGAAAAAGAAACAAATACCAAGAGGCCTATTCACGGAACCGGATAGTTTCGTGGCAGTAAGTAAACAATTAACAGAAACAGTTTTGCCGAAATTTGATCGTTCTAGGACTCGAAGTTCACCTCGGCCGGACCACTTAAAAGCTGTTATTGATGAGCATGTCATTAGGAAGCTGTTTGAGTGGGATCGTGAAACAAGCTGATCATGTTCCTGTAACGAATCATTGTCCGTCGCCTTCCTCAAAGCGAAAGTAAACTAATACACATGGTATGATCACAACCACGCGTACATAGATTACAGAAAACGTTAGGCCAGTGACTGTCCCATGCTCAGCTGGCCTTAGATGCTCAGACTGACGTAGTCCTGTGACCTTCGTAATAATATTTAGGTCACGTTTTGTATAAGGCTAGACCTGGCTTGGTCCATGGACACAAACCTCAGTTATATGTCCATGCTTGGTCATAAAATTTACTTAATTTACCAGTGTACTACAAAACTACAATCTGTCTGCCGTGCTGGTTCTGAGAGTGGTTCCTCCTGTAGTCAGTATAGGTGGCATTTATGCAGGTGAGCCCTAGCCAGATTTCTTTTCACAAGGGCAGTAGTCACTGGCTGCAGTAGATTTGAATGGGGGAGCCATCTATGTGCGGCATGCTCAACTGGGCAGTGCATGGTCAGCCTGCGCTTAGCTTTTCTTGTGAGGTAAAATAAGACTCTCAAAATACATTTTGCTAACAATAAAATAAAAAATTTAAAACCCTAATTAAACAAATTGAATAAGGAATTAATAAAAAAAAAAATCCTGACCTGTGGCGGCTATGTTTTAGACCATCATCAATGTTTATAATATCAGTCTTCACTCATACAGTTCAGGAGTCATCATTTTAAATGAAAAGTGACTTGATCCACTGTTGCCAAGATATATATAAACCAATCTATCAGTGTGATCCTTCAAGGTCACTCAAGGTCAAACTTAACAACACCAAAAGAAACTCCCTATGTGCTTTCCCATTAGTGTGTAATGGTAGCCATGGGTCTAGGATCAACAATTACCGAGATATAAGCCAATATGTTATTTTGACCTTTGAAGATCATTCAAGGTCAAAATTAACAACAACAAAAGTAACTCCATAGGGGGTTTCCTATTAATAACAATATGATCCAACATTACAGAGATACAAGACAATATGTCAGATTTACCGCTGTCCCTATAGTAACTATGCCAACATGTACACATACCTTTACCGACTTATCCTAATTTTGGTAATTTGTTGAAAATTAAAAAAATGACACCTGTGCCATCTAGTGAATAAATTTGATGGAGATTGAGTCCAGGTACATTCTCAGTAAGTTTGAAAAGCATGCAATATAGCGCTTGGCACAAAAAAGCGGAAACGCACAAACACTTATAAAACGTGAAAAGAAAATTGCAGTGCCTCCTTCTGTACAAATTTAGGTCCAGGGGTCCTCATTGATGTCCTTATGCAATTTCCAAGCGATTGCCCAAGCGCTTTAGGAGATTTTTTTTATTATATTGCCAAAAAAAATCGATAACAGTCTTAAAATAATTAGAACATGACAATTGCATCAATTTAGTACAGACCCATCCCAGGTACTCACCCACCAAGTTTAAAGTGAATCTGGATGACAGTTTTTGGGGATGTGAAAATGTGAATTACAGCTGCAATCCCCATTGAAATACTTGATAATGAACAGGAATGGATACATTTAAAGACAAGTACCCTAATTGAAATATTCGTTAAAATTCAGGAATCCAGTGTATCATCTTCTAGTGAACAACGTAGTTTGACCCTTCTACAAGTAATATTTCCACCAGGACGTAGAACCATCCCACAAGCTCAGAAGACTAACAAGTAACCTGAGCTAAATATTAAGGCCAAGACCATAATAAAATCGGTCGAGGGACACCGCGTATGGATCACCCCCAATGTCGAGTCCGCAGTGCAGAATGGCTTCAAGAAGCAAGCACTGTGACACGGAGCAGAGGCGTGGAACGAGAAAACGAAACACAGGACCAGGCGCACAGTCAACAAATTTTGAATGGAACTAGAAAAGAAGATCTGGTTTAAAGCAAATCTGCCTGTGTGCCTGCAAAGAAAAGCTGTTGCCTTGTATTTGCAAAATACAAAGAGCTAAAAACAGACAAGATATGGTCATGTAATGATAAACTCGAGCTGATTCTAGTACTGTATACTTTTTAATGCAACTTTGATTCATTAATGGATCACTGTTGACACTACAGCATCGAATGATGACAAAATGATGATCATATGGTAGCATGTGACGGTAGTGTGAACAAAAAAATCCACATATATGTACATATACATGTAAATGACTACCACAGATCATGGCCTGTTGTGTGTCTCATATATCACAAATATGTACAAGTCTGCTATTGTTGCACCTAATTTGCATTAT
This sequence comes from Hermodice carunculata, assembly GCA_964020975.1. Taxonomy (NCBI): domain Eukaryota; kingdom Metazoa; phylum Annelida; class Polychaeta; order Eunicida; family Amphinomidae; genus Hermodice; species Hermodice carunculata. Next base: position 23,473,923 of record OZ026623.1, read on the forward strand.
TTCAACTTCAGTGACAGGGCCACATCCGATTATATATATATATATATATATATATATATATATATATATATATATACGTATAATGATAATTTATTGATGAGACTACCCCTTTACAACGGGGGCACCGCGGATAGGGCATGACCCGCGGTGCGTCCAAATATATACAAGTATAAAAAGAACACAATACGTCACTATGCACACCAATCAAGTAATAAAACAATTAGGTCGGGCTCAAGGAGTCGCTAAGTGACTCGCGCCTGTAATGCCACGCTTCTGTTATAAACTTTTTACAGATAAAATCAAACAGTGACCCAACATTTTTTCCAAAGTCAAATGCTTGTTCGCCAAGTAAAAAATAAAGTTTTCTTATTTGTGAGGAACCCATGTATTTGTACCATACGTGCTCCATACCGCAATCTCTCAGACTATTTTCCAACATAAATATATATTTGACTCTAATATGGTTTGTTGTACTACATTTAAACATGAAATGCGGAAGATCCTCTTTTTCGCGGTGACACAAATTGCAAATTTCATGTGATAATCCCCATCTGGCGAGATCTTCATTCAACCCCAAACAACCGACCCTGGCCAAAAATTTTAATCCGCCTCCAGCAAAATTTCCAAAGTCATAAATGTATTTACTGCCAAAAGTAGAACCCTAAAACAACCGAAACCAGTACAAAGAACTTTTATCATCAGAGTCTTGAAAAAATTCTAACTTGTAACTTTCTAAACTTAATTTTCGATAAGGGTGCAGCCAGCCGTCGTTTTTGCTTGTCAACGCACGGTCCATTCCTACATTAATCAGAATTTGGTGAATTTCATAAATATAAGGCCAGGGTGGTTTCGTTTGACCATCATAACTTCCCAAAAGTTCATTAAAAACTTGTTTACATAATCTGTTATCAGGCAAATCGTAATTTAGTCTGTGGTAATACTTGATTCGGATTCGATCTAAAATTTACTTAAGTGGTAACCATCCAAATTCTCCTAAAACCGCTGAAACAGCCGGAGAGGATATATATATATATATATATATATATATATATATATATATATATATATATATATATATATATATATATATATATATACACATATATATATATATATATATATATATATATACATATATATATATATATATATATATATATATATATATATAATATATATATATATATATATATATATATATATATAACATAATTCTTCCACGGTTACCAGCAGGAGGCAGATCTTAGGGCCATTTATTCCACCCTTAACGTGGGAGGGAACACGGAAACTATACAAATATATCCCTTCATTGATTACATGTGAAGAATGCACATTTTGTAGCATCTGTCATGACGTACAGCTGTAAATATTTTATAAAAGTTATTAAATTGCACCAAGACCTTAAATGACTTTGTTGTGTAGGATCACTTGCTTTTCTGCTGCAAAAGTAATCACATTTTGATTCAAACTCAGATGAACTTTTTGTGTATAATAAACTTACTTGTTTTGATAGCCTGTCAGGCCGTGCCGGATCTACACGGACACTGTACAGTGTCACTTGTCACCCCAGGCAAGCCGGAAGAGAGTCTCGTCCCACTGATGATGATGACCGACAGCGCGGAGTGGATCGATTTGGTGTTCACGGAGGCTGTAAAGCAGGTTGAGTGCTGTGAGTCACACGGCCAATCCTCCCTGAGGGCATCATACAACGACCAGCCACGTGTTTCGGCGACCAGATCAGGACCCGTATGACCAAACTCATTCATATTTTGTTTAACAGGCCGGTCTTTCATTTCACTCCTGTGGTCATGCCTGGCATTCACAGATACCTGGGCTAGCTTGCATGAGAAGTAACGATGTTTCACCAAGGAACCTATAAAATTACTGGAAATTTTATAGGCTCCTTGGTTTCACACAATGCACATCGTGATGCTAAAGTGGCAGGAATCAAGACATGAAGCACCAGACACAATTCTGTGGGACTACCGGGCTTAGTCACAGAGTAATAGCAACAGAATAAAATACACAAAAAGGTGATACTTTAAGATTCAGATGTTTTCATCTATCTATCTGTCTGAGCTTGTTGAGTTTAAATATTTGTGCAAATAGTGAAACAACAGCGAAATTAAATCATCTGCAAACCAAATAATGCAATTCTGTCATCAACATGGTATTTACCTACGTCTGAGCAAGGACGCGCACTAAACCATGTTAAAGTTGGCAGGTCTATGGACCAAAGTTCTGACGGAAAAATCAAAATTTAAAAATAAAGAGAAAGAGGCAGCGACAGAGAGAGAAAAAGTTGAATTTGGTGTAGAAGAATGTATGGTATAAGTTTTTAGGGGGGCGCGTGCTTTTTTTCAAAAGAAAAAAGACTTTTTCCTGCAATCCAAACCCCGCCAACCCGCCCAATGTCCGCCCAGGGAAATGTGCGGGCACGCCACGCACATAAGTACAAAATTTCGAAGAGGGTAACGACTGACCTATGTGGCTTAATATGTGTCATCAGTTTTTGTATCTGTGGCAGTTTCCTAAATATGATCTTCCACAATTACTGTCATCTCACACTGGGTGAACTTCAGATGTATAGCTTTATATCCGTGGGCAACATACAGTTAGTGATCCAAAGGTAAGGGCCATGCCACAAAACTATCAACGCTTTGTTTCGGTGCACGATGGGCGCTCTCTCTGCTGATTGCTGGTATATTTTTTTTCTGAAATTTTCGTTCTTGGCAATGGCTCAATAAACGCACCGTTTATCATGAACAATATGAGTTATGCATGTCAAGTTCCCTCCCCAACTGCATACCTGATTGCCTAGTCTCGATTTGTGAGATATGGCGAGATACTGGTCGGTTCCTGCAGGGGACAAGCGGGATATATCTAATATTTTGGAAATACAGAATACTTATTAAAGGCACATGGAAATATTTCTTATATAATGCTCGGAAGTACTGGAAGAATACCAGTATGGCATTTGTGAACTTCAAGTTCTCCAAAAATGCTAATTTTGTGACAAATGAGCAAATGGTCTGTCTGTGACAGTGATGTGACCCGCACGTCCCCCGTGATCGCCAAGCGTCAAACTCGTACTTTGTGACGGGAAATCAATATACATACTGCGTATAAGACAAACTTTTCAAATCAACTGTTCTTGTCCACAGGTGTGCTCAAGGCACTTTTAACCAAACATTTACGATATCAAGAAATCATGTTAAACAAACGATTCGTCAGGATATTTGGAAGTATTCTCTCTCTCTCTCTCTCTCTCTCTCTCTCTCTCTCTCTCTCTCTCTCTCTCTCTCTCTCTCTCTCTCTCTCTCTCTCTCTCTCTCTGAGAGAGAGAGAGGGTGAAGCTTGACACAAGTCATTCCCTCGACTTAAGGACTCTATTTACAAGCAGGAAAACCAACTTTGAAGCTAAGGAAAGTTCCTTTTATTGATGTTAAAGCATTTATATGTGGGTCAATTGGAATGGACATGGACTGCATATTGATGCAAAGATAAATGTTCGTCCTTGACCAATGGTTAAATAAACACAATGATGGTGAAACGGATGGTTTTGTGCTATTTTTTTATTATTCTTCACCAAAACAAGTAGCAAAATTGGGGAAATAGTTTCATTTCATTCCCAACAATAATATCTCAAAACGTTTTCCATATTTTTTGTATCTGGTTTGGTTGATGCATTACTACTTGATACAGTTGGAAAAGTCAGATTTCACACCTATTTCATTGAGAAGGCCAATTTCCAACTTTAAGGCAGGGTTATAAATGAACTAAACAAAATACAAAAAATATAGGCCTTTTTTTCATCAAATTATTAGAAATGAGATGAAATCATTTTCAACAAATAACCATAATTAGCATAAATCACAACCCTTTCACTATCATTCTGTTTACTTAACAACTAATCACGAACAAACATTTACCTCTGCATTACTCAGTAGTACATGTCCGTTTCAACCCGAATATACATACTTCAACTACCTTTGCATCAAGAAAAAGTACTCTAGACAGCTATTGAGTTGTGTTCTGTCAAAAAGTCAGTTGTAAATAGAATCCTTTTATGCACACAACTTTGAAGGGACCATACTTAATGACTCTTTGATTAATAGAGGGTGTGAAATGTGTAATCTTTAATCACCCTCTATACTTTCATATCTGTCGTGGGGTTTCCCTGTCTTTCAATCGATTATATATAATATATATATATATATATATATATATATATATATATATATATATATATATATATATATATATATATATATATATATATATATATGTATATATATATATATATATATATATATATATTTTCATTTACTTACACATTTTCAGAGAATCCAACCCTATTCGTCTGAACTGCGTCAGTGCCAATTGCGACTAAAGTCGAACGACCTAAACTGAAACCTCTACGAAATATATGAGGGTGTTTTCTGGCGGGTTTTATTTTTTATTGTTTGTTTTATATGTCATTTTAAATTTTAAAATAAGACCAACCAAACCAAATCAATAAGGAAACTTTCTATTACAATGACACCGGTCTTTTGTGGACACCATTGGGGCTGGTGAAAATATCCACAGTAGGTACGTGTCCACATCGGACAGGTGGGCTATTTTTAACATGTAATTGACTTTTTGGCAGTGGGCAAATTGTGCCCATGTTACACAGGTGCCTACTTTTTAGAGGACTCCACAAGGACAGGTTTCTGGCGAGCACAAGAAAGCTCTTATGGGTACGTGTGTGTAGGACTGTAGACGAAGTCTCTATGGTGATGATTTCGAATCCAGTGTATCCAAGATGGCGGCACATCGGGCGATAGTATGAAAACTACTCTGGCTCTCTGGGTAAACGACGAATAATTGTCAATCGCTAAAATTATTCAGCAATGTATGTGCCTGTATTCTTTAAACCAATGCTTCTAATTAATAAGAAGGGGGGTAAGGGGGTTCAGTACGCTGGTACAGGTAATTATTTTTCTAGAGTACGCAGTACGGAAAATAGAAATCTTTCAAAATTTTGGATAGTACGAAGTACGCAAAACAAGAGGGCTTCCAGTACGCTAAATAAAAAGCCCCAGTACGCCAGTACGGGAAACCCCTTACTGACCCTCTAACAAGAATCTTTAGCTATTTATGCTTCCATTTTGACAAAATTCCGACCATTGACCAGTGGCTACAGGTGCCGTGGACTAAGCTTCCAAACGCAAAGCAGTTGCCACATTTTGACTGGCCGTCCCTTGGGACATGATAGAATAAAGATGCACAGGACCAACCAATCCATGGCGCACCAGCTACATAAGGATTAACGCTGGGCTCGCCTTTTACGCTGCTAGCCATTTACATATTATACCTTAGAGGAAAATCCACACCCATGATTGGTTAATCGGGAGACATTTTTGTTTTTCACAGCGGCCGAAAATAATTACCGTTGTTTAATCTGTATGCCACGCCATGTTTTCATGTATACTTTCATCCATGAAACGTACACAGTAGGCAACAATTTGTGTCCCATGCCATCCAATATACCGTGTTACATTCACAGAATGACACAAGGCGTGACGTATATAACACACTCATGGCCCTGGTAGACAGGCTTTCTACAGACATGTACGTGCAACTGCTATTATTTTCATGGATGGGTGGGGCCCTTCAGCAGCTGCCTCTGTAGCATGGTTCCCAGGCTACACTACCGCTTGTTACTTGGCGCTTTGATCGCTCCCAGGAGAAAGGCACGTACAGAGGGGCGAGGCAGGGCATTTTTACTCTTGTTATTCCACAAGAATGCAAAACATAAGCTAGAAAGGATACTGCGGATCTATCTGGGTGCAAGAAACAAAATCTGTCCTTAAATGTTGTGACAATCCAAACTTGGGCTAATACGTGCAGATTGGTTGTTATCTAAAGATAATCTGTTGTAGGCATAGCCTAAGATGCGAGCATCGGCATTACAAAGTATCGACAATAACGTCGCTGGACCAGGCAGTACATAGCACCTGGTCGTTAGGTCCCTCTAGCGGCCATTTACTAAACCAGTCTAGAGGGGAGAGGCCGTACTACCTTGAACAAGTGAACGAAATTATCTGCCGTTTAATTTTTCTTTCTGCGAGACGCTGTTCCACCAATTTAAGTATTGTTTGCAATATTTTCATATCGCCATTGAACTAGTGCCGTATTCTGTGGCACAGACGTAGTGCGTACCGAGAGTGATTGTTGGATTGTCGCGCAACACCAAAATCGGAGCAGGCTTTGGCAACATGGCGTTTTGGGACGGGGGGGGGGGATAAGTGTGACTAGAACTTATTGGAAGTTGCGATCTGGAAGGCCCCGAGAAGCAACCTGGTGACAGCACATACAGTGTGCAGATAATAGTCACAAGGTGAGACGCAACAAATACTACATACTTTGGGATGATTTTTTTTGGTTACCCTCACACCTGTCAAGTTTTTCTATTCCGCGGAAACCCACTTCCAGCCCCAGAAGCGTGTTTGCCAGGGCCACGTTCCATCGAGGTGTAACGATGCAAGTCAGTGAATCGTTATCATTCATTACACTCTGCCTACAACGTTTTCTGAAGCCTAGTTATGAGTTATTGACATGATTTCCATAAAGGCCGGTAAGTGTGAGACTTTGGTGTAAATGCAACTGCGAAATTTACCCGTGGTGCCTAAAAAACGCAATGGCCGCGCCCACGTGCGCGTGCGCAGTAGGGGGTGACGAAGAAAATCAACTTCGTAGGCTAGATACTGAGTACTCTTCTGATTGGATAATTTACCGTTCTGTTATATCCCATATTCACACGTGTTTATGGTAAGAGCTCGCTGACGCTCGCTAATAATATGTTGTCGGCATAGCCTAAGATGCGAGCGTCAACATTACAAAGTATCGATAATAACGTCGCTGGATCAGGCAGTACATAGCACCTGGTCGTTAAGTTCCTCTAGCGGCCATTTACTAAACCAGTCTAGAGGGGAGAGGCCGTACTACCTTGAACAAATGAACGAAATTATCTGTCGTATAACATTTCTTTTTGTTAGACGCTGTTCCACAAATTTAAGTATTGTTCGCAATATTTTTATATCGCCATTGAAGTAGTGCCGTATTCTGTGGCAGAGACGTGGTGCGTAGGGAGAGTGATTGTTGGATTGTTGCGCGGCAACACCAAAATCGGAGCAGGCTTTGGCAACATGGCGTTTTGGGGCCCCGGGGGGAGGGGGATAAGTGTGGCTAGAACTTATTGGAAGTTTCGATCTGGAAGGCCCCCGAGAAGCAACCTGTTGACAGCACATACAGTGTACAAATACTACATACTTTGGGATGATTGTTTTGGTTACCCTCACAACTGTCAAGTTTTTCTATTCCGCGGAAACCCACTTCCAGCCCCAGCAGCTTGTTTGCCAGGTCCACGTTCCATTGAGGTGTAAGGATGCAAGTCAGCGAATCGTTGTCATTCATTACACTCTGCCGACAACGTTTATGAAGCCCAGTTATGAATTATTGACATGATTTCCATAAAGGCCGGTAAGTGTGAGACTTTGTTGTAAATGCAACTGCGAAATTTACCCGTGGTGCCTAAAAAACGCAATGACGGCTCCCACGTGCGCGTGTGCAGTAGGGGGTGACGAAGAAAATTAACTTCGTTGGCCAGATACTAAGTACATACTCTTCTGATTGGATAATTTACCGTTCTGTTATATCCCATATTCACACGTGTTTATGGTAAGAGCTCGCTGACGCTTGCTATCAATTGTGACTTCAACAATACAGAACGTTATCATTTGCCAATAATACATCGATTCGAATTCTAAAGAACTGTCCCAATGCATTGTTGCAAAGCCATGTTATGTGTCCAAATACAAGTAGACGGGTACCTTGGTAACCATGCTGTCAAATGTTAGAATAGTAGGCTAATGTCAGATATTCTACAAACATTCATAATGGTCCCTTTAGATTCTAGCTTAACCTTTACGAAAACTTTCTTTTAAAGGAATACTTGTTTCTTGTCTCCCTAGAACTGTGAAAGTAGGTAGCCGGCGCGGTAATTCTGATCCACACAGGCAAGCGGGAACCAATCACATGACCTGATGATCCCAGCAGACGCACACAAGGCAAGGTGGGCCACTAAAGAAGGATTGATGTTTTAATGATTTATCGTTTTACTTTACAAGAAAATATTCACGTCGGGTAGACAGTTCATCCCTCAGATTCACAACAGGCCCGTAAACAGTTCAGAATTTGTTGGATTTTTTTCAGAAAACATGAAAGTGGAACAGCGAGGGATCGAGCATGGAGCAACCAAGTGTGTGGGGGGGGGGGGGGGGGGGGCTGGGAGGGGGATGTAAAAATTTGTGTTAAGGTGACACTTTAAATGGTGCATCTTGGGGAATCCTTTCCCAGTTTATTTGGTTATATGTATGTTTCATTATTCACTGCTTCTGCAATACACTAAATGATTAATTTAACTTTTAAGGGTCGAACACAGGGGGAAGGTGGGCAAGGCGGAACTCTTTGTGAAATACATTATGTCCTTTGCAGAGTGGAACATCTTGGGAAAATGTTAAAGTTTTACAGGTGGAATTCCTTGTTTGATTTAATATTTTTTGGCAGGGGTAAGGTTGGTGGAGGTGGAACTCTTTTACAACACACATTGTGTCCTTTTTTAAGGGTGGAACTCCTTGGATTGATTGATTATTTGAGGGATCGGAGCTCCTTTGCGATATACATTATATTTTTTTTAGGGTGCAACTCCTGGTTTTTATTTTTATCTTTTTTTAAATTTTGGGATGGAACTCCTTTGGGAAATACATTATATCCTTTTTAGGGTGGAACTTCTGTAAAAAATATTAATTTTTAAGGGTGGAACTCTATGTTTTTATTCTTTTTTACGGGAAGGGTGAGCGTGAGGTGGAATTTCTTTGCTAAATACATTATATCCTTTTTAGGGTGGAACATTATATCATTTGGAACAACCGGGAAAATATAGAATTTTTAAGGGTGGAACTCCTTGGATTTTTTTCTTTTTTCGGTGGTGGGGATGGGGTGAAACTCCTTTGCGAAATTAAATTATACCTTTTCAGGGTGGAACTCCTTGGAAAAATATTTAATCTTCTTTGATTTTTTGGTGGGGTGGATGGGTGGGTGGAGTGGAACTTCTTGGAGAAAACATTAAGATTTTAAGGGTGGAATGGTTGTTTTTATTTGGGGGAATTGGCTACGTTGGGTGGAATTCCTTTGTAAAATACATTATACCTTTTTAGGGTGGAAGTCCTTGGAAAAATATTAAACTTTTACGTGTGGAACTCCTTGTTTGTATTTTTTTGGGGGGGTGGGGGGCGGAGGTGGAGTGGAACTCCTTTGCAAAAATACATTATAGTCTTTCAGGGAGGAACTCCTTTTTTAAAAAAATTTTAATATGTTTTTTCTCAACCTCTGTTCTGTTCCCTTTCTTTCTTTTGTCTTTCTCTTTTCGCTTTTTTTTGGAGGGGGGTGGGACTCCTCAGCCGAGTGGGGTGGTTTATTTGACGCACCTGACCCCCCTCCCCCATTATGGGCGTGTTTGACTATTCATCAGGGCCGCCACAGCCAAGGGCGTACTTTGTATACTGTACATATTATGACAGCTAACAGCACGTGACTTAACGTTCACTTAGGAACATTGTTTCATAAGCATTCTAACTTCAAAATGATCATCAATAAAACGTGTTAATATGAGAAACTATAGGAAGGGTAGAAAGTGTAATACCCCCCCCCCCCCCACACACACACACACACGCACACAATAGAAGGATTGGTGATATGGAAACAATGAAAACACCTGAAACAGCTAAAACATATAGCCCCGCTATATAAGGCCAATGAAATAACATCCTCAAGGGGATTATAGGCCCAAGTAGATCATAAAAAAAAGGTGGCACCATAGTTGAATACTGGGCATTTGGGACAGGTAGGGATTAGAATCAAACTTATGTAACACAAGTCAGTACATGCACTGTCTAAAGAAGGACTATAGCTCAACTCAATGGTCAAACTATTGTGAGTGGCCCTGCCCATAGGGCATTTTGCTGGGTGACTTTTGCTTACGACAGATATACTTTCAAGTATAATTTAAGAGGTTGCTGTATGGTCTCTAAACTCTGGCAAGATGATGTGAACCAGCTTTTCCCAGCAGTCACATTGAGGACATTCATTTTACACTTTTTGCAACTGGCAAAATGATCATAATGCGTATGAAACAACTATCTCAAATAGAAAATACAGTCCTAACATGCATCATATCATTGAGTTGGATCTATAATTATTCATAAGTGGAGCAATCATACATAAGTACAACATTTCAGCAAGTTGCATTTCACTATGAAGCTCTATATGCTAACGGTAGGTGTGTCCTTGGTAAGCTCCTGTTCCATTAAACCCATGGTGTATAAATGTTACAGAGAACAACCTTTAGCTTTGTGTGTGGACAATAATTTTTATTGGCCACTAATATTTCCTTCCAGTATGTTACTAAATCTAAAGTGGCTAAACCTGATCGGTATGCAAATCACCTACCTATCCCAGAGTATGTGTACCGATTCCAATCCCTAGTTTCTGTTGGCATGAGAGTGCAGAATGTTATTGTCACTTGTACTTTATTGATGGCTTTGCAAAATATCCATTCAGATTGTCCCCAAGTGCAAAAGAGTAGCTGGACTATAGCAACCCTTGTCAAGTCTACATCAACAAGGCATGCCATTTCAATGCTACTCACCGAAATACCTCCCAAGGTGTATCATCATTACACTGATATAGTTCTGTCAGTAGGAATATTGATCTTAATTTTTGACATCTTATCCAGCACAGTTGCCAAGGTAAAAACAAGTCATGAGAGGGAGAGAAAACCACAGTTGCCAAAGCAGACATTACAAGGAGAGATACCATCTAGATGAACTTTACTATACTTCAAACAAGCCAGCTAATTTTTCCAACAAACACGAACTCTATGATGTGAAAGTTGAATGGTGATACCCCTGAACACTAAAATATATCAAAAAATGCTGAAGAGACAAGAGACCTATACTCTGAATAGACGTTCAGTGAGATGCAAGCTGCACAGCAAAGTGGTAGTGGAAGGCTTGGATTCCCACTGGAATGCTGATCTGGGAGACGTGCAAAGTTAAGCCAAGTTTAATGGAGGTGTCAAACTCATCTTGTTGGTCATTGACATATTCAGTCGCTATGTGTGGGTATGTACCTTAATATCCCAGAAATGTCTGGAGGTGGCTAAAGTTTGGATAGTATTTTCAGAGTGGCAGACAACCCAAACATATTCTCCAAGTAGATCGAGGTATGGAATTTTCTTAATTGAGGCAATTACTCAATCAGTATGATATACATCTAATATTGGCCAACAATCTAGCCAAGGCCAATTATGCAGAGAGCACTATAAGAATCATCAAGAGCAACATTTTCAGATCCGTGATGTCTAAATAGGTTCACAAGTACGTGAATGTGTTGTACGAGCTGGTAAAGGCTTATAACGATACTAACCACAGCAGTTTGGGGAGGCCGCCTTCACAAGTGAATGAAGACAATGAAGGAGAAGTGAGTTTGGATCAGTACCTGCTGTGAAGAAAAGACAAATCTAAGAAACAAAAGTACAAGCTCCAGATTGGCAGCATGGTGGGGATTTCCCATCTTGAGACCACATTCCAATGAGAGTATCAACAAAAGTGGATGGGGAAACAGTTTAAGATCACCAAGCAATACAAGAGAAATGGTATTCCCATCTATAAGCTCCAAGACTGAAGTGTTGAAGATATCAATGGGAGCTTTTACCAACAAAAACTCCAAGTTGTCCATGGAGATGTGGACACGCTATTTCAAGTAGAGAAAGTGTTGAGAAGATGAACCAGAAATGGACAGAGGGAAGTGTACATCAAATGGTTAAATTGGCCTAAGAAGTACAATAGTTGAATTCCAGCAGGCAAAGTAGAATTATCCGAAAATCAATAAGTAGACATCGAGTATCATGAGTTCTTATCAGTGTTAAGTGAAGACTGCAAAACAGTTTTTACAGGAAATAATCCTGCAGATTTTACAATCCAGTCACCAGGTATCATCGATTTAAAAGGCACTTGGGTGTGTGCGCTCACTGAGATTTATCTTGACAACAAGTTTGTAACCACATCTAAACAGATTGTGCTGTCTTCTCACCTGATTGAAGAATCCTACATAAGTGATACCCAGTGTTGAGACGTATACCCATAGTGTCAAACAAAGACATTTCTCTCACCTTTGTGCTCCCCACTACTTCAAAATCAAGCACACAGGATTCACGTGCATCTGAGAGATCCAGACTTACAAACCATTCAGTTTACCAGTGGACAATAATCTTGTGTATTACGTTCAAAACACATTGCATAATGGCATGCAAATAGTTTAGAAAAACATGACCCATATTCATAAATTTTGAAACCAGCAATGACAGCAAAGAGATTCCAGTGTTATCAAAGCATCAACATGCATCTTCCAATAATATTGTGAAGAAGACCGATTGGTCCAACTGGGTCACCTTTTTCGACAACATGGCCAAAGGAAAAGTTCCTTACACATCTGATAAATATTACATCATCCCACATAATCCAAAACGTGGCCAGACACAAAGTGAACCTGTCAAACCGGTGATCAACCTCGTCACCCCAGGGGCTCAAAATATATATAGAACATGCCAAAGGGGAACTGAAGGAGGAAAAGTTCATAAGTAGTGGACAGAAAAGACAGCCAGTCAGAGAAACCAAGAATCAAGGAAAAAAGCAGAAAGAAGTCAGACATATATCATCAGATCAAAGATGGAGACCTCTATTTAAGTCCCTACCCCCAAGAAATGGGTATTGGAGGAATAAAGGGGATCAACTACAGACCTACTAGTCAACTCACCCCTGTCTGCCATCACCTTTTCCAACCCTACCAGCTACAACAACATAGATCTCATAGAAACACATCTTTATGTGAAGTGTCATATCCTAAAAGGGGATGGGTTGACCTTACCACCTGTTCCAGTAAGTCCTTCTATCCCTGACAAAGCCAAAGTGAGTCCCATCAACAACCTGTTAGGGAGCATGTGGAGTAAAATAGATATGAGTGCTCAATGCATGTGATTACCTCTACTGTTACCACCAATTATGTGTACAACAACCTACCTGGACAGCTTGCTGACCCAAGGAAATGAAGGAGAGACCACTCCACTGCAAGCTCAAATGTTCTACAAAGATGGCAGCGGGGGGGGGGGGGGGGGGTAATGACAATGATCCATTTATGGACACAATTGTGGGCCTAAGAGCTGCATACTTGCAAGAAGGAAAGTGATGGACATGGAAAGTCCCATTTTCATGGAAATTTGTCAAACAGAGCATCTTATTTTGGATGGAGTCTTGATGGATATCAAGGTGTACCCCAACCCAGAAAGTTTTACATGGATCAGTGCTGATCCCTCACCCGGTTACAAACTGGAAATCGTCATCATGATGAAAGTCTGCATGGTTCAAGTGTTGCCAGACATTACAGGTAAGCCTTACAAACATCTCCTGCTAAATACTTCATAAATGACTCCAACCCCAAGACCGTTGCAGTACCACAAGGACAGTGTGGATTGACATTGGAACACGTGCGTATTCCATGGAGATTGTCCAAAACAGATTGTTGTGGCTTTAGTGTCTTTAGCTGCCTAGAATGGATCCTTTACCATCAATCCCTTCAAGTTCCAACATAACAAATGCAATTTTGCAGCCTCATTGGTTACAGGTACTGGTACCTACCAGTCTGACAAGGCTCAGTATGCCTTCGATCTCAGTGAGTCACTGGATCAAGAGTACCAACTCAAACCCAAGTGAGGCAATACACATCTGGAACTCAAGTTTTCCAAAAGTTCACCAGAATCTGTGACAGCCACAGTACAGATTGACAGGTCACAATGTTTCATGATACAATGAATGCTCAACAGTTGCAGTCTTACTAAGATACAAGTGAACACATCAGCAATTGGGAGCACTCTGTCCTGGCAACTGTATACCTAAACACGTGACCTCCAGACCCAAAATCTACATTGTCATTACAGACCCAAGAGGATATAAGGGATGGCACTGGGCAGCATTTTACTTTCCTGTTGAAGGTACATGTGAATAATCCATGGACGACCACAAAAAGACTACCTTGGTTCAAGGAGAGTTTCAAGAACAGTCCAACATACATTTACAATACAATCAGGATACAAAACTTTGGATCAGTAACGTGTGGACCTTCTGTCTATTTTATGCCATACTAAAGTGTTGTGGATGGACTTTACAGTGCATTACAAAGGTGTTTGACTTTGACTTGAGATCAAAAGAATATTTCATACTCTATTTTATGAGGAGACTCTATCATCAAAAACAGGAAAGCGAGACTACAATGTGTTTACAAGAGGACTTAAGCCTCAATGAATGGACTGTCCAATATCAGGCTGTGACATGCTTGGATTTTCTGGCGAGGAGAAAGGGGTTAAATAACATTGAGAAGACATTTGTACTTTGTTCATGTCATCAAGAAAGCGTACAGACAAAAGTGGATGGACATTGCCCCACATAGCCATACTGAATGTAACATGCTGATGAAATCTGAAGACTTGCATTACATATTACTAATAGAACCAAGAAAATGGTGTCATTGGGTGGGTATGAAAGTGGACAAAAAGAAGACTTTTCATTATGAAAAACAATGTCCCATATATCCTTTCCACGTTTGTAACGTACAAAACCGTACCAAAAAAGAGGGGGTCTGAAAGCCAGTATTATTTAGCTAGCCATGTCCCTGACGTACAAAAACGTGCCAAAAACCAGGTCTGAGGACCAGTATGATTTAGCTACCGACGTCTGTAAAGGCCTCCTCAATCTTGATACAGTTGCTGGATGGTTCTAGCAACATTCTGGGCTACTTTCAAGCAAGAGAATACACGGCCACATACTGCACGAGTCAGTCTGAAGTATCTCCAGCAGCACAACATCCAAATGTTGCCATGATTAGCCCAATGTCCTGAGATGTGCCAGGCTGTTGAGTCAGGGACGAGTACAACCACGCTGGACCAACTAGTTCAGTGGCTCACGGACCAGTTTAACCAAATTCCCAGGGTCAAGATGGTCCAGTCTTGCCAGTGCCGTAGCCAGGCTGAGGCAGAGGAGGCGCTTGCCTCCTCTGAATTTTGGCAGATGATGTTAGGAGTTAGCATAGAAATAGTTTATTTAGCCTCAACAAGACTTGTCAAGTTTAAGTAATTTACACAAGAAAAACAAAAAGACCCTATTGTAACTAAGATTTTGAGTCACTCATAGTGATCGAAGATAAGAGCATCACAGAAGGCGTACTTTTTTCAATGATTACTTGTATCTTTGCCCTAGGAGCAAATTCAATTCATATACAATTATCAAAAATAGTCACATTTAAGTAAAATTTTGAGAATTTATATATATATAAAGTCTTTTTTTCCTTGAAAACCCACCAAATTACACCATTTTATGTGCCATTTTTCAAAAGTTTTCAATCTTGAGAGGGGGGCACGCCCCCCTCCCAAACCCATCCCCCACTTGTACCCTTTGCCTCCTCTGTTTTAGAAGGCTGGCTACGGCCCTGCTTGCATGAAGAAGTGTGGTGGTCACACCTGCTAATAAAGCGTGCAACCTTCAAATGAACAAAAAGGCCCGTTTCAACAACACCACATCCTTCCAAAAGAGGCAATAAAAGCACTGGTACAATAAAAGAAATTAACTCCCTATACACATCGTATGGTAGTGAAGCGTGGAGTGTATTCTCAGTAAAAGACCCGAATGAGAGTAATTTTACCAATTATGTGTCAAAACCATACCTGAAAGCATTCACACTAAAATTGGTAAGCTTGTTTTAGGTATTCACAGGAAAGCCACCAATGAGGCAGTCAGAGCAGAGCTTATGAGCTTCATCGATATCTTATGTAACAGTGTAAAATGTTGGCAATACTAAGTCAACAGTGAACATTATTCTATGAGGTATAAATGTTTATTAGAAAATTATGAACTCTGTAATTTGGAAGAAAACTTGCTGGCTAAAATATATAAAACACCTGTTATTTAAGTTAGGTTTTTAGGAAACTTCGAATAATTTTGCTGGACGAAAACTAAGATATGTAATCGACTTGCTTAAAAAGAGATTTGAGATTATTTACTCCTGTGGTTGGCTTTAAGAAATAAATGGTTTGAACTCTAATGACCAGCATAAATTACGAACATGCAGCAAATTCAAAGCAAAATTAGAAATGGAGAGATATTTGGATCTTAGAATTCCTGTACAAAAATGTAACAAATTCAGTAAGTAAAGAATAACCAGTCACACGCTTCAAATAGAATCTGGCAGGTACACAAGGCCAAAAATCCCGGTGGACCAAACAACTTGTCAGATATGCAATACAAACTCTTGTTGAGAATGAAACTCATTGAGTAACAGATTGTGGTAGATATCATGATATCAGACAAATATTATACTGGGAGCTGACTGATAAATCTAACTTTTTTACGGTTTACACAACGCTGAAAAATTTGCTTTGATAATGTCTTTAGGGGGAGGAAGTTTGTCTACCTGCCAATCAATATTAATTCCTGTTAATTCTGCATTTGATCGAAGGACAACCCTAATTGGCCACTGAGCTTACTGTGCCCTTTTACTGTGTGAGGGCTTTGTGTTGTGGTGCGGTTGGGGCGGTTCTGGCTGTGTCACCGTAGGATCTTCGGCGAGAGTTGCTCAAGGGCACCTCAGCAACTCGCCATAGGTCCCACAGGGGGCGTGATTGGAGTTGCCTTGGTCGAGGCCCTGACATTCTCATATGGGGACTTATATGTTACTGTTTGTGTATACACATACAGACATATTCTCGCTTGGAGCACCTGTGTGTATGAGGCAAATGTGAGATAGAGATATTTCGTTGTTTTGCTATTATAATTTACATTGTACTTGTAGTTATTTTGCTATGTTAGTATAGTATCATGCTGTACTGGTTTATGGCAGTTAAGTGCTTCATACGCATGCGTTGGAGAAGGGGGTGTTTTTTTGGCCAAGAGTATATACTCTTGCAGTGTTATTAACAGTGGTATGTACATATATCGTAATTTATGGACTGCAATATGCATCTGTATACAAGGTGCATTTCCTTCAGAGATGCCAACATTCGAAATGCAATTTTCGGGACATTTAAGTGAGGTCATCAGGGACAGAGAATATTTGGCAAGGAGTATATGAAATTCTCAGTTTTAATGCGGGACAAGCACCATAAAATGGTCAAAATTTCAGCTGATTTCAGGGAATGATGATGGACAGTTGGCATCTGTCCTCTACATGGTATTCCTGGTAACTTCCACACGAGGGTTGAATTTGTTTATTGAGTCTCATCTATCTCGAAATTTACTATAAGCTATGGTGGCACAAAAGTGCCGACTAAAATATTTCTCTCTCTCTCTCCGTAAAAATGCGAAGGCGAAAACAAGAAAATAAGAAAACAGAACAGCGAAAACAAGAAAACACGAAGGCGAAAATGCGACAACCCAACCGCGAAAACACGACAGAAAATATGTCGTGTTTTAGCACTCGCATTTTCGTGTTTTCGTGTTAGCGTTTTCTCGATTTCTTGTTTTACTGTTTTCTTCCTTGGTCGAAAACAAGAAAACACGAAGGCGAAAACACTAAACTATAAAACACGAAGGCGAAAATGCGAAAACACGACAGCAATTATGTCGTGTTTTCGCACTCGCATTTTCGTGTTTTCGTATTAGCGTTTTCTCATTTTACTGTTTTCGTTTCTTGATCGAAAACGTCACAACTTGATAAAGGAAGTAATTTGGGATTTTCAGAATTTCACGAACAAGCTTTTTCAAGATGAGGTTTATATTATTAAATTATGCATGTGCATACATCATTCATATTAGCTAACGGAATCGGCGATTGATCACTTAAAAAGATTGTTATTTAACAGTTTTCATTGTAATACATAATTGAGCTCTTGTGCCGGTTTCCGTTTCCACACGATTAAGTCCAGCAGGCATGTTTTAAGCTACATTTCTGCATGTGATTAAAGTGCATGCCCTGGTGTGTAGTTCAGTAGGTCTAAATCATTGCATATATGAACGTCCTTATTTCATTTAAAGAACATATCATATTCATCAAATTTGAATTTAGAAGCAAACATGTAGGCTTTATTAGCCTCTGTGTAGAAATTGGGTCATCAGCGGGGAACCAGCACAAGACTCGTTTCAGTGCCATTTATCCCAAAATATTACATTCATGTAATGTTCGTTATTTTTGTGTTTTACATATTACATACACTCCAATGTGATATGAGATAGTAACAAAATGATGGATAACTACTGATGAGAGATTTTGTGTATCATATACACAAGGATGTGATGTGATATAGGGATGATATGATGGATAACTTAGGTCTATATGTTTCCTTGTACACGTTTTGCAATTTGCTTATGTATGGCATACACAAGGATGTGATGTGAGATAGTGATAATATGATGGATAACTTTTGCAATTTGCTTATGTTTGGCATACACAAGGATGTGATGTGAGATAGTGATAATATGATGGATAACTTAGGTCTTTATGGTTCCTTGTACACATTTTGCAATTTCCGTGTATATATTTATTTAAATTCCTTGAATATATTCTGTTGTCAGCTGTTGAATTTGTGAACAATATACGATCCATTTTCGTGGGTAGAGTCTGAGCTTTGGGAAGAGGTGCATTTGAGCATTTCACACAATCCCGGGACAGGAAAATTGTCAGACGGTGTCTGAAGACCATGACAAAACACATCTACAAATCTGGCATATCACTTTTTATGTAATTTTTCTGTTCATCTAATAATGGAAAAGGAATCCAGAAATTAAAACAATTTTTTCGCCTTCCAAGGTTCAATTTGTTTTGCAAAGTTATGGCGAATAATATTCCGTACACTGTCCTGGTGTACGATTAAATATCTAGGAGAATGCACGAGTCTTATATTTCTTTATAAAAACACGAATCACATGAGCTGAAAGTCTATGTCACATTTTGCCTGTGTCTGTGCATCCTAATGAGATCGATATTTCGGTATGAACATTCAGATGTGATCAAATATCTTGTTACATACGGAAAACTCTACCCTGTAAAACATGTTATCAAACTTTATATCATAGCTACACATCAGAAGGATGTTAATATTCGTGTCATCATAATATGTACACAACAAATATATTTTTGTGTTTAATTTTTAGATGTGATGATACTTGGCTACACAAACTTCCCCATTGGAGGTGATTGAGATTGTCGTATAAAAATATGATTATTATTTTGTCACTTTCACCTTCCCAGACCTAGTTGACACTTTTATCTTCCTTGCGTGCTAATACTATTAGCTATTAGGATAGTTCCACAGCGCCTGATACAAGTCTACTGCAATAGACCAGTTGATAGGACTCCGGTTTATTCGGTTCACTTCGGGAAGCACCCCCTGTTTTGTTATGTCTGGTTGCCAACCCAGATAATTTTTTCCAAGAATTCTTCTTTCTTTCTTTCTTTCTTTCTTTCTTTCTTTCTTTCTTTCTTTCTTTCTTTCTTTCTTTCTTTCTTTCTTTCTTTCTTTCTTTCTTTCTTTCTTTCTTTCTTTCTTTCTTTCTTTCTTTCTTTCTTTCTTCTCATTTATTCGTATAAATCAAAATCCTACAACTTTTAAATCATGGTTCATTGGATACACGACTATTCCACACCAGGTTCACAATTTCATTGGTAAGTCAGTCACCATGGCAAGTTTGGTGGTTTTCGGAACAATAGCGGCTGAGAAAAACTCCGGACAAATTTGGGCGTGAAGAAGGAAAGAAAGAAAGAAAGAAAGAAAGAAAGAAAGACAGAAAGAAAGAAAGAAAGAAAAAGAGAAAGAAAGAAAGAAAGAAAGAAAGAAAGGAAGAAAGAAAGGAATGAAGGAGAGAGACAGAAAGAGAGAAAATTCCAGTGCTTACTAATACAGTGAAACCCGTCTAAAGTGGTTACCCTTGGGACCAGAGAAAAGTGTCCACTCTTGAGAAGGTCAGCCTTTCTGGGCAGTATGGATGAGTATGTGTGCATGTATATGTACATTATTTATACATGCACATATATATGTACAGTTTATACATATTATAGTTGAAGGGGATGTGTATACATGCAATACAAAACTGTCTTTCTTCCTTTATTACATAAACAAATTTTAACAGATGCTGTCAATAAACTACATAAACATGTACCTGTGAACCAAGACAAAAACTATACTGCCGCAGTATTGGCTATGAAGAACAGGCTTCATCTAACTGGTTACAAGAAAACAAAGACATGAAAGTGTCCACTGAGATGACACAAATTCTACCCTCCTTGGTCTGGCCGACTCAGGTCTGTATTTAGTCTATTTATAACAGAGGGTACACTCAGGCTTGTTCTGCCTAGAAGTCTGGAGCCTGTGTTCCCTTGGACTGGTAGGCTCAACAGACTGACATTGCCTCAGGCAAAACTAGGCCAGCTAGGACACCAGTTTTAGTCATGGTGCATTGACAGGTCTGTTCTGCACTAGTAGAAACTATAGCCTGCCTGGTACTTATGGCAGCATGGAGTCAATCTGTTCCTGCATGAACAGAAAGAGATTCTCTGTATTTTATTCAGAACCTCATTACACAGTTGTTGGGAGTCTCTCCACTTTTTTTTTCTTTTTTTGCTGCAAGATCCAAACCTTCCAAAACATACACCTAGCATGCATGGATAGAAACCTGCCTGTGAGACAGGTTCAACCTAATTAATTATGAATGCAAAATGGTTGCCTGGGACCATAGAGGTCAAGCAACAGGTCATACAGCAGGCACTTGAAGGCCTGCATGTGGATTGGGGAGAAATTTGGAGAATTTAGCATACATTAAAATTCCCCAAAATTTGTTTGTATGCTATTGGATTTACCAGTTTTCTCTAACCTTCATGTGTACATCAGAACAATGGGTCTATCTCCAATAATTTGGAAGATATGGTGCTTTTAAAATTTTAATTTCCCCTCATTTGCATAATTTTAATCATCATGACTATTCCAAATCAGGTCGTAAGTTCACTGCAAAATGACTTACCATGTCAAGTTTGGTAGTTTGCGTAATTGTAGGGTCCGAGAAAAACTCCAGATAAATCTGGTCGAAAAGAAGCAAGAAACAAAGAACGAAAGAAAGAAAGAATTCTTGGAAAAACAAAATATGTTGGTTGGCACCCAGACATAATGACTAGAGGAAACTAATTCCACTTTGGAGTACCCCATGTGAGCAATTCATACTTTCACTTAGAAAGCCCTGCCATTTTACCTTGTTCTTAGATGTACCAAACATATTCCTCAAGACATTTAAATAATTTCCAGATATATGTCTGTGTCGGAGTTTATATAAAAGAGCACCGCAGTCAACATAATCGAACGCTTTGGTAAAAATCTTCAAAGCATACATACAAAAGTTTCACAAGAAATTTTTGCTTTTCAATGAGGCGTACCGGAATAAAAGCATTATCATTTGTTCTTTTGTTCTGACACAAACCACCTTGGAATATATCATCCTCTTCAAACATATTATTCTTCGATATCAGTCGTCCATTAAGTATAGATTCAAAAGTTTTCCCAATGTGACGAGCACAGTAATTTTCCTGTAATTAGAAGGGTCTGCCTTGCTACCAGATTTGTGAGGCGGATTAATTATGCTTTCTGACCACTCAACAGGGAAATTACCACATTTAAGGTTGAAATTGTAAAGACACACAAGTGGGCAAGTCAGGAGAGACTCTGCATATTTTAGAAATTCGGCACCTATTTCATCTCTGTCTGGTGCTTTATGGGTTTTAAGATTTCTTAGATGTGTTTTTAATTCACTTTCAGTTATAAACGAATTAAGAACTTCTCGTATTATTAAGATTTTTGGAAGATCTGATTCGTCGTGTATCTCATCCAAATTAGCATTTTTACTATCCACCATGAATTGTAAATCAAAGCACTATGTAGCAAGTAGACTCTGAAAAAAATGATAAAATTTTTGTAAATCTATTTCATTGCTAGCTTTCTTATTTGATAAACCTTTCAGAAAACGCCAATAGTCGCTAGGGTTGTTGGAACGGAAGGTTTCGAGCTTAAGCCTTACTTTATAACCATATTGCCTACGTTTCCTCTGCACCAGTTTTTTTTATTCTTTTTGTAACTGGTTAAATATCGAGTGGTTATTTTGTCAGATAAGTCATTACATTTTACAAAATTATGTGCTTGAGCTTTTAAAGCCTTACATTCACTGTCAAACCAGCGATTTGACGTTAGGTTTGTTTTGGATTTCAAATTGCATTCCTGGAAAGCATTTTTAATAACATTACCCAGAAATCTATAAAATCCAGCACAGACATCTTCCACTGTATTTTCAGGGAAAGCATACTTAGGAAATCCGCCAGTTTTTGTTTTTTTTTAAGCGACACTGGTAGTCAATTCTTCGGAGTACTTAAAAATACATGTAGAATCCCATTTACAATCAGAGAGCCTACAATGTATGACCTTCAATCTCAGATTTCTGTACTGAAGGCCTACATTTAGGTCCACATTTCAAATTAAAAACAACGGGACAGTGATCAGATTCTACTCTAAGCGGGTCGATCTTAAAGTAAAATTTATAGTAAAATTTATAGTTAAGACATGAACGACTAGATATGAAGTAGTCGACAACACTTCGTCCACGAGGGGTAAAACGAGTGAACTTCCATATACCTTTATCTGGGCTAAACCGACCATTACATATAATCAAGTTTGCAGATTTACATAAATTTTAAAATTCTTTTCCATATTTGTTCATCTTCGCGCTGTCTTGGGATATTCTAGGAGGAATATCCTTGTCACATGGACTAGAAGTATCAGTGACAGGACAAGCATGACAATGGATTAAAATAGATTTTAAATGTCTACTGTCGCTCTCACATTTTGTCAAAAACATCTTAAACATAATCAGTTATGAAGACAATATCCTTTTACATATTTTTCATTCATGTCATAAGCTGCAAATATTTATATAACTCTATTAAACTCAGCATGTATTCAAATTAGAAAATAAGTTGATATTCATTCAGTGAATGATTGTGGTTTGAACAACTCAATCAATCCCTATTATATATATATATATAGAGAGAGAGAGAGAGAGAGAGAGAGAGAGAGAGTGAGAGAGAGAGAGCGAGAGAGAGAGAGCTGATTTAAGATCACCTGCCATAATATACATTGTATGTCTACTTTCGTCTTAGTATAAGGCCCACACATATGTAATGGAACCTGCTATATGTGGCCAACCGTTCAGGCAAGAAAAAGTGACCACATACAGAGCAGGTATCACTGTGTGGGTGGGTGGGTGGATGTGTGTGTGTATTACATCCCTTAAGACTTTACCCCTCCCCCTCCAAAAAAAGAAGAGAAAAGGAAAAGAACAGAAAAAAAATACACTCAGAACAAATCAAGCCACCAAATCGTGTGTGTGCAGTCTGTGCACCGAGGGGCACAAGGGGTAAATCCTTGCACTTGATCATTTCAGTAGATAGATATGGCTTAACCATTTTATACTGTCAGTATGTACATTGCAATGCAAGAAATGACTAAACCGAATAAATAAATACTGTCCACAAGTGAAGGTGTACATTGTTAACATTAAACATACAAATTGATGGTATTGGAATTGCTTACAGATATTTTCATTCAAAGACAGCCTAAGCTTAAGCTTGGCTATGGAATGTCTGCATATAATTTCAAACCGTCCAGTATATCATGACACAACCCCACATTAAAAAGGCCAGATTTTGTTTTGATTGATTTTGTGTTAAAACGATTATTGCAGTGCGTGGGTCTGCCATTCTTCCAGAAGCGGAAACTTCAACAGTTAACTCATGCAAGCATATGTTACGAAGAAAGAAAGATTTTATTATAAAGAAATGGTCAATACTGACCTATTGAGGAGCCAAACAAATCGAATATACAATAGAAAATTATATTACAAGGGTATTCTACCCGTGCAATATTATTGTGAAGGTAATTAGCAGCTCAGAGTTATGACATTTAAAATATTGTGAAAAAGTAGAACTTAAAAATCGTCTGATCTTGACATTATAGGTCAAGGTCGCTAACCATGTATCATATGCGTAACTCCAATACAGAAGTTTGTTCGTACTGAAATAACAACCAACAGACTTAAGCCAAATCGGAAATTTCGCACGTACAAACTTTTATGAGGTTAAAAATGCATCTTTTTCAAACAACCATATGACTTCGATCTTTAAACTTTATGAAAACGATGCACGTATGGCAAATGGGTGGCTAGAGTTCAGCTTGGCACCAAACACATTTCAAATGGGTTGATTATTTTTCCAAATATGAATAAACAACTTTTTTTAAGATGACGTCCTAATACGGAAGAAAAAGATCAAGGTCACTAATCATACATCAAGTTCAAAACTTCAGTGATACTACCTTTCTGTGGTGCCTGAATGTCTTGGAGAGCATTGTGATTTCTGAAATTCTGCTGTAACGACCACCAACACTTTCCAAATCTTAATGAAATGCAAATGATTGCACTATCCTTACTAAATTTTCAAACATAACAAAATGGAAATGGGCCATTCAGACTTAATTGCTACCATTTTTTAACATATCTGTACTTTCGTTCTGGCGACGAAGTCGGAAAAACCTAAAATGCAAAAAAATCTTTAAAAAATTAGAAAAAAATCCCACAGCCACCTTACAAACAACAGGAATATCTAGCGATACTGCAAAACGCCCCTTAGCAGTTTTGAAGCAATTAGCTGTATGCTTTCAGAGAAAAAGATATAAAGGAATTTGAAAAGGGATGGGGTCGAGTTCAGTCTCCCTGGCTTTGGCTTGGGTGCGGGTATGTAAGGTTGTCAGGAGTGTTAATTTTATGCCAAGCCTATTTCACTGGTTCTCTGCAAATTTTGGCCTTTCTCGTGGTAAAGGGGACCATACACACTGTCATGCTTTTCCCCGGTTTTGCCATTTATATAATTTTATTCTGTGGAGAAATGTAACCAGTGTTGCATTACAAGTAAAGATCTGCAATACACTGATCGCGACACAAAACCGAAACTTTGTGACTGGGGTGCAGCGGCAACGCGACAGATCGCTCACACACATATTTTACATGACCGATCGACCAAACAAAAAGCAGTGTGCAGAGCAATTTTGCAGACAGACTACGAAAAAGCAAAGACATGCGTCACAGCTCTATGATAGAAATTTATATGTACCTGTTGAAACAAGCGTGATCTCGTAATTTTTGATGTATTGTACTTTTTTGACAAGATTCTGGGCAGCACACATGGTGTAAGCTGTAGTTTGGCTTTTGCATGTGGATGGGTTTCCCTGTAGACCTCCATGTGCATTGTTTGGAGTGACATGTCTTTTAATATTGTGGTCTCCTGCTAGGGTTTCAACCCCCCCAAAAAATCCGATAAAGCAAAATCAAATAAAAATAATCAGCTGTTAAGTTAAATGCTGTAGCAGTACAATTTAAAAAGCGATGTCTAATATGGAAGCAAGTTTGATCATACACAGCCACCCTAATTATATTTAATTTCGTTCCTTAAATTCCTTAAACATATATAAATCATAAATGCTTCGTTGATGATACCAATAATTGATATAATATTCTGCCCAATGATAGATACATATAAGAGCATGCACTTTAATCACATGCAGAAATGTAGCTCAAAACATGCTTGGTGGACTTTATCGTGTAATAAAGAAAAAATCTGCCACAAAGATCTCAATTATGTATTAAAATGAAAACTGTTAAATAGCAATATTTTTAAGTGATCAACCACCGAACCAGAGTTCTGGGATTAATGCCAGTGAAATTCACGGACACGTTTCGGTGCAACATGCACGCATTGCTCCAACAACAAAAAGTGAATGCATTTTTTTTTCATATGGCATGGCATATTGGGGTAAATATGATGACTTTTACGTCAAAACACTGTATTAAAGACCCATTTTTTTAACAAACGATTATTTTTCCACACGAACACAACCTATGAAGGATTTGTCCTCTTGGTCCTTGGCACTGATAATTTTGTCACCAGGATTTCCATGAATCAGCATCGATTTCCTCTGACATGACTGGCTTTAAGTTTATTTGTTTGTTTACTTTTATGCTTGTTGGTTTGTGTACAGAGTTTAGTTCAAGGATAAAAATGTAATATTTACAGTAAATATTATCACAAATGCAACATGTATAAAAGTGTGCTTTCTAATACCAGTTTTACCTGTTCGCTCGATATTGTCATCATAGCCGTCCGCTAAGCAGTTCTACAATGTATTTGGAAAACTACCCCGTTACAACAGGGGCACCAATCAAACGGGATTATTTGGTGCGTCCATACATTTACTTTGAATCCATTTGTAAAATACAATTACAAACTATAAAAGTTAAAGTGTTCAGTAGATTAATTCCGTTAGCTAACATAAATGATGTATGCACATGCATAATTTAATAATATAAACCTCATCTTGAAAAAACTTGTTCGTGAAATTCTGAAAATCCCAAATTACTTCCTTTATCAAGTTGTGACGTTTTCGATCAAGAAACGAAAACAGTAAAACGAGAAAACGCTAATACGAAAACACGAAAATGCGAGTGCGAAAACACGACATAATTGCTGTCGTGTTTTCGCGGTTGTGTTTTCGCATTTTCGCCTTCGTGTTTTATAGTTTAGTGTTTTCGTCTTCGTGTTTTCTTGTTTTCGACCAAGGAAGAAAACAGTAAAACAAGAAAACGAGAAAACGCTAACACGAAAACACGAAAATGCGAGTGCGAAAACACGACATATTTTCTGTCGTGTTGTCGTGGTTGTGTTTTCGCATTTTCGCCTTCGTGTTTTCTTGTTTTCGCATTTTCGCCTTCGTGTTTTCTTGTTTTCGCACTTTCGCCTTCGTGTTTTCTTGTTTTCGCCGTCGCATTTTTATGGAGAGAGAAAAATATTTTAGTTGGCACTTTTGTGCCACCATAGTCGTGTTTTCGCTGTTGTGTTTTCGCATTTTCGCCTTCGTGTTTTCTTGTTTTCGCTGTTCCGTTTTCTTATTTTCTTGTTTTCGCCTTCGCATTTTTATGTAGAGAGAAAAATATTTTAGTTGGCACTTTTGTGCCACCATAATAAGCACACAAATTTCCTGCGAACAAAATCTTTTCTAATTCTCTGATTTTTTTTGTGTGCAGAGTGCTTTTGTCCTCCGTCCCCCCCCCCCCCCCATATGTTCCAGAGAGAGTTTCTGTGTGTCAAATGCCTTGTTGTTGTTGTTGTTGTTGTTGTTGTTGTTGTTGTTGTTGTTGTTGTTGTTGTTGTTGTTGCAAACCGAAAAAGTACCACAGCAAGAAGACAAGTAGCCAGCATTTACAATCATCGATCGGATCTTTGGTTGTCGGCTATGAGTTTGTGAGAGAAAGTGTTAAAGCCACAATTACGAAACTGGTCCATTTAATATGGAACTGTCTATTCCAATAGTTCAAGCAATTGCATTTACAAAACAAATTACTGTCCAGTGTGCATCCGGGATGTGCTTCCAGTATTTATTTGTATAATTCGGCTTGTTTATTATTTGTTGTTTTCTGATATATGCGGTACAGCTGAACCTCTTGCTTTTGGGATGGGCCTATATTCAGCGTTGACAGGTCTGGGAAAATCCTGCGGTGAATGGCCACCATGGACAAGGGTGCGGCTGGGTAACTGATACCTGTATGCCAGTATGGACAAGAAAGCTGTGCCTGTTCTCAATGATATATAAAACAAAGGCACAACCATGCTGGCACACGGCCAGTGGTAGTGACACATTAACAAGAAACTGTACGGTCACTATGCCAAAGCGGTCATCGCAACAGTGATGGCGTTGCAATTTGCATTGATGTGCATATTATTCAAGAGTTCCTCTCATCCATACTGAGCAAAATTTATTAACCTTTAACTGCTAAGAACGAAAAACGGGTGAATCTGTCCTCGTTAACATCTAGTATGCTTCATAAAAAACCCCAAAGTTGTTACAGGCAGATGCAAAACAAAAAGCAAAATTTAACACAAAATTTAGAGTTCAATTTTTCATCATAAATTAACGGAATATAAGAAAGTTTCAGGATAAAAAGTTTATGACCTAATGACAAAAGACAACGAACCACTTTTGTTGGTCCGTCATAGGTCAGATCTATAGTATCCAAAAGAACTGGTTGTCGTGTAGAAGTTTTCCTCAGTCCATGCACTTCAATGATGTGTTGGCGTGCATAGAGTATTGTCGCCCTTGATGTGAAAAAATTCATTCCGAGTTACTTTTAAATTTTACAGAAATTATTATACATGAGAACTTTATTGACATTATTTTGCGAAGAGATACAAGGTATAGTCTATGCATCGATATATATAACACCACAATTATATAAATAACTAAATAACTATACATAAATACCCTATTATCATCATTGTGCATCAGGGTTACTTCAGGAAAATTGTTCTGCCTTTACAGGCACGAATTCACCACAAAATACCATCGAGTGCACCTAAATGTCCATAATTGTATTTTGATATAATCTCGCTGTCATGAACATTTCTCTTTCATAATTCTTCTGCCGAAAGTCTAGTCTTACCTGGTTATCACGATATCTTAAGATAATATCGATTTTTTTTTTGGGGGGGGGGGGCGGTGACGGCCTCTATGTTTCCAAATATTTACATATGCGTGGAGATTTGCAAATGCCAAATCTGGAACTCTTTTGGTCCGAAATTAGGTTGACTACATATAAAGTTTGGTTTAAACATATTTTATTAAAGCAATTGGAAATCAGGCATAGCCTATACAAATTCCTCTTGCAAAAACAAAAATAAAAATAATAATAAGGAGTAAAATACACAGTATAGTGTGAAAGGTAACGGCACAAACCACAGGACAGTACATAAACGGACACATAACAGAATGCAAGATAAAGACACCACCAGACGTCACAGATAGTGGTCCGAGTAATGAGTAGTTTGCATTGACTATAAGATATAAACAGTCTCGAAATAAGTCTTTCACAAAAGTAATGATGTTTGCCCGCACGTGGCCACTTAAATGGTAGGCCTACCCATATCTATATAACAAAATTCATAATATCAACTGAATATACAAACTACCAAGTGAAACCAGTGCGGGCTTCAGTTGAATCTGCCAGTGCGGATAATGTACGTATGCACAGATTCAAAGATAGCTACATTTGCGGATTTTGAACATTTCAAACTTCCATTTAGAACTGTTTTAATGTAAACGGAGCCTTGGTTATAATAAACATTTGAAGAGTGTTGCGTTCGGTAGTGAAGCGAGGACATTCAAAGAAAAAATGGTACGAATTTTCAACTGTGGCGCCACAAGCACAACTAGGAGAACTTGCGATGCCAATTTTATGCATGTCGTGGTTCAACTGACTGCAGCCCATTCTAATACGGGAATGTAGAATGTTTACTTTCCGGTTGCCAATGTAGAATAAATCGTTAACCTTTGGTTTATCATTGTCTAATTTACGCTGAAATGTATCAAGATCCTCAGAGTTTCGAACTGAATTGGGTAACAAATTCCACTGACGGATGGTTGCTGGTATAAAAGAATTGCTGTAAATATTGGTTCTTGCGTTTATCTGGCTTATATCATTTTTTGATCTTACATTGTATATATTTCTAGAAGACACGTTTCCTGGAATTAAGTCATGAAGGTAATCGGGTGTTAGCCCATGTATTATCTTATATAGCAATGTTAGCCTGTGTTTATCTCGACGTTTAGCCAAAGACTCCCATCCCGTCTCACTGTATAATAATCTATGACTAGTGCGACAGGTTGCCCCGGTTATTACTCGGGCTGCAGCCAGTTGAACACTTTCAAGCGATGAAGCATCTGCCTGAGTAAATCCACCCCAAACTACATCCCCATACTCCAGTAATGGTCTAATATATGTCAAGTATATAATTTCCAATGAACGCCTGTTGAGTCTATATTGTAGTAGTTTTAGAATTCCAATTAGTTTCCTGGCTTTGCATACAAGTGAGTTTATGTGGTTTGACCATGACAAGTCAGAACTGAAAATTACACCAAGATGTTTATGTTCTGATATATTTTCTAAAGAGTTGCCGAGAAAAACAATGGGTGGGTTTTGATCTTGACGCTTCTTTTTAGTGAAAAGCATGGATTTGGTTTTGGTACTATTGAAAGTGACTAACCATTGACGAGACCAGGTCTCTATAGATTTCAGGTCATTGTTGATAGCGTTGGCAGAGTTGATGGGGTCGTCGATGGTAATAAACAAAGTTACATCATCGGCGAACAACTTTATGTTAGACCTTACAATATCGGTGATATCATTTACATAAACCAGAAACATGAGAGGACCAAGAACCGATCCCTGGGGTACCCCGGCTTCGATACTACCCCAGTCCGACAAATCGCCATGTAAAGCAACACGTTGACTTCGATCGATCATATAAAGTTTGACTTGGTGTTGTCTATAAGCCCCCTAACTGTCTGATTTCCTTCTGGTGTAGATTTCAGGACAGTTTGACTTAGCGAACAGCTCAGGTATTCAAAATATTATTTTGACAAGAGATCTGAACTCCAATTTCAATACCCAATCTGCCACAAGCTGGATCAGTTTGCAAGTTCCACATAAACGAACCTACATGCATAATCGAGCATTCAGCTACCCAACTATCTACGTAAAGTCCGTGTGCTTCCCCCCGATCTCTAACTGTGATCATTGTGTTGTGGGCTCCAACTTGTTTTTTCGGCGAAAGAAAGATCCAGCATTTAAAAGACGTATATGGGACTATATAGTAAAGCTGATTTTTGGTATTTTTGTTAGCATATCTTATAGTTATGTAGACTGGAACTCATGTTTTTATTCGGAGAATGTTGATTGATATATGTTGTAACTCTTGGACCAAATTATTTGTGGAAACAGCAGCACAGTGAAACATTATTAAGTCTGGACGTAACAAAGGCGTGTGGTCCTGATGGTGTTAATGTCATGCTTCTAAAAGAAGCAGCACCTACCATTTCTTCTTCACTTTCTAGATTATTTAAACTCTCGCTGGACAATAGCAAATTTCCTTCAGCCTGGAAAAGGGCTAACGTTACACCACTACATAAAAAAGGCCTCGAAGATTCATGCAATAATCATAGACCTGTATCATTACTTACCTGCATTGGTAAAGTCTTTGAAAGAATGGGATTTTAACACGTTTTCAACTTTTTCTGGGACAATATCTACTCACCAACCCGGTTATGTACCAGGCGTTTCAACTACTAAATCAATGACTCATAATTACTTCTCTACCACGAAGTATGTCTCGCTATCGATCAGCAAACAGAGGTTCGTGTTATTTTTCCTGTTATTAGTAAAGCATTTGTTAAAGTGTGACACTCTGGTCTATTGTTTAAGCTAATGAAGGCTGGCATTGGAGGGAATCTCCATGACTGGTTTTCTGATTATCTCAATGATCACTGCCAATGTGTTGTGGTCCAAAGTGAAACCTCTAGATGGGGGGAAAATAAATGCTGGCGTTCCGCAAGGTTCTGTGCTTGAACCTCTTCTGTTTTTAATAAATGTGAATTATATAGTTGACCTCGTCAGATTGCATATAAAACTGTTTGTTGATGACACTTCTCTGTACGTGAATATTGATAATCCAGCTACAGCGGCTGAAGCTACCAATTGGGATGTCTCATATTGATCAATGGTCCAGTGAATGGCTGGTAACATTTAATGCTTTGAAAACTGATTCAAGGCTTATTTTCTCGGAAATCTAATCCAACCAATCACCATCACTACCACGCACCCACCCCACCAGATTGTCTTCAACGGTCATGTTTTGCAGGACGTTAATCACAAGCACCTTGGACTAATAATCCGTTCAGATTTAAAATGGTCCGATCATATATCCCACATTTGCAACAAATCAGACAAATTAATCAACATAATGAAGAGTTTGGAATTCGGTCTGGCTAGAAGAAATTTGGAAACTATTTATATTGCTTTTATACGCCCAATTTCGGAATATTGTAGTCCGTTTTGGAGTGGCCTTACAGCATATAATAATAATAATAATAATAATAATAATAATAATAATAATAATAATAATAATAATAATAATAATAATAATAATAATAATAATAATAATAATAATAATAATAATAATAATAATAATAATAATAATAATAATAAAACTAGAAAGTATTCACTTAGATGCCGCTCGTAGTGTTACTGGTGCTATGTATGGAACCAGCAATGCTAAGTTATACGAGGAAACCGGGTGGTTGACTCTAGCTAAACGTAGGGAAACATCCAAATTAACTTTATTGTATAAACTTGCAAACAATCTCGCTCCCGATTCAGTATGTTCCATCATTTATAGTGCGTCTACTCCTAGTACTCAAACCCATGATACCCGTCAAAGGTTTGATCTTCCTCATTTTCGTACCCGAACTGACCTTTCTGATACATCATTTTTTTCCTTCCACAGCCAGGCCCTGGAACCAACTTCCCCTCGAGACTCGGAATTCTCCTTCATTGCAGATATTTAAATCTAAAATAATCCAAAAAAAAAAAAAATCCCTCGCCCAATAAAATTCCAGGAACTTTATAACATTGGCGATAGATCTCTTTCAGTTCGACACACACATTTCCGTTTAGATGTAAGTCAATTAAATTGGCACTTATTTAAAATTGGTGTAAAGGATTCTGCTAAATGTTTTTGTGGTTCATCTAGGGAAGATACATGGCATTACTTCTTATCTGTCCCTCATATGCTGCCCCACGATCAGCTTTGCATTTTGCCCCGCTGTCTGTCTCGTCTGTGTGTTAGTCGTCCGTCTTTTGCGTGTATTTATGTGTCTGGTATTGTCCTGTTCATTTGTTCTTTCCAGCAAGAGGGGTTTACATAGCGCTTTGTCCTCTTTCCCAATAGTTATCAATTATTACTGTTATGATATGTACTGTAATGCCAAATAAAATATCTTTAAACCAATTATATTTAATTAAAGTATGATATATCTTGTTGAAAATCTTGCTTACACATTTCATAATGAGACGAAACATTTTTGCATTGCTCCCTCCCAATGCCATGATGCAGATAAAATTTTCATTATCACTCACCACTTCAAAATCTGTATATCGGCATGGAATGGCAGCAAATTCAGCATAGAACTGACTGCCTTCATATACATGTAGAAGACGCGGCTCAGCACGAGGCCGAGATCAACAACTTTCTTCGGCAGTTTTGTGTCAACACCAAGAAACAGTACTGAAAATAAATTTGTGAAACAGAACTTAAAGCAAATTTGTGAATAAGTCTGAGAGGCTGTTTTTGTAAAGTGCGATTGGGCCTTTTAATATTTCTTTATTTCTTTGTTCGTGTTTGTTTATTTATTCATTTATCTATTTATTAATTTTATTTTTTTTTCATTGGCAAACTCCAAAACAAGATAATAATGATGAAAAAAGTCGAGAATCGTAAAAGGCCTATTACTCATGGTATGCGAGTCAGTATTTCAAATCTGAATGGATACTAGCGGTTCAATAAGACAGAAAACGTGAAATCGTGATTTTGTCCTGTTGCGAATTGCGAAAATCTGTGAAATTTATTTTTCACCGTCAACTATGAAAGCACAATTTGCTTCTACTCGATAATCGTGTGCAACTGTCGCCATTCCAGTAAAGCAGCAATCTCTCTCAAACTTGTGCTTTGTGGCGGGAAATCAATATACATACTGCGTATAAGACAAACGTTTCAAATCAACGGTTCTTGTCCACAGGTGTGCTCAAGGCACTTTTAACCAAATATTTACGATATCAAGAAATCATGTTTAACAAACGATTCGTCAGGATATTTGGAAGTATTCTCTCTCTCTCTCTCTCTCTCTCTCTCTCTCTCTCTCTCTCTCTCTCTCTCTCTCTCTCTCTCTCTCTCTCTCTCTCTCTCTCTCTCTCTCTCTCTCTCTCTCTCTCTCTCTCTCTCTCTCTCTCTCTCTCTCTCTCTCTCTCTCTCTCTCTCTCTCTCTCTCTCTCTCTCTCTCTCTCTCTCTCTCTCAGCCCAAGGACACCGCCACTAAGTTTGAAGTGGATCTGACCAACAGGTTTGATAATATTGCATTACATGCACTGTACTGCTGCTATGCACCTGTACAGTAGTGTACTTGATGACACGTGGTCTCAAAGTTTGGTAATCCGTAACTTCGTCCAATCATTTTTGCAAATTTTAATTATCATTTGAACAAACCTGGTGAACTGACCCAGGTACATTGCCACCAAGTATGAAGTCAATCTGGAAGACAGTTTTGGAGAAGTCGAAAATGTGAATTAGCATTAGAATACCCGTCGACTTACGTAGTAGTCAATAGGAAAGCTGCATTCACTGATAAGTACTTGAATTGAAAAAAATCGTTAAAAATCAGGAATCCACAGCAGTGCCATCTAGTGAGTAACTTTGTTTCACCCTTCCCCAAGGTACATATCCACCAAGTTTCAGCTTAATCTGAGTGATGCTTCTGGAGAAGAAGTCAAAAATAGCAAAAACACAAAAAAATCATTAAAAATTTTTTTAAAAATTGCACCACCTGGTGAAAAAAATTCAGAACAACGTGTCCCTGGGAGTGTCCCTGTGCGATATCAAAGCAGTTTCGGTGAGGATTTTCAAAGATTTGCCAAAAAAATCATTGAAAACTCCAAAAATCACTGGAGCATGACCATTTGCACAAACTTGGTAGAGACCCACTCAAGGCACATCCCCACTCAGTTTGAAGTGAATCTAGCCGACGGTTTTGGAGAAGTCGAAAATGTGAATTGTGGACGAGGGACGACGGATGCCTAGTTAGAACATGAGTCTGTCAGCTGAGCTAAAAATCACATATAAACATCATTTTCCTATTTTTACAACACCTTTAGTAATGTATGCTGATAAAATTTCAGGCAAGTCTACCAAGCCATTCTCGAGAAGTTTGTACCTTTAACACACAAAAATCCCTTTTAAAAAATAATAGAAAATTGCAGCATTATCAGATCTGGTAAAACAAAAATGCTACGTAAGCGACCCCAGGTAACCTGGATGCAATATCAAAGCAATTGGTCCAACAGTGCTTTAGACAAAAATTTTGAGGGTATTTTTTTTCTTCTTCTTTTCAAAAAATAAATTTAAAAACTCCTAAAAATTAGGAACATTAATTGCATGATCATCTGCTTTGCAACCTTGGTAAATGTGGCCTTAGGAACATCCATGTGTAAAATCAAAATATCCCATGCAACGGTTTCTGTGGTGAAGTCTAAAGTCTGAATTGTGGACAGACAGGCACCAGCTCACCATCTTATGAGCCCAACTGACTGATAAGTTTGTTGAGCTAAAACTCGTCTTCTCCACAACCGCTGGCCAATTGATTTGGAATTGCACAGGGACACCTTCCAGGACCCCAAGACCTCATTTGTTCTGGTGATGCTGTGATTTTGTAATTATTCAATTTTTGTCTGTTAAAGCTATTTTCGACCTTCCCAAAACTGTAAGATTGGGGCTGAAAATGTACCCTGTGGAAGGGTCACATAAAATTTTTCACCAAGTGGCGATTCTCCCGATTCATGGTTTTTAATTAATTTTTCAACAGGGATACTTTATATGAATAAATGCAAACAATCCTATTGACCACTACATTTATAATGCAAGACAATGGCGATTGCAATGGCAATTCAAATCTTCGACCTAATATCTAAAACTGTCAGCCATATCCTCCTCAAATTTGGTGGAGATTTACCTTGGATGAACCTCTACCAAGCTTGTACGGTTCGTCATGCTCCTGTGAGATTTGGATTTTTCACGATTTGTTCCGAAGGGGGGTGGGAGGGAGTGGCCAAAATCTTTATGTCTGTGTGCCAACACAGACATACTGTTTTTCTAGGAATTCTTTACTTCTTTCTTTACAGGCAAATTTGTCCGACATTTCATTCGAAAAGTATTATACGTAGAAACTCCAAACTTGACACAACTATCGATGAAGTCTGGCCCTTTTATAATGAGAGGTCATGCTTTTCAAAATTATGCAAATGAGGGCTAATTAAAGTTTTAAATCTTCAATATCCTACATAGTATAGTAGATGTAGTTCCGAGTGTATTGGAGTTCGATCATAGCAAGGCATAGGTCATCTCAAATGTCAAGGTCAAAATGTCATTTTAAAGCCAAAATGTCATTTTAAAGGTCAAGGACCACTTCAGGTAGAAGTCATCTCAAGGTCAAAGGTCATTCCAAGGTCAAAAGGCCACTTTCGATGGTGGCTTTCTTCTAGCCATAACTTGGTCAATTTTTATGCAATTTTGACCATGTTGGACTCAAATTGTAGCTATTTTAACACTGCACATTCTTAAAGTCTCGCCGTTTTATAATGAGAGGTCATACTTTTCAAAATTATGTAAATGAGGACTAATTAGCTTTAAATCTTCAATATCTTATATACATATAGTTCCAAGTGTATAGGAATTCCATCATAGCAAGGCAAAGGTCATTTCAAATATCAAGGTCATGTCAAGGTCAAAGGCCAATTTTAGATCAAAAGATCATTTTAAAGGTCAAGGTTTACCTCAGGTAGAGGTCATCTCAAGGTCAAAGGCCATTTTCGATGGTGGCTTTCTTCTAGGCATTACTTGGTCAATTTCTA
This sequence comes from Hermodice carunculata, assembly GCA_964020975.1. Lineage (NCBI taxonomy): Eukaryota > Metazoa > Annelida > Polychaeta > Eunicida > Amphinomidae > Hermodice > Hermodice carunculata. The sequence continues at coordinate 23,510,717 of OZ026623.1, forward strand.
TCCAATTTTGATCATGTTGGGCTCAAATTGTAGCTATTGCAACACTGCACATTTTTAAAAAATTACATGTGACCCCTAAAGGTCAATGTCATCTGGACCTTTGAAAGTTTCACCCAACCAAAACTCAGCCAATTTCCATTTAATTCTAATCATGTTGGACTCATATTGTGGGTATTGCAACACATTTTTGTGAATTATATATGACCTGTAAAGGTTACAGGTCAAAGATCAAGGTAATTTGGATTTGGAAATTTTCATCCAGCCATAAGCTTAATGGAATGTGAAGTACCAAAGCACAAAAGTTGTACCATTTAATATTTACAACTTTCGAAGGCATACACAGATTTGCTTTGAAGCAAATCTTCCTTTCTTGTTTCTTTCTTACTTTCCTCTTTCTTTACAGGCAAATTTGTCCGACATTTCATTTGAAAAGTATTATACATAGAAACTCTAAACTTGGCACAACTATACTTCTATAGCTGGTCTGGCCTTTTTATAATGAGAGGTCATGTTTTTAAAAATTATGCAAATGAGGGCTAATTAAAGTTTTAAATCTTAAATACCTTATATACTAGAGTAGATGTGGTTCAGAGCGTATTGAAGTTGGATCATATGAAGGGAAAGGTCATCTCACATATCAAGGTGATGTCAAGGTCAAAGGTCATGCCAAGGTCGAAGGTGAGTTTCAGGTCAAAACGTCATTTTAAAGTCAAAATGTCATTTGAAATAATTTTTTTAAATTGTAATGGTGTACCGACTTTTTTTTTAAATTTAAAGATTGGGGGGTTTTCCTTTTTTGGGAGGGGGGGGCTCTTAAATTTTATTCTATAAAGCCACTCGGCCAATAGATTTAAAATTGCCTTCTCATGGTGTGCGAAAATGTACAGAACTTTAATTTTTATATGTCCATTGCAAATTCACTCAGAACACAAAACAACCATTTCAAATTTTTTATTGACACTGTTTTTTACACAAATGTACTGTTTTTTAACAAAACATGTCTACTGTCCCATAAATCTGCACACAGAAGCACTTTGTAACCTACAGTATCAATGCATCCATATATCAGTATGTCTTCTCCTGTAAGAAACTTTATTTTTCAGCCAAACCTACCTTCGCTCATGAAAATTACGTTTAATACTGCAAATATATTACATGACTGGGATTAACAACACAGAAAAATTCACTAGAATTAATCAATATTAACCAATACCACCTTTCTCTTTACACTCTTGTTATTCAACAGTAATCATTGCAAGCCTTGCACATAATACATACCTTCTAAATGACATTCCTACACATCTCCAAAATAACTTTTCTATGTACTGACAATGTTCAGACCACACCTATCACATGATCAATGCATACCAACTATATAAAGAATCAAAACACAATTTTATGATGGACAATGAATTTCACTATGTAATTATCATAGTAATAATAAAAATGATATTTCATATCACACTGAGATCTAGATAGACATTGTCACATTGTTGTTAATGAAGTTTATGATTTATAGTAAACATAACATTATCTGGTGGTGTATAACCTTGATGAAGTGAACATTTTGATTCTGTTTGAAGCAGTTCGAGGTTGTGCAGCCATGATGGCCTGTCAATCACTGCGTCTTTTTGGTTTCTCCACCAATGATCTTCCTCCGTTGTCTGAACATATGAAAGTACAACTGAGGGAAAACTGAAAATAAACAGAGATCAATTGAACATTTTCTTCCGAATGTCAAAATCTTAAAAGTATCATCGTCATTAACATGATAATAATATACATGTATCTATGATCACTAGCAGGCTTCAGTTCTCTGAGTCAGATGCACCAAAATTCACCACTTTCTTGAAGCATCTTCCAAACCATTTTTATTCTTTTTCTTTTCACAATTCCAAACTCATTTCCTTGTGTTTTTGAGAAAAGATAACAGTGAAGCTGGTGTCCTTGATGCCTTGTGCCCCCACCCCCACCCCACCCCGCCTCCAATTATGGGAAGCTACTTTTAGTGACCAAAACAAACTATAAACACAGTATAATTTTAAGACCACCAATTAAAGCGTACATTTGCATGTACATTTTGTTCCTTTTAATTTTGTAGTGTTTTTTATTTTATTCTATTCTTTTTTTCTTATCGATCAGAATGTTTTTAATTCCTTTTTCAATTCACTGGGCGACGTGCGCATTAGGGCTTAGGGGCATGTGGCCCTATTGTTTTATCATTGGCTAATTAAGCCACGTGGGGGGGGGGGGGGGGGCTTAAGCTATAGTGTGGGTAGTTTTGGGCACCCCATTCAAGTTCCAGCAGCGGTACCCACAGCTTGGTAAGGTTTGAGAGTAGGGTTAGTTCTCAGGTGTGGAGTTGCCATGGTGCCGTTTCAGAGCATGGACGCACACATTGTATAGAAGATTTTCAGTGAAGAGTATCTGTGGAGGCTTGCACATATTGTTTTTGAAATACCAAGATCTTACAACATCCCAGAACACGAGCTGGCACAATACGTGCAGGTAATCTTCAAGGAGGGGGACAACTGCAGAATGGCTTATACATAGGACTGCTGCACTATGCCAGACTGTGTCTGCTTCCTTAGCAAGGATTAAGCAGTAAAACGGACAGTTGGGACAGCTTGTTTTCTGTGATCACAGACTAAAACCTTGAAACAACTCGAGTGTGATAAGATTGCTGGAAACGAGGATCACCAATATGAATGGAACTAGTGACACTGATCCAAGTTTATTGGACACAGAGAAAGCGGAGGCATGGGCCGCCATCAACGGATTTCGCCGAACTCTGTGAAACTGCAGTTTAAAGAGGGTTCACATCTTTGGAGGCCATGGGACTTATCGAACGGGCTGACTTTGAAGCAGAAACTGATAATGAAAGCCGCAGGCAAATCATGGCTTTCTGTTACCGCCTCCCAAGTTACACAGGCAAATGTTGCAGAGGTGTCGGGACTTCCCGCTCTTGAAAGCACTAATGTTTCAGTACCTCTATCATGGCCGGTGACAAGGCAGTTTCCATGCCTGGCACATGCCATCTAAAATTGCAGCATTTTCAAGGCCCAGATCCCATTTATGAACTCTGCAAGGAGTGACTGTCTGTAGTTCCCTTTAACCAGGGCTGGGAGTCCTGTGGCCTCCTCCACTATACATACAACAGCACAGAGCTCTTTGTCTGTCTCCCTCATTTGATGCCAGTCTCTTATTTTTCTGTCCTTACTTTTCACTGTTCCTGAGAAATTTCATCATGTATATATTCCACCAGACAAAATGCCACATGAACATCTCTTTTGGCCTTGTACCTATGCCTGCACCTTCGTATCATGATTCATTTTAAAATTTAAATCACCCACCCACCAACCAACCAAATAGAAACAAAATATCTCCATATCGCTTGTCAAAGGATGCTGATCAATGGGACTCCAACCATCCATGTTAAAACTTTCATATTGACTTTGGAGAAAGAAACAGTTAGATTGCATGTCAATATGATTTAGTACCAGCTTCTTACAGTAGATGGCAGCATTTTTTAAATCTAAAGGCACTGCAGGGGTTGTGTAATACACTCCCTGATGAAAAGTCCAATGTCCTTGTATTGATATCTAATGTGCAATGGTTTAATACATGTAAATGTTGATATTCTGCACACCTCAGTGAGATCAAATCTCTCATTTAAGAGCTGTTAATTAAAGATTAATCCCTCTTCTGTTAAACATTTTAGCTGTATACTGATCAGATTCCTCTTCACCTTTTTTCTGTTGTTATGGTACCTTGTATGATCACTTCTAATTCAAAATTCTACAATCTCATCCTTGTTTGTATTCATAAAATTAGATACGTGGTTACTTGGACTGCTCTCGTGGTAGGGTAAAAGGTACTTTGGTGTTTCTCGGCAAAAATGCTGAGAAAAGCCGCAGGGAGAGCAGCATTGCAGCAGACCTCAGCGTTTCTCAGCAAAAATTCAGAGGAATGCCAAGAGAAAACAGACAAACTTGATTCTCTCTGCAAAATTACTGAGAGATGCCAAAAAAAGATTTCTGTACAAATTTCCTTGGCATTTCTCAGCAAAAAGTGCCGAGGATGGCCCTTTCTCGGCGTTTTAGCTCTCCTAGTGTCTGCAATAAGTTTTTAATTTCAAGAATAAAGTGACAACACACAGATGCATAGTTATTCCAAGAGATCACAATTGAAATGCCCTTTCACATTACGTAATTCATTTTTGCATCCATTCACGGAGGACTGAGGAGTGGTTTTGCTTGTTTTTCCAGGCTATGCCAGTAGTTGTGTAACAGTAGTGTTTTAGTTTAAGGAGGGCGGCCAATCTTAGCCTTCGGTTTGACTGTTATTTTCTCAGAGCATGCACAGGCAGGGTCAGGTTGATTTGTGACATCTTTGTGTGGGTTTGTGTTTCAAGCTAATCATTCTGTGCCAGTAGCTTTGTATTGCTTGGTCTATCTGGTCTATTTGGTTTCTGTGCAGAGAGGGGACATGGAATATTTATGGTTTCCTTTTCTTAGAGTAAGTTTAAATTTGAATTTTACTATTTTATGTATATTTACGCATTTTCTTGTTCATGTTAATTCTTCAAGTATTGCCATTTTAAGCAAGAACTTACAGTATGTATGTATGTATGTATGCATGTATGTATGTATGTATGTATGCATGTATGTATGTATGTATGTATGTATGTATGTATGCATGTATGTATGTATGCATGCATGCATGCATGTGTGCGTGCGTGCATGCGTATGTTTTTGTGTATGTGTGTGTGTGTGTGTGTGTGTGTATTTGCTGATCATTCAAGTTCATACATTCTTCACATTCACCTGGGTTATCTTTACCATATACAAGGTATACGCAAGCAAGCGCCGTAAGAAAGGCATGTCCGGAGAAAATAAGGCTGCAAAACATGTTTGATGGTTTCAAGCTGATGACTTTCTTGAACATGATAAGATGTTATTCAATTTACAGGTTTAGACATAGACAGTGACTGGAACGGCTATGGAGCATAGACAGATTGGATTGCTGTATTTTGGGGGGTTGAGAGCTACAAGGAAGATGTGGCACTGTTGCTCCTAGTTGTACAGTGAAACCTCATTATAACGACACTCAGATATCCGACATATTCACCATAATGACACAAATTTTCCAGGATAAAAGTTTATTTTCTTTGTAATTTGATTCATTTGTCTGACATATTCAGTTATCTGACACATTTCTGAGGGAACGGATGCTGTCATTATAACAAGCTTTCACTGTATAATAATAACAGTGCTGACAGTCTCCTGTACCCTGTCTCCCTAGAAACCTCTCATGAACAAGCTACACTATTCTAGATGCTAATATCCACTTTCACATTCATAGCCAATTAATTATGTATATATGTGCTTCATTCAAGCATTCACTTCGTGCCCTTTGAAAAGCTATCAAATCTCAAATGCCTCAATATATTTCGTACATTTGGACCTATCCAAGGTATGAGACATCAGTGTTTCCTTCTGGAGCCCCTGTTTTGTATAAATGTATTACATATTGTATTACATTGTGTGGACATACAATACCAACACTCATATTGTTTTAATAATATACAAATGGGTTATGCCTGAAGGGTTTTTGGCATCATCAGCAATGCCAACTATCTCATTATCAGGGACAATCGCTGAAATTAGCTAAAAATTTGACCAACTTACGGTGTGCATCCCTTATCAACATGGAGTATTTGCGGCTATACTCTTTGTTAATTATATTGTGTACTTAATGGTCTTGAGTACTTGTCACTGAAATCGCATTTTGCAGGTTGATATGCCTATATCAACACTGCAAAGCAAACAGTATATAGTGCTGCCACCTGCTGCCAACCAGACAAACCAAACAAACTGATCCCAACAGGCCACAGACCACAGTTTAATAAGTCCTTCTATTTTTCATATTATTTTTTTTTTTTTTTCAGTATGTTCAGTTTCCAAAGTAGGAATTTGAACAGTTCAAACATTTGTTTGAAATTCCGAGTTACGTGGTAACGAGAATGAAACTAGGCCTTTGGCCTAGAATACGCATGTGCATAGATGTGCACAACGTAGCAACGTAATTGTTACCCCTCACCATAAATATGGAAGCATTTTCAAATCCCAACCAGTGCCTGATGAGACCTATCTAAGGTCGAAACGCGTCGCACAGCTGTTACTGCCTTGGCTACTTGCCTTGCCTATTTTTCATATTAGCATTTTTCAGTCTAAAAAATCAGCATTTTGGTATTTTAAAATTCCGTGAACGGCATTTAACAGATAAAAATGTCAGAAAAAACATGGATGGATTTTTGTCATATAATTCCCAGCTCATTAATTTGTGATAGTTGAAATACGATGCAACACCTGGATGTCAGCTTTATACAGGTGTATGAACTGTGCTCTTGCCAGGGTCACATCATTGTCCTTCCCCACTATCAAGTTCCCACCTGGCCTGGAAGACAGTGCATCTATATGACCACCAATGAAGCAACTCTGTGACGCAGCAAATCTGACTTAGCTAACTTTATTTAAACAGAAGCTACACCATGCCGAAAACATAGTATTTTCACAATTACAGACTATCTCCGTTGGGATACGCAACCAGCCAATCACAACTGTGGCCTGTAACCAACACAGGTATCTGAACCAAGAGATGGGGACACAATTTCCATGACAGGCTTTCCAACTAATTCCACACGACGTACTTCTTGGATGCGCTGGGCACCCGTTTCACTTATTAGCGAAGCACATTATGACATGCACAGCCATACACACTGCTGACTTAAGTCAAGGGTATCAGCACTTGAATGAAACCTCATTTCATCCAGAATTTAATAATTATCATTCAAATTCCTACATTTGGGGGATAATCTTTAATATATGATACATATTACATGCCAGTATTTATGCAAAATGGCTCAAGAAGTGTTGAAGCATATCCTGGCAACTTGTCTGAGTCACAGACATTTCCCTTTATTTCTTTAACAGAAAATGGTAAAACCAAAAAATAAAAGATAAAAAAATACCTACAATGGTGCTGAAAGCTTGCCTGGGCTTTTTGGTTGTTATGCTATCACTCAGCTCTGACAGCTTTTTGATTGACGGCAACAGTTAAGTGTCATAATTATAAGCAAAGACCAGATGATCTGCTGTGCAGGCAAATGAACAGTGGCAATGAATATGTTAGTACATGTATTTACAGTAGGCTTTCATATATTTTGATGCACCTGATCACTTACCTGGTAAATAGGACACCATGACAAAGAGTAGATAGTAATAGTAGCTGAAGGAGATGTTCAACCTGTTGGGTAGACTAACAGAGTAGAGGCCAGTCCTCTTCACGTATGGCAGGGCAGCATAAATACAAAGCAACTCTCCCTGAAAAACACAGATATTGGTAAGGCCAAAAAAATAATGCTTTAGTCTCTCGGCTACCTCCCTGATCCATCATTTACCCCTCTCATCAACTTTTTTTGAGCATTTTCTGACCACAGATACTACTGTCCTTATTAGTGCTGCTAAACTTGCTCTGTATCGTTGATTTTGTATGGTGAGAAACCACTAACTTTGTGGAAAATGCTTAATGAACGCTCAAAAAGAGAATTCCTCATCAAAATTATTTCAAAAGTGCCTGAGAAACTAAACATTAAATTTTTGTGGCCATTCCTTGCCTCAAGATGTTTTCCACATATTATGAATAAAGTGACAACATCCAATGCCTCAAGATGTTTTTCACAAATCATGAATAAAGTGACATCCAATGCCTCAAGATGTTTTCCACAAATCATGAATAAAGTGACAACATCCAATGCCTCAAGATGTTTTCCACAAATCATGAATAAAGTGACAACATCCAATGCCTCAAGATGTTTTCCACAAATCATGAATAAAGTGACAACATCCATTGCCTCAGATTGTTTTCCACAAACTATGAATAAGGCCAGAACATAGATTACCTCAAGAGTTATCTTCCACAAATTATGAATAGTGAAAACACCCATAGCCTCAAAATGTTTTCCACAAATTATAAATGAACTGAAAACATCCATTGCCTAATGATGTTTTCCACCAACATGATGCATAAAATGTTTTTCACCAACAATTAAGCGACAACTTCCATTGCCTGAGGATGTTTTCCAAAAGTTATGGCACATTTGAATAATTAAATATTCTACCAAAATCAATAGTTTTTTTAAAAAAAGAAACTTACTGTGACACCAATTGGGTACAGGACTATGAAAAATGTATATCTGAAATGCAAGAATGTATGTATAGAATACAATCATACATATGTATACACACTGCCGTAGATTATGCAAAGTCCTCCCTGATACAACCTAGTTCTGCCTCAATCTGAGCTGAGCCGCATTCTGAGTTGACTTTTATGTAACATATTTTACTTTTTACAGTCCCAACATTCATTTCGCTTTAACATTTCTGTGTGCTCTTCCTTTGTTTACATCTTATTAACTTAAACCTGACAAACTTCTATTTTACCATTCTATGTTTAGTGTCTAGCCATACTGACAGAGTTTAATTGCATACATTTGGTACTAGACATATACACTCCTTAGTTACAGACTCAGATTCAGTTTATTTAGCCAAAAATGTACAAGTGTACAATATAACATATACAATCAATTCAGACTTGGCCGGGGAGGCTTTCATGAAAACTGTTACAAGGTAATGGCAATGTTAACAGACATTACTACATGCTGTGAGAATAATAGTGATTAAAAAAATAAAAATATGCAGGTACTAGTGATATATGATTACATTAGAACTCATTGTGTTCTATTATACAGTGAAATCTCATTATAACAACACTCAGATATCTGACATTTTCAATATAATGATACAATCTTCATGAGAAAAAGTTCATTTTCTTTGTTACTTGATTCATTTATATGACATATTCAGTTATGACACCTTTTCAGGGAACAGATGGTGTCACTTTAACGAGTTTTCACTGTACTTCAATAAGAGTTGGGAATGTGCACATGCATGTACATACATGTCACAATTGGGTACAGAGCATGAATCACGGTACATGCATTGTGAAATAAATTAAGATTTAACGTAACAAGCAGAACCTTTAAGGCTATGTGTAACTACTTTATCCCGAATGTTACTAGGGTCATTATTTATAGTATCTAGCAGGTCATATCTTAAAAAGTTTTTTTGCGTAAACATGTTTATATCCTGTAATAGGAATAACTCTGGCTTGCCTTGTAATACGCATACTGTTGTCTTGATCTAATTGAAAAGGTAGTTTTTGAAAATTATCAGGAAGATTATTATTAATATATTTATTTACAATTGTGGGGTGCTAAGAAAGTTGTAGCAAAATGAACCTGAGTTATGAATCAGTAATTAGAATACTGTGTGTGTATCAATAATAATATAATGTACACCAAAATTATGGTAAAATATTGGATTTGTACCATATTGGCAGGTTTTTATACACAGAAAAAGTGACAAGAAGTGCTTTATCAGGGGACTAGGGTGCAAAACGATGATAATATGGCAGTGCAAAAGTACCAATGAAATAGAGACACTTGATCCCTGTCATCTTTTCTCCCTTAAATTGTACAAATCTAGCTGGTGGTAAAAGGTCAACAGGAAAGCTGGTAACTAGGGCAGAAAGGGTCAACAAAGGGAAGCATGTCAATATATATATAATATATATATATATATATATATATATATATATATATGTCAGGATCTATGCCCCATGAATATATCTGAGCATCTACACCCTCATAGCATATACAGTGGTACCTCTTTTGAGAGACCGCCCCTACGGCAGGTCAAAATGCGGTCTCTCAAATCAGGTGGTCTTTCATTAGAGGTACAACAACATGGAAAAGATAGCGCAGTGATCTGAGAGAGCGGTCTTAAAAAGATATGTAGTCTTTCATTAGAGGGGTCTCTCAAGAGAGGTACCACTGTATCCTAAAGGAAGTATGTCAATGAGGACATACATGTATATTCACAAGGATCTGCATGTCAGTTGACATATCCTTGAAGCTCTGCACCCTATTCACATACCGTTAAAGATATATGCCCATTAGTACATATATATATATATATTCTTGCAGATCTATGCCCTGTACATCTATCCTTGAGCATCTATCTCCTATACATATATCTGTATGGAAAATTAGCACTTATTCTTGAGGATCTATGCCTTCCACACCTATCTTTCAGGATCTACATATACATGTATGCCCTGTACATATACTCTTAAGGATATATACCCATCAGTACAGAGATCCTTGAGAATCTATGCCCTATACATGTACATAAATCATATGGATAAATGCCTGTTATCCTTAAGGATTTAGCCCAAAACATGTATCCTTAAGGGTATACAGTGGTCCCCCTCTTATAAGGCCACCCCAAATGCAGCCAAAAAGTGGCCTTATAAGAGGGGTGGCCTCTCTTGAGAGGGAAAATATAATGGAAATGTCATACTTTCTGCACAAGAATGCTGGCCTTTCAAGAGGGGTGGCCTCTGGTGAGAGGGGCCTTATAAGAGGGGGACCACTATATGCCCATTATCTTTGAAGATTTATGCTGTTTCCATATATCCTTAAGGATATATGTCCCTTTAGTAGTGCTCATATTCTTGAGTATCTCTGTCGTATATATACATGTATATACCTACCTGCACCACTGAAGAAAATATGGCACCTGGTTGATTAAATTAAGTGAGTAGAGACTGTAGCGAATGACTTCAGTGATGCTCCAGGCCAGTAGAAATACAGGCACACCAACGTTGTTTTGAACCTGTGTAACGGGAAAAAAAAGAGGACTTTCTGTCTTGATCTCAATCAGCATTGCATGTACATGTATATATGTGTATGTATGTGTATGTATGTACATGTATGTGTGTATGTATGCATGTGCATGTATGTATATACGTGTATGTATGTATGTATGTATGTATGTATGTATGTATGTATGTATGTATGCATGCATGTATGTGTGTGTGTATGTATGTGTGCATGGCATGTGTGTGGGTGTTACAGTACTTGTGTTCACAAATTTTTGAAAGTATTCAATTTTGCAAATTCGCCATCACCTATCAGGCAAATTCAATAGTTTTTAAAGTTATGTTTCTTAAACTTAAAAAAGTAAAACTAAATACATGAAATTAAGTACATGTACAGCTGAAGTGCAACTTTTTTCAAAAATTTCATGCATATTGAAATCATCAAAAACATATTCTTTGCAACTGTCAAGTGCAGAAAGACCTACGTGTATTTTGTGCAAAATTTAAATTTTATATTAATCTGACAACAGCATTTTATATTGAAAAATATATAATTTATATTTGTTTTTGTATGTTTTCCTTCTTACCACATATTTTGCTGCTGATGTTTTCTCCACATTCTCACACTCAAGGATAACTAATATGGCAATATTTCCTCAGGGCTCCAGAGTGCTAAGTGGAATAATACAGTAATACTTCCTGAGGGCTGCAGAGTGCTAAATAGGAATAAAACGGTAACACTTTACTCACTTCTGTGACGCTGTGTGCAATACCCCACGTAAGGAACACACGTGAGAAAACTTGGAATGTAGTCAGAACAACAGATGATTTTACAATCCCTATGGCACAATGCACAATCTGAAAATGCAGAATATATCAAATATTTGCATAAAATAAGTAGATAAAAAGCTGGGACTGTGTCTTACAGTGGTAACCTGCTATTCAAGACCACCCATTCTGCCAGCCAAAAAATGGTCATATATAACAAGCGGTCTTAAATTGGCGGTAAATTTACAAAGAATCCAGACTATTTTGTCATCAGCAATGTGGTCACAAAAACTACATGGCCTCTCACAGCAGTGATCTTAAATTGCAGGTACCACTGTATTTACGTGGTATAAACAGATAAATAGCAGGCAGTTTGTCTTACACTGTCTTTCCTGTAACTGGAGAATAAATGGAACATTCCAATTCATATTTACAGATAAACAGTTGGTGCCAACTTTTACCTTAAAGAACACCAATTTACACTCCTGGTTGGGTTTATCATTTAATAATTAAGCCATCTCCTTTTAGCCTGAAGTGGTCCTGTGAACTTCAGATTGATATCAAGGTCACCTTTGTTTAAGACCATCATCATTACTGTAATTAACCTGAACATACCCCTGTATCGCTTTTTCTTAATTTTGGTAATTTGTTAAAAATCAGAAAATGCAGTGGACAAATTTGGTGCAGATCAAGTCCACATATATTCACAATAAGTATGAAGATCAAACTTCCAGTTTGGGATAAAAATTCACATCTGGTTACTTGCTGTCCACATGGTGAAGACACAGCAGGCATTTAAACCCATCTTGTTCCAGCTTACTGCAGGGTGTGAAGGACTGTGTAGCTGTGGCATGTATTATGAACTTCCATTGTTGTTAAAATGTGAAAAAAAATGGCTATTTCAATGTGCAAGAGTAGGGAGCCAATAGGAAAGGTCAGAATTAGCTCTAAGGAGTGTATTCGCCCCCAATACACAACTGAATACACACACATTTGGAGGGCTACAGCTGTGTATTCCCATTAGTTTGTATGTTAAAGCAACCTAGAATAAACTAGTCACTTATGTAGCTGTGGTTATATGATTTTTGTGAGGCATTTTAAGTTATGCATCCACATTTAGTGTCTGAAATTTGGTGTTTCTATGTTCAGTAGTTTTCAAGTTATTAAGGTGCAAATTACAATGTAAAGCTATGGGAATACACAACCCTAGCCCTCCACTGACTGCAATGCCCTTTTTTAGGCAGTTCTTGAACCTTCTGTTCTTGCCCTTGCCTACTTATGCCCTGGGGACATTTCTTACTATGACTTTTCATCCACACCATAGTACATACTGCAGCCTACTTCTATGCCTGTATGGCCTCTTCCTATCGCCAGCCACCACATTATTACAGGATGTGGGGTATAGAGACTTTAATATGTCTTTATGTCTTTCTTCCTTTAGTTGCAAGTTTCATTTTTTATACATACAAAGTTTCATGCTCAAGTGAACACTTCAAAGAGAAGGATTGACTTTTCAAGGTCTTAGCTTGCTATCCACTTGCAGAGAACTTGTTGAAACCTAACAACCTTTCCATACTCTACACTGCACTTATCAGCCACCAGATGTCACTAGCTACCAGACCAGGCTGGTGTGTTGCCCAGTGAGCTTGACACACCCAGAACTGAACTTTTTGTGATCAGATGTCTTCAGCTACTAGACCCATTTTCGAGGATTGGGATGATTCAAATGGCCCTAATTTGCATAATTTTCCAAAGGTTCACTCCTCTTTGTAAAAACGCTTAACTTCATGCATGGATCTATAATTATACATGTACCATGTTTGGAGTTTTTAAGTGTAATAGCACCAGAGAAAATTCTTGGGCAAACTTGCTGGTAAAGAAGGATTGGAAGAATCGGAATGAAACCCAACAAAAAAAGAGTGTCTGTATTGGCACATATACATAATAAAGATGGCCTCCATGCAAGGTCAAAATGTCCTCAATTTAATGTTTCTTTTGCAATTCTTGTGAAATATAGGTAAGTGAGAAACAAAATATAACATTGGCAAGCAGCTTCAGACATTTGTGGAGCTTGCTCTTGAATTTTGAAGTTTTCATTTGGTTAGCCTTGCAAAAACTGAAATATCCAACAGCCCGTGCCACATCATCTACAACTGCCAGCCAATGCTAGATTCTCTATTTCTGCGTCAAAGCTGCTCCAAAGAAAGCTGTTGACATGGGACATGCTCTAATAGGTTGACGTGGGCGTGCCCTCATATTGACCTGGGACATACTTTCATATTGACCTGAGGCATGCTCTCATATTTACCTGAGACATGCTCTGTTGTTTACCTGGGACAGGCCCTTACGTTGACCTGGGTACACTCTCATTTTTACCTGGGACATGCTCT
>OZ026623.1:23529659-23622159 GCA_964020975.1 Hermodice carunculata
TTGGGTCTTTTAAAAAATGGACTTCAGAACAGAGGAATAACCCTTCGATACCTGTTCCACTAGAACAGCTCCCTATCAGAGAGCTTGTAAATGTAAACAGGACATGATAAATCAGCCTCCAGAGAGGAGATGGTAGCCCAAGGACCTCACAAATCATACCCTACATATTAAGGCTCTAGAAACATGTTTAAGTCATTCAGTGCCACTCAAGACTAAAGTCGATCTACTCAAGTCAAACTAGTCTGAATTATCGTTAGGATCCGAGATTTGTATTCCCAGGCCCAAAGCTTTTCTCGACGCCCATTGAGCACATTGTGCCCAATGTGTGCTGCGGAAAGCTGTTGACTCAGTCCAAAATTTGGCACTGAAAGAGTTAAATGCAAGAAGTTGTCCGTCCACATAGGACAAGTCCATCATATAAAAGCTGGAAAATGTTTTGTGTGATCTCCACCTATAAGCCGCCATATTTTCAGCAAATGCAACATGTTTTAAGGCGTCCCAAATAGATACTACAGCCCTGACCTAAGAAGCTCTAATTTGGTGCTGTTGATTGAGCTTTGGGATTTTATCTGCTGCTAAATATGTCAATTTGATTGTGTCATGACCCAGCCAGATATTGTCTTAGCACAGGTTCCAGGTGAATCTGCCAACACTGACATCTTTTTCTTTGAAGGTAGAAAATGAGGGTCTCTACCTTTCTTGATGGCACCTGTTCTTTGCAAATAGAACATGAGCACTCTAACCAGGCAAAGTATTCTGTTAGGCTCCTGACAGATCCACATATTCAAAATTTCAAATCAGGAAATAAAACAGAACTCACTGCAGAATTCAACCGAACTCTTACCGGTATATAATTCATCTTAAAATGATTTACAGTTAAGCCTAGCTAAAACTTAACAGCCAAATTCATTTTTTTTTTTTTTGAGTTACACAGTGTTGTACTGGTGTTTGGAAAGGTTGTAAAAGGTTGACAAAGGGTTTCAAATGGTTGAAACAGTTGCAAACCATTTCAAACCATTTTAATCAATAATGTGAGCAGGACTAGGCAAGTAGCCGTTGAATGGCAAACACAGGTTCGACCGGTTTCGACACTGTGTGTGTCTCATCAGGAACCGTTAAAAAACTGTTGACACCCAAGTATCGTGCTGTTGCAGTAACATTACACGTGGGTTGTGTTCACATTCCAGCAGCACTATGACGTAATACAATAGTATGTTTGTCATAATCTGAGTCTGGTTCCCACTGGCTGTAATGGGTCCAGAGTGGGAATCCCCTGGCTGGGGATCTCCTTCTGATTTTGACCTGGTTTGGTGCAAAATATTTATGTTGGGTTGACCGGAAGGGACACCCTAAGGTTAGGTGGCCCTTGCCCTGTGTCGGGGCTCAGGAGAGTGT
The DNA here is from genome assembly GCA_964020975.1 of Hermodice carunculata. Taxonomy (NCBI): domain Eukaryota; kingdom Metazoa; phylum Annelida; class Polychaeta; order Eunicida; family Amphinomidae; genus Hermodice; species Hermodice carunculata. The sequence continues at coordinate 23,531,055 of OZ026623.1, forward strand.
AGATGCACTGCTCCTGTAGAATTTTTACATCTGTGTGCAGTTTTTTGGAAGATTCAGACGGGTGTCTGATTCTATGCATGCCTATCATAGGAAAGTGAGCTAAGACAATAAAAATTTAGTATACGACTGAGCAAGAAAGCTCACTTTCCCATGGTATTGAGACCAAATGGCTCAATTGTTCGGAGCTGGTGTATCCAGTGGTGTTCCCTCGTTAGGCGTAACTCCATAACATTTTAATCCATAAGGTTGAGAAAATGTGTGAAATGGTTGTTAGCCATAAGAGAAAGGTTTAAAAGTGTTTAAAAGGGTTTTAAAGCAATAAAAGAAAATGGTTTGGAAAGTGTTAGGAATTGGTTTGAAAAAGATTTGCCCTTCACTCAAAAGGTTGCAAAAGGTTGATGCGTTTGGTGACTGTTAAGTTTAACGCGAGCTTAGCTGTAGCCATTTGTAAATTTCTTCAGCCAAAGAATGAAACAGTAGCATTTGGCTAATTGGCTAATGGCACCAGCAGTCCCTGTGTTTTGCTCGACACTCATCATTTGTTCCTAACAGCATCTGCAATAAACATGGTTATTCCAACTGGCCATTGTGTGTTCTTTATTACAGAACCTGTCACAGAAGCCATGATGGAAAGATGAGGTGGAAATCATCCTCCAAGTAAAAGGTAGCAGAAGTGGGGAGAAAAGTTCCACAAACTAAAACCCAATCAAGTACCAATCCATAAATGCCCAAAGCGGGCAGGCTTGATGAAAGTACTTGAGCAAAAAATACAAAAACCGTCACAAAAATCGCTGGAGTTGAAGAATGCATGGATGCAGAAGCAGCCAAAGAAAGGAAACTGATGTGATTGGTCAATACTGAGGTCAGGTTATGGTGCAGAGATCAACAGCTACAGGGCGCCACAGAACCTCCAGTTTAAAGTAACATATGAGCAGAAAGAATTTAGAATCGTTATGTCAATTCATACTATAACAACTTTTGGTAACTCTTTCAGTGCCACTCACAAATAAAGCGAATTTGCTTATGTCAAACTAGTCTGAACTAGAACAGACTGATTTTCCAACAGAAAATCAAATGTCCCCCGATGGAACACTTACGTCTCTGGATAAGCTACAGGTGGTAACAAATTACAAATGACCAAGTTTCCTTGAAAATTACAATCCCATTTTAGCACTCACCTAGATACATTACTCTAGCAATTTTCATCAAGCTCTTAAAGACTTATTCAGAAAAACCAATTTCAGACAAATGACCCTGTGACCTTGAAAATTAGGTCAAGGTCACCCAAATACAATCACAACCTTGGTCTTACCTTGATACATAATCCTACCAAGTTTCATCAAATTCCATCAAGTTCTTCATGACTTATTGCACCCAAACCAATTTAACATAAGTGACCCTGTGACCTTGAGAATTCACTCAGGGTCATCCAAATACAATCCCAACCTAGGTCTTGCCTAGATACATAATCCTACCAAGTTTCATCAAATTCCATCAAGTTCTTCATGACTTGTCGAACGGAAACCAATTTCACATAAGTGACCCTGTGACCTTGAGAATTCGCTCAAGGTCATCCAAATACAATCCCAACCTAGGTTTTGCCAAGGTACATAATCCTACCAAGTTCCATCAAATTCCATCAAGTTCTTCAAGACTTATCGCACCCAAACCAATTTAACATAAGTGACCCTGTGACCTTGAGAATTCGCTCAAGGTCATCCAAATACAATCCCAAACTAGGTCTTGCCTAGATACATAATCCTACCAAGTTTCATCAAATTCTGTCAAGTCCTTCAAGACTTATCGCACGGAAACCAAGTGTTGAAGAGCCTGAACAACAACAAAAACAACAACAAGCGGAAGAAACGGGCACTAAAACAGTATGTCCCCCGGCTTCCACCGGGAGACATAATTATCATTACAATCCCAGATTCCTATGTCTCGTAAAAAGACCTTTCATTCAAGTACCAGTATTCCTATAATTCCGAAGAGAATATCCCAGGTCAACAGCTTTACTCGGCTTGCATTGGGCACATTGGGCCCAATGCCTGCCAAGAAAAGCTGTTGACTCAGTCCAAAATTTGGCACTGAAAGAGTTAAAATAAGCAGTGAAAGGGTTCAACCAACAAAGTTTGATGACAGAAAGGTCCCACTGGATCCCAGTTCCATATGGACTTGCTTGTCAGAGCATTATGCAGGCATTGTAAATGGCTCAAGGCAATGGCAAGCCTCTCACTTTCTTCAGGGCACTTCCTGCTGGTGGACAGCAGTGATATCAACTAAATATGGTCAACATGCATTCTGAATGCTATACATTTCATTATTCATTGCCATGCACATGATGCAGTCACAGAGACTGCTGCTACTCAAAACCTATAATTCCTTCAGAGGCCAGTGATACAAAATTTAACTCTTTCCTGCTCAAATTGATTTTAATTCATTTTATTTTTGTATAAATGCATGGGAAAGCCAAAACATAGAGGAACAAATTATCTTTCCTTAGCTTCTAAAACTACTTCCCGTGTACATAGCCAGTCACTACAGGTCAATCAAGCCCCTCATGTCTATCTACAACTTTAAAAACAGGACAGAATCAAAATTAAATGAACAAATTTTGGCCGGGGGGGGGGGGGGGGGGGGGTGGCGGGGGGAGGAGTGTCAGCCACTCTACTTCTCTTAATTAGAGACAAGGATATATTATTTTAGTTTAGTTGGTCAAGAGACTGCTATGGTTGCCATGTTTAGTGGCTAACAATTCACGATCCATTAATTACTGTAGTCTTATGGCACCAGCCTAGCAGGCACTTGTAAAGTGGAACATCCTATTTCAGACTACCCAAATCCCAGACAAAGAGATCATAAATGGCAGGTGGTCTTTAATTGCAGGAAAATTAATGAAGAAGTGATAGTCCATTGCCTTCAAAGGGTGGTCTTGAAAACATTCAGAATCATAAATGGCTGAGAGTGAGTTACTATTTTCCACAACAACAAAGATCCTACGTCAAAGAAATACAGCAACTCACTTTCCAGCCATGCAAAATTTTGTTTACTCTATGCTTGATTGGGCATCCATCGCAAAAAATATGCCCTAGACCTTACTTTCAATGCTGACCTGGTGTGCCATGTTTGTTTTCATTTGTCACAGTTATTCTATGTCACGCATGACACACAATCAAACATCGCTCACACACATTGGATTTTGTCTAAATGTCAATGCATCATGTCACAGATCCAGGCACGTCACAATTGCCGAATACCAAGGTTTAGGTCATGTGATCTACAGCGAGTTACTCCCTTTGAATTTTACTTTGGAAAATGATAATTCACCCTCAAACATAGAATAATATGGGTTATCTCACAGATGTGGTCTTTAGAGCAGGTATCGCTACACTGTCAAGCTGCAAAATATGTCACGTTTACGACATCCATGCCAACCCAATATTACTTGCCAACGATGAAGTTAAATAGGCTTTTTTTTCTTGATATGGAGAACTCAAGGCCTACTGTTACACTCATTGTACACATGTTGCTACCATGGTGCACATATTATCTTTAAAAGTTGGCCAATAAAACTGAATTAACATACAACATGATACAAAGTGGCACAAAATATACATTTTCTGAAAGCTAACAAACTGGAAGTTTAGTTGTGCACTTCAATGATGATGTCAGTTGATCAAAGTGCTCACACAAATATTAAGCAATCTTGATTTCATATAAATATTGGTTTAAATCATTCTGGTAGGAACATGATATCAAAGACCATGATAAGCCACACTTTTTAACACAGAAGTGTTAGAAACACCTAAACTGTCACTGCACAGCTGCCAGGGAATCTAGCAAGCTTCCCTACTTTCCCCACACATGGGGGCATGAACTGGGCTCCCCCGGTGTTCTTATGTAGCCTTATGTACTGACTGACCTATTCAGGTCAGTTCAACTGTTTTCTGGAAGTTGACTGGGCAAGTGTGGTGGCAAGCTGTTTGATCACACTGACCAGAAAATCACCAGACCGGTTTCGACCAGGTCTCATCAGTGGCTGATCTGTAATGGATTGGGCATGTCTTTATATACCATACGGCATCGCACCACTGGCCTTTGTGGTAGGATACATAAAAAGCCTGATGCCAAATGTTTATCTTTACATCATAATGTCCAACTGCCAGGTTTGACATGTGGAATTGTGGGTATGGATTCACGAGAAGACTCAACGTAGTTATAAATGTAAGCTGGTTGTTGAAAAGGCTCTTGTTGGTAACCTTGTGGGAGGAAATTCTCAATGGGATATTTTTTATATGAAGACTATGGTGAATAAGTGTATCACAGTGTTTATTTGTGGTTGATGGTTTATCAAAAGTACATCAAAATGTACTTTTCATGGAGTGATGACCTAGGAACTGTTTAGTTCTTATTTGCTTTGCCTTATCTGTTTGGACAGAATTATTCTTGTTCTATCCTCAGTTCAGAACAAACAGTGTCAGGAAAGTAAGCATGAGAAAGTGAAAATTTCTTTCATCTGTTTTCTATATTTGGAAAACAACCATTTCCCAAAACAGAGTGGGGGAAAAAACTGAAATTATAGACTAATTCACAGTGAAGCCACAAACCAATGTAAACAACATAATGTGCAAACGTTAGCGACGCCACAGCTACTGCCTGTAGTATTTATAATTTATACTAGACTCTTGAGTGTCATTTGGCAGTTTCTCACTTTCAGTTACAGAAGAGGGCTTGAACAGACCCAAAACTGGTCAAACCTGAACGCATTCAGCCCCCCCATTATGGCTACTTGCCACAGTATATTTGCTCATCATGACAACAAACTTGTGCCAAGTCAAGGTTATGAGGTCAAATAAAAGAGCATGTCACAGATTTCCAAAATGAGTATTTTTCTTTTAATCATCAATCAAATGTAAATTGCCTATGAAGGAGTTTGATATTCCTGCTTTTTTACTTAGAACTCCTATATCTCAAGAGCAACCATGAAAGTAGAAAAGTTGAGACATTCATGTGTAACATGTTCTTTACTTTCCCAAAAATCTTACATTGAAACCTATGAAAATGTGGGATATGAATCCAAATTTGTTTGTAATTTAATGCTAATTGCTTTTGCAATTTCTGTGTGTTTACACTATAGCTGGCAATCACAACTGCAGTGCCACAGAATGTACATGGTATATTAATAGTGTATGTGCGTGAAATGCATGAGTGAACATGAAGAACAACAAAAAGTCCTGCAAACTTTGATAAATTTGAATAAAGTATGTATTCCACCATTGACTGGGCATTTTATAATTTAAGTATGTAAAGCACTAAGTGTGACTGAAAAACTTTCTTTTCAGCATTTTTCGCACAAACTGTATCTCTGGTTTCTGTGGTCAGTTTTTAGGGAAAATGTACATATTCCTAGTGTATTTCTTTGTAAAATACCCACACCCTTGCAGGACATCAGGCAAGACCACTGGGGCGTGACTTGTGTATTCAGCTATTAACAGGCCAATTAAGCCATTGTTCTTGTATACTTGCACTTGGGTTATTGTCTAAGCATTGACAAATGTATACAGTGGTACCTGCTGTATGCAACCACTGCTGTGAGCAGCCGCATTGCTTTTTGTGGTCACAGGCTTGGACAGAGGAGTCAACTTCTTCGTAAACTTACCTGCAGTGACAGGTCACCTGCTCTATGTGGCCATTTTTTCTTGGCAGAAGGGGTGGCCACATACAGCAGGTACCACTGTACTTTGAAGAATTTCCAATGTCAACATATAGAATGTTACAAGAAAAATTTTGTTCAAAATAAACAAAGTAGTGTTCTCTATAACCGTGTATCACTAATCAGACAAGTTACAGGATAAAATTTTCTTTCTGAAGTAAGCAAATTTTCCACCGTTGTGCTGTTGCAGTTTACTTCTTTGAAATATTTACAGGGGTCTGTGTAATTTCCAGCATTTTACAATTCACAATAAGATGGGCGGTTCATACCCTGTTGGAGTGCTATTACCATTGTGTCGTTTTTACCATTCAAGTCACTCACATTCTGGTGCAGCTCTCCCACTTTTCAGCTTAACTTCCAAACTTTTAATTTATGCCTGTTTTGGATGACCTCCCTATCATTTTTTTTGTACTTAATTCTTTGTCACATAAAAAAAAAATGCAAACAAAAAAATCACTGTATTTCTTGTCAAAGGATGTTAACAGGCATGGAGAAATAACACACCAACATGGATGCAAGTTGTTCACATCTTTTTTGACCCAGCTTTACTGAACGGACAGCTAAAAAACCAAGTCCTTCATCCTGCTTTTGACAAAATTTTGTCTACAATGGCCCCTTGAAGACCTCTTTCAAGAGAGGCCACCCCTCTTATTAGGCCATGATTTTATATATATATATATATATATATATATATATATATATATATATATATATATATATATATATATATATATATATATATATATATATATGTATATATGTATATATATACACACATATACATGTATATAAAGCTTACTTCTAAGTATTTTTACAAAGGCCTACTTATGGGGGGTTTTTTTAATATACAAATCTTACCAGTCAGTAGTATTTTACTAGTCAGTAGGTAGCAGTTAGCATTATTTGATTTGATTGGTCTGTAGCACTTAGCACTATTTGATTTGATTGGTCATCAGGTCTTGAGGCCACTTTTGTAATTCCATACATATTATGTCTGATATGATGTTTAGTGCAAACATTAAAGATTGTATTTATTGTACGACTTATGGGTCAGAACTGACCCCCTTTATGTTAATAAAATATTTACTTACTTACTTACTTACTTATGATCTGTATGTATTTTACCAAAAATGGGTCTCAAAAATTTACATTAATATAACCTCAAAATTTCAGGAAAATGCTTCAATTAACAATTCACCCAATTTAGCTTTCAATTTTCAGAATTTCCTTTGCTTGGGAGGAGATCATTGCCTCCCAAACCCTCCACCAGGCCAAAGACAAAGTCAGACTCAAAGCATGGTGGAATAAAATTCCTCCAAGTTCAAAGTATCTGAAATACTACAAATTACACAGGGCTGTCCAACTGGAGCATTGTAGCAAAATTTTGCTACAGTGCTCTTCACAATTGCTACAAAGTTTCTAAAAATAAGTGTTTCTTATGAGAAGAAGTGGAAAAAATGCTACAAATAAAGAAAATTTTGCTACAGAGATTTTCAGCTGGACAGCACTGTTACTAGTGTTAGTGTTACAAAATACAATGATGTCCCGAGTTATAGTACAGCTCTAATTCTATTCTCGTCAAACTCAAAACTACAACAACTCCAGTAGCACACCACTGTAAACGATAATCCTGTAATCTTGTATCTCATGTTGGCATCATGTCCATGGGCCACGCCGGCACACAATCATAATCATCACTGTTTATCATTTTATGACATAAATCATGGCTGCACATGATGTCTGGTCTGGACAGGCGGGAGCCTGCAAGACCGGCATGAGGCAATGCCAGACAGACTTAGACTCAGTGGAGATTGACACCTGCTACTTTCGCTGTATGTATGTCTTACCCTATAGTTTGCGCAACGTTATACACAACCAAGTAGCTCGTTGCAACAGAACTAAGCTTCTTGTCAGGCTTTCCGCTGCTCGGGTTGGTCTGCTTGGTTGCCATGTTGAACCGGTAGGCCTAGGTCAAGGTCGTCAAATGAACCATGACCTTTGAACCGACTGGTGGAGGTGTCTCGCGAGCACAAGAGAGAGCTCCAGGCTTTCTTTCTTTCGTCCTTTCTCACTCTTTCTCTCAATGTCATTAAAGTAGGGTTAAAAGTATTTTGGAAAAGTATTATGTTACCATCAATTTCTCTTGGATGTCCTGTTTATCTGAAGCCTGAATAAAGCTACAAAGAATTTGTCACTCTCTCTGCATCTGCAACAATGCCAACATTTCCTTTGGTTTTGTCAGAGCCTGACATAGCCCCAAGGGACCTCCCCTCGCTCTTTTAAGCTTGCGGGTGGCAAGCTTAACAGAGCGAGGGGAGGTCCCTTGGAGCTAAGCCTGACAATGACATTGACAGTTACTAGAGTTAGTCTGTAACAGTAAGACGTTTTCTCATGAGTTTCCCACATCAATTATCATATTCAGTGAGTTTTTGTAAAGAGGTTCTAGGGTTTTGAAAATTGTGCAAATTAGGGCCATTTGAAAAATTAAATCTTGAAGATTCTTCTCAAAAGAAAATACTCAGTTTCAATGCGGGACAAACACTGTAATTTGTGTAAATTGATAAAATTTCAGCTAATTTCAGGGACTGTCCCTGATCATTGCTGATGACGAGGGACAGTTGGCATCTCTCCACATTGCAGAAGTAAACCGTGTAGGGCATGGAGGTTTTACACAGATAACTCCACGGTAAGGGATACGTAAATCATATACAAAATCCAAGAATGAACCTAAAATGAGAGTGACATGATCACCAAACAGAAAATACAATATGTTATGTATATGAAGGATATTATAACATTGCAAATATAAGCGGTATCAATTTTTAAAGGGACGATTACAACTAGAAAAGAATATTTGCTTGAAGCAAATCTGTCTCTGCACGTGTCTTGAAAAGTTGTAAATACATGTATTAACTGCTACAACTTTTGTTTATAAGTACTTCACATTCCGTTCAGCTTATTATGACTAGGTGAAGTCCAAATGACATTGACCTTTGACCTATAGGCATGTAAATAACACAAAGGTGCAGTATTACAATATATACAATTTGAGACCGACATGACTGAAATTAGACGAAAATTGACCAAGTTATGGCTAGATGAAACTTTTGCAGGTCAAAATGACCTAGACCTTTGACCTTTAGAGGTCACACGGTAACTACAAAAATATACAGTGTTACAATATCTACAATGAGAGCCCAACATGAACCTAATCAGATGAAAAATGATCAAGTTATGGCTAGATGAAACTTCCCTACGTCCAAATAACCTTTGACCTTTAACCTTTAGAAGTTGAATGTAAATCACAAAAATATGCAGTGTTGCAATACCTACAATTTGGGTCCAAAATGGTCACAATTGGATGCAAATTGACCAAGTTACGCCTGAACGAAAATTTCAACGGTCCAAATAATCTTGACCTTTGACCTTCAGAGGTCACATGAATTTACAAAAGTATGCAGTGTTACAAAACTATAAATTGAAGGTGGATTGGTTACCGGCACCTATAATACTTTTGGAGATATTCAAGCTTTAAAATTTCAAATGCCCTTAATTTGCACAATGTTCAAGATATCCCCCCCCCCCTCTTTGTTAACAGGCACAAATTCAAGTATAGACCTATGATCATGCCAAGTTTGACGTTTTTTAGTGTAATAGTGTTCCAGAAAACTAGCACCTCTGCCTACAATAGCTTTGAACCAAATTTGGCAGCAAAGAAAGAAAGAAAGAAAGAAAGAAAGAAAGAAAGAAAGAAAGAAAGAAAGAAAGAAAGAAAGAAAGAAAGAAAGAAAGAAAGAAAGAAAGAATTGGCATACAGACATAGCAAAGTAATGTGATAGGCTGTAACGAGGAAAACAAAAATGAATATAAAAAGTGATAATATATATCATATATAAGCATGGCAACAGGACTCTTGAAAAAAATAACTTGTCAGCATTGCAAACTTTGCAGCTTGTCACCGCACATCACGATCCCTGTTCACGCGGACCCTAAGAGCGCTTTGTAGAGCATAGCAAAAAAAAAAAATGGTGTTTGACTTTTGATCGGCAATAATAAAGAGCCATGATCTTCAAAGCTATAGTAGGCAGAGGTGCCATTTCAATCTCAGGTCATAAGTTTGTGCTGTAGGCGCATCTTATGAACCACAAACAAAAGTTGTAGAATTTTAATTTTATGCTACGTAGGGATACTTGAAACGTTCAAATGTTGAATATCTTCAAAGTTATTTTAGGTAGAGGTGTCATTTCAAATTATATTCAGAATTTGTGCTGAAGGTGCATCCAACAAACCACAGACAAAAGTTGTAGCATTTAAATTTATGCATGTTTTAAAGGTACGAAGACAGATTTGCTTGGAAATAAATCTTCGTTTCTAGATACAGATGCTGTTCCAGTCTTTGTTCTAAGGACTAACGCGGAAGGCCTGTGTGAAAAGAAATACATACTTTCAATTTCCGTGACACTTGGCAGATACGAGCATAGTTCATTCAAATTGTGGAAGTCTTGTCAATCCAGACCTGCGAGTCTCACGCATTGAGCGTAAGACTCACGCATTCTAGTGTCACGTCACGCCCTCACACCAGAATATATATTTCTCACTCTTTTAAATACATTTCTCCCCCCAGGACACTATTTTTTGTTTACAACACACCCTTGCCAAGCAAATGAGTAGCTCAGTGTATATATTTTGGCCACTGGAAGATCATGAATAACTTTACCCGAGGTCCCGATGAGTTTAAAAAGTAAAGGCTTCTTTCATTGGGCAAGCTGTCGAGCAACTAAGAACCCTAGAAAATGCGAGACGAAGGCTCTAAAAGTCTAAAATGCATCAGATTCTAACGTTTGACATCACAGTTTCCTGGGGGTGGGGGTATGGCATGTCCCGACCCCACCCCCACCCCCACCCCCACCCCTAGTTTCTGCCTCGCTCGGCGGATTCTCACTCTTTACGCATCCCCAAACTTGAGAGCTCTGTCAATCTGTTATCCAGTCTGAAAGAAATGATAGACCAACATACCCTAAAAGTAACTATGTCCGGAGACCTTATTTTCTGTGCCAGACCTTCATGTTGTGTTTGACTTTCAAACGTTATGAAATGGCTGGAGAAAGACGTCGACCATGGGTCAGAGGATATCACATTTCCTTCGTCTACAGGTGGTCTCTGCAGAGAAGTTGAACAGTTGTACCCGAAAGTTGAGCTTTTCTGCTCCGCAATGTTTGCAATGAAAAAGTAAGCTTATCTGTCTGCCGAAATCGTTTCACTTGATGTTTTGGGGGATTTTATATGTTTATACGTCCTTTATCACGAGGAAAACCCGTTTGGAATTAACTTTGATAGCATTACAAGTGGTAAATGTCTTAGTAGACAGGTTTTCCATCCTTTACAGATATTTAAAAGTGAACATAAGAATACATGATATTTGCCCATCACATTATTTCAAAATTGATCGGGGGGGGGGCGGGCAAAAGGTGATGTGGTTCGTTTTGGCATAGATTAAAAATATTGTATTCCAGAGACAGACAAAAGCAAATTTTTTATATCAGATCTGCTTTAATGTTATTCCGAAATTTGATTATGAAAGTCCAGATGAAAGTTTTTTATTATTTTTCCCCGACAAATGTACGGATATAGTTAAATGCATGGATTCGGAGAAATATATTTTTTTCGTTTTTAATGTGCTGTAAATATGTCGAAATCGTTTCGGTTTAACATTATAGTCTTTCACAGCTCTGTTTTGAAGGAAGTAACGGTTCTCGAACATTCATCAGTATTTCCTTTTGTCTTTAATCCTTTTTATATTAGCAATATTTTACATGTTTAACTGCTGCCCATGTAGATTTCTTCTCAGATTGAAGTATCTGAGATGTTTCTATTAATATTTTTTTCACAATTTTTTGTGACCCCTCATCTGCTGCCCCACTTTTAATTCTCTGAACCATATTCCAACGATACTGTGTATATGCATTACGTATTGCATGATTGTAGATATTGCCAAAATAGGTCAGTATTATCTTTAGTCTTTAATTCTTTCTATATCTTCTATTCATATTTTTTTCACAATTCTTTGTGACCCCTTATAGCTGCCCCATGTTTAAGTCTTTCTCCGAACCACATCCCAACGATGCTGTATATATGCATTACGCACTTCATCTACATTTGAGTGTAACGTTTCGGATAATCTTATTCCAAAATGCCCATAATAGTTAAATGGAAATATTTAACATGTTTAACTACCGCCCATGTAGGTTTCTTTTCAGGTTGAAGTATCGGAGATGTTTCTATACATATTTTGTCACAATTCTTTGTGACCCCTGATCTGCTGCCCCATGTTTAATTCTTAAACATATTCCAACGATGCTGTATATCTGCATTACACACTTCATGATTGTAGATATTGCCAAAATTGGTCAGTATTGTCTTTAGTCTTTAATTCTTTCTATATTAGCATAGACATTTGCACTTTTTATGACAGTTGAACTTTATCAAAATTCAAATGTAAGAACTTTTCAGATAACATTGTTGTAGAAACGTCTATAGTAGTTAAATGGACACATTTAGGTGCTGCCCAATGTAGGTTTATTCTCAGATTGAAGGGGTTTGAGATGTTTCTGTTTATATTTCTTCACAATATATTTGTTGAAACCATCGTCTGCTACCTCATCTTCAGTTTTTCTTTTTACCATATTCAAATCATACTGTATGTATAAGAAATTCATATCAAGATTGTCGATATTGCCAAAATTTGCTCAATATTGCTGAAGTCTTACATCCTGTCTGTGTCAGCACTTATGTGGACAGTTTCTTTGATTCTTGTAACTTATCTACATTAAAATGTAAGAACCTTTTAGATAAACTTATTCGAAAAACAAGCCCGTGGTAGTTTCAAATATTCACATTTAACTACTGCCCATATTGGTTTGTCATCAGATAGAAGTTATTTTGAGATGTTACTGTTCAATTTTTCACAAATTTTTTGTGATCCCCATCGTCTGCTGTCCTTTGTTTATTTTTCTGATGTTTTATGATTTTTTGTGTGCTTTCGCTATTTTCGACTTCTTCTCCAAAACTGTCACTCCGATTAAGCTGGAACGCGTTGGGTATATTCCTTGTGGAAGGGTCAAACAAAATTGTTCACCAGGTGGCACTGATGTAAATTCCTGATTTTTAACGATTTTTTTTTTTTTTTTTTTTTTTTTTTTTTTTTAAATTTGGGTTCTTATCGGTAGATGCACCTTTCCTATTGATTACTATGTAAGTCAATGGGCATTGTAATGCCACTTCACATTTTCGACCTCTCCAAAACTATTTGCCAGATTGACTTCAAATTTGGTGGCAGTGTACGGGGGGGGGGGATCTACCAGGTTTGTTCAAGTGGTCAGGCTCCAGTGATTTTTGGATTTTTAATTCATTTCTTTGTTCTTTTTGGGGGGGTCAAAACCTTGAAAAATCTTTTCTGAAACCACTCATCCACTTGCTTTGATGTTACACAGGAACACTTCTAGCAACTCCCAGTTCATAATTTGTTCATCAGGTGGGTCCGAAAGTTTTTAGTGTGTTTACTATTTTCGACTTTTTCTCCAGAACCATCACTCAGATAAAGGGCCAATACACATGACTGTAACTTATTGGTTGTTTTTCTAAAAAAATCTTATCAGATGGCAAGAGGCTTCTAGGCACACATTGGCAGGAGTGGATGTGGGCCAATTTTCTACTTCTTTGGTTTTTATATTTCTGGTTCTTTTGTGAAAAAAAAAATCAGTGTAATGAGTGGCTGTCAGCACAACTAGGCACTACCTTGCATAGGACAGGCAGGAGTGAGCGTGGGCCAATATTCTACCCCTTGACTGTAAATTATTGGTTATTTTTCTAAAAAAAACAACGACAAAAATTCAGGTGACAAGATGCTTCTAAGCATACCTAGTTAGGAGTGGGTGTGAGAAATGTAGGGGTGAGTGTGGGCCAATATTCTACACCTTGTCCGTATACACTTTGTTGCATATATATATATATATATATATATATATATATATATATATATATATATATATATATATATATATGTATCAGGTGATAAGGGGTTGTAATTGTACGTAGGCAGCAGGGGGTGTGAGACAAGTAGAAATGGGTGTGGGCCAATTTTGTATTACCTTTGTTGTGCACACTTAATTGTTTTCCCAGGAAAACTAGCAGATGACAAGATGTTTCTAAGCATTTGTACACAAGAGTTGGTTTGGGGCAGGTAGAAATGGGTGTGACCCAACTTTCCGTTACTTTGGGTGTGTATCTTCGGACTCTTTTCTCCATAGCTATGAAATAAGTATGTGGTTGTTAGCATACATAGGCATGGGTTTTTTTCTGGAGCAGAAGGAGCAAATTTGGGCCAATTTTCTATATCCAGTTGCTATAGTGTTGGTTTCGTTTCTAAACAATCTTTGAGATGATATCGCATTGTAAGTGTTCCTAGGGTGGAGTGTGTGTGTGGAGGGGGGAAGGAACAGGTAGGAATAGGTGTGGGCCAATTTTGTATTACCTTCGCTGTATATTCTTGACTGTTTTCTAAAAAACACCATATCAGATGACAAGAGGCTTCTAAGCATACCTAGGCAGGAGTGGGTTTTGGCCAATATTTACACCTTGTCGTTATATCTTTCGTTGTTTGTTTTTTTTTTTTTTTAACTCTGTCAAATGATATGGGTTGTAAGTGTCCCTGGCAGGAGTGAGTGTGCAGCAAATAGCAATGGGTGTGGGCCAATTTTGTACTCCTTCGCTGTATAATTCTGGTTCTTTTCTAAAAAAAAAAAATCTTTGTAGTAATAAGTGGCTGTCAGCGTAGCTAGGTAATAGTGGGTGTGAGCCAATTTTGTTTATTACCTTTGTTGAATATAATTGATTGTTTTTTTAAAAGATACCTATCAGATGACAGAAGGCATTTAAGCATACCTAGGCAGGAGTGGGTGTAAGACAGGTAGGAGTGGGTGTGGGCAAATATTCAACACTTAGTTTGTATATAATTGGTCGTTTTTTAAAAACTGTATCAGATGATAAGGGGTTATAAGTGCACCTAGGCAGGAGTGGTTGTTAGAGTTCCACTCTAAACAATAAGCCTTTTGATGCTAAAGTGAGATGTCAAACTTCCAACGTAAAACAGTCCTAGAAATCAAACAAAGCAAAATTTACCCGTTTTTGTTTTTTGTTTTTGTTTTTGTATTCACTTATCATAGTTTATTTTGCCAACAGCATTTCAAAGTTTGAATGATAAAAAAGTTGAATCCATTTCAAACAAAAAAATTAGGAAAATAGTATGTTCACTTCACGCACTTGCTGTATGAACACAAGACAAGCAACACAAAGGACGATGACAAAATACAATTTTCCACCTTATGTGCTGTTCAACAATATATACGTTTTGGACTTATATTATATTTAGTTTATCGTGTTTTGTGGCCATTTTCCTAGACATATCTGCTGAGCAGAAGTGTATGCTTATCACATTGAAATTGTTTTGATTTTACCATGATTTAACTAGGTATACCAAGGTGTAAAATGGGGGAAACCCCTGATCCTGCCCCAACTTGTTTTAGGCCAAGGCGTACAGTAATCAACACGGCATGTATCAAGGAGTTTATCTACTAAGTATATTCAAAACGACAATACATTTTTATCCAAACTTTATATGAGAAAACAGCAATGGAGGTTAAGGGACAAACTGACAACCCAAGCTTCAACGCATGTAGTTGGCTATTATGGGTAATGTAGTTGGCTATTATGGGTATTGTAGTGCACACAGTTATGTTTATTTGGTTATCCACAGCTTGTCTAAGAAATATATGACGCAAAGGTCCCCCCGCGGGGGGGGGGGGTGCAACGTTGAGTTAAAAACCTATGGTTGATTGTAAATCTGTCAAATTCGCTACCACGTAAGACGGAATTTTAAAGGACGCCAACAAGTATGAAAAGAAGCTTGTAACAGAAGATCTGATTCAATGAAAATTTGTCAAATATGTTTTGGTTGACAGGTACTTCCCTACAGTACTGCAAAAATTAAGACCAAAAACAAAACAAAAACAAAAATAAATAAACGAAAGAATTTTTTTTTTAATGAAAACCATTTCTGTCTGAAAAGTTATTCCCACAGGATGGAAATTGACATGAATATTTGGCTAGAAACAAAAAAACATACAAAATGTGGTCGTTGCCGCACAAAATTTTGGATTTGGACTTTTACGGGGAACCATCGATACTAGCAACGCAATCCTAAATATGCAGACTGCTTTAAAACGTGTTCATTTTTATGGATTACCTGGTCGTAAATGGATCATTATAATCTGGAAGTTTGCCAGTTTTAAAACAGAAACACAGGGTCACTGCAAATTATTTACACAACACACAAGACAATACTAGAGAAAGCGAAAGAACATTTTTAAGAAAGAGATCAGACGTCAGGTTTTGCAGTTAAATAACAGATACTTTTTTGCAAAACATCCAATGATATACAAAAGAGACAACAAAAAATTGACCCATACCCCAATCCTATCTTTCCTACACCCGTTCCGGCACCGAAGATCAGCAATAAACCTGCATTTTGTTCCGTAAAAATAGTTCTCTTTCTCATCATCTCCCATCCCTAATGTTCCTTCGCCTTCAATACTCCCAGCACACATGTACGCCTAGCTCTTCTGTCACTGCAAAGAACTTGAACTCACAACACATATCATCATCATCATCATCATCATCATCATCATCATCATCATCATCATCATCATCATCATCATCATTTAACAGTTTCTGTGTCAGGGCGTTGTGACGGACGGGGTGTAGCCTGAATATACATAACTTTAGCAGGTATTGTTATTGATATTATCGTCTCGGCACCCGCTTTCTAATGAATATTAAGCCCGTTTTGACATGGCGTCCTAAACAAGGAAAGAATTTCACAAAGCCTGCGTCATTACGGGTAGTTGGTATGACCTCTAGCGGCAATGTTGAGAAAATATGGGGTCAGGGTACAGGTACAAACCCCTCGTTGGCGGCATTAATCCCTTAAACCATTGATATTACCGGGACCATTACCACCCCTGGACTTTGATCATGAATGGTCACGAGTCACAGTTAATTTAAAAGTCGTTTTCGGACATCGCCGTTAGGCCTAAATGGAATTTATCTAATTCACAGATATCAACAAATTGAAAAGTCCCAATAAGCCTATATGTCATGTTTCACAAACTTGTAGGCCTAGCCTATTTACATTGATAGTCATAATAGGTCATGATAGGCCTGACGGATAACCAGGAAAACATTGAAGGCGGGTTGAATATGTTTATAACCTTTTTTTTTTTTTCATTTTATTGGCATTGCCGTGGTGTCCTTTTTTTATTCAGACGAAAAAGTGGTTAAAAAGATGTCATCTAGTGATAGGTCTAGTTAAAAATACTATTAAAAAAGAAACGCATACACTCACGAGAAAAATAAAAAAAATGGACAGGATGGCCAAAATAGTATATTTTAGGGGCGGCAACCCTAGGTCTACATCATGATTACATACTGTTAGGCCTATAGCCCTAACAGGCCCCCTAATACTCGGCCCAGGCAAGTAAACAGGCCCATGCAGACTATTTATACGTCAAGAGAAGACACTGATACATGTAGGCCTACAGAGCTTTCAAGCCTTATAGGCTAACGAGCATTTTGTGAGGAAGCATTTGAACGGTGGGATGCCTTTTTTTTCTGTGTAAAACCTTACTTAGGCCTACTGTGAGAGCCATTTTATATCCCAAAAAGCCTAAGGGTTTTTCAAACAACCCTCAAGAACCTTTATTTTGAAGAGTGTAGTACCCTTGACTCTGTACGAATAAAGTAGGCATAGAACATAGTATGCTTGGAGGCATGAAATTACAATGAAAATATTGCAGCTATAACAATTGTTCACGACTGTGCATATTTCAGATATTGACTAGCGAAATATGTCTGGACGTATCCAAAAAAAAAAAAAAAACTGTATAAGAATGGGTATGCAGCGTATCCACGATAATATTGGGTATGTTGTGAAAACGAATGCAGCTTTGGGTTGAGTGCCGAGGTGTGGCTTAACGGCGGCCGTCGAGGTTTCGGGCAGCATAGTTATGGGTGGCAGGTATGACTGAGAAAATATTTTGGACGTATTCCGGAAGGTCATGCTTACAATAACGAAAACAAAAGTTCAAAACGTTTTGGTGCAGAAGGGTATTTAATTTTTTAAGAAGTGGTTTTGTGTGTGCGAAATAATATACCACACTCATCAGACGTATGTTTTTTATCCTGAAGTTTTAACTATGCCATCACCGCAATAACCCAAAGCAAGTATGGCATAGTTAAGGTGGGGAAGAAACAATGAGTTGTATGTAAGTAGTTGCTGGGTTTTTAGTCTGTTTAATATTCTTATGACTGGAGACAACTTATTTGCTATCTTATCTATGTGGGGATTCCAGCTTAAAATTTTCATGAATTCTGAATCCTATAAAAATCAAATTGTATGACTCTTAATATTTGAGCTTGCCATTTTAAGGGTTGTACCCTTCTCTAAGTTACGCCATTGAAATGAAAAACCATAAATTTTGTTTTGGCGATATTTAATGATAAATTATTTGCTGGTAGCCAATTATAACTTAGAACTTTTTCTAATCCAATATTTATACTGTTTTCTACATTTCCATAATTATTACATCTATTTGTAAAAATTAAAAAAATGAAGAGAATCAATAATGTTGAATCGTCAGCATAAAAGATTAGAACTTAACTTGGAAGCACATGGCATATCATTCACATAAGTAATCAATTGAAGGGGTTCCTGGATAGAACCTTTGGAACTCTGGCAGTTACAGGGAAATAATTTGCGCAGGTCCTATCATATTGAACATATTGGTACCTCTTAGCGAGAGAACTTTCAAAATATAGAGAATACTATCTTCTCCATAATGACCTAATTTATGAAGGAGAATACTGTGATCCAGAGTATCAAAAGCTTTCGATAAATCTAGATTAATAGTTACAGATATCCCCCCCCCCCCAGTCCATAATCTGCAGAATTATATCTAAAAGCTGCTGTCTGAATGAAGCTTTTTTAAGCCGTGTTGACTCTTATAATTTACTGCATATCAGATTAGATTATCGGAATGGAAATTAGAGTAAAGTTGAAGACACGAGACTTTTTCAAGAATTTTTGAAATAGCCAGGAAGATGAGATATAGGTCTGTACTAATTCAGTAATGTATTATCATCTTCTTTATAAATTCGTAGCACCATTGCAATTTTAAATTTGTCGGGGATAATTCCGGTATGAAGTGACGGATTATTGATAAGGGCAGAGGGTCAGCTATTTCCAACTTGATATATTTAAGAGGTTTTGTGGAAATTTAATCCTGTCCAATGCTCGTTTTTTACTTAAAACTATTTATTATTTTTAATTTATCATTTGTGGATGCTGGTTCAAAAGAAAGTATATGTTGCAAGCACGATTTAAGATAATCAATAAGATTAGGCATGTTTAATAAATTTATATTTCTAGCCATAGTCTGTCCAATATTTGTGAAGAAATTATTTAAAAGGTTCAGCTATTTCATATTTATCAGTCACTTTACCGTCATCTATTAAACAAATGAGGAAATTGTTTTTATTCTCTTTAAGGTTCAAAACTAATTTAATAATATCTCGAGTTTTTTGTTTTTTATTGACATATGTGAATCCATACAATGTTAAACATCATAATTATGCAAAAAAATAATTTACATAAAATATAACAAAGAATGACAGAAATCTGAAATATTAGTCTGCAATTGCAAGCTTGACAAATTTTTGCACGCAGTTTGGTTTCTCTTTCATACTGTCCATCCTCCATTTCAGTTCATATAAATAAATACCAAAAATGAAACTTTTTAGTTCTATTTTCACTTATTAAGTGACCTTCATAGACAGCGAAACCAAACACGAGTAGTGTGAAATTAACCCAATTGTATTGTTTATAGTATATTTTACATCCTAGAATCAATCCTTGTAAGGTTACCTTAACATTTTCTATGCCCAATAAAACAAAAATATTTCTCACTTTTTCTCGCAACGCATAAACTCTCTTACACATTATTAGAAACTGTTTGCAATCATCATCTTGTTTGCATCAAGAACACAAAGGGCTTTCTGTTAGTTTCTATTTAAATAAAGGTGAATTACATGTAATTAGCTTATGAATCAGTTTAAACGTCAACTGTTTTAGTTTATTTTCAATATAAATATAGTTTTAAAGGCCCGAACCTTTGGCCAAATAATTTCATCAATATTGAATTTCTTTTTCAAGAAATTTTGTATGATTGGTTTCTGAAATTGTGTATTATGCACCATTTGTAAATCATTTTAACATCAAAATTAGTATCAAAAGTTCTGTTATACAAATGGAAGTTAGTATTTATTTTACTCTTAGATTTCAGTGGAGATTCACTTTTCAACACCACTTTCCATCTTTTGGGCAAGGCATCAAACAGTATGCTGCTTTCAACAATCCAGTTTCTTTTATCCTTTAATTTGCCATATGCAATATCATTTCGCAAAACATCTTCATGATCCAGTAGATCTGCAACATAAATTCATAAGAGTCTATCCAATCCTGGAATATTAGACTCTTTTTATTACGTCATATGAATTTGTTACAATATTCCGGTGACTTTTTTTGGAGATATCTCTTTTCAATTTTTCAAATTCATTTTATTCCTGGGCCTACTTTACATGACGAGTATCCCTATGGAGAATTTGGTTCTAAATCTTAAAGTTATGTTTTCTGGTATGATACAATTGTGTATTTTGATTGGTACATCCAAGCTGCTTGTAAAGTTTATCATGAAAATCTAACTGATCGTAAAATACCGTTTGTTATTCATGGAGAATATGTGTGTTTGTATTTGTTAATTGACCATTATATTAGGTGAATATCTTTCCCTTGACCGGCGTATTATATTCAGTAATTTATCGTAATTAGAATTTTGGTTAATATTTGCATCTTGGTTACAAGTTTGCGAAATATTTGCGTTTCCAGGATCATCTGCAAACTTTTTTAATTATCTCCTCATCATTAATTTTAATTTTTATCTACTTTGGGTATCCCAAATCCAATAATAAATATTTAATATCATTATTCATGATAACTTAGATTTTGGTCAAGGCAAGTTGAATACGATAAGTGATTAGATAATTGTGTGAAGATAATTCCTGATAATGTACTTTTCCTTGAATGTAAAAAAATACCCTACATATTATTTATAGTATATGATAGCTGCATTTTTATCAGAGAAGCGAGAAGGTAATGTTATCTTGGGCAAAAAATCTGAATTGATTATGAGATCAAGAAACTCGGACTATTTAAATCTCAAATCATTTTTTTAAGGTAATCTAAATTTACAAAAAATATAAGTAGACTAGGCAAGTGCCTGACGGCAAAAGTGCCTCGCTCGATAAAATATATCGTGCTTTGATCGCAAATTTATGATTTATTCGTGCAACTTGGACCGGTTTCGCCCTCTTGGAATGGTCTCCTCAGCAGGTGACCTAACGGTAGCTCGTCATGGCTTTATATACCCTACGGTAACAATGCCCTAGCAACGAGCATTACGTTGCCGGCTCAACGCTGGACGTTAGCTTCCGGCTTGGCTTGCCAGCAGTCGATCTGACGTATTGACGTGTACTCGGTCGCGTGATTGACGTCACGTGTAATATGTAAACAAACGGTTGTTAGAGGGAGTGGCTCATGACTCCCTATCCAGTGTTTAGGTTCCCAAAATGTACAAATTGGGTGAGCCTTCAACTAATAATAGGTTGAAATATTCATATTAAAATTATTCTAGCGGTCAATAAATGATTGTGGACTTATATGTGTATCATTTATTATGTGGAGAATATAATTTGTCTCCTTTAAAAAATTAGCATACCGTTATAGAACAGAAATGTTGTGTTTCTGTCATGTTAGTGTTGCGAGTTATGGGAAATAGACACGAGAACTGTAAATTTTTGTAAAAAAAAAAAAAAAAAAAAAAATGTACTCTACAAGAATGATAAAAATAAGAATTGGACTGTCCGATGAATTAAAATGATATGCAATAAGAAATAAGTATGGATCTGACATTTCCTGGTCAAAACATAATTGATGAGTCACCATCCATCATTAAAGCAGATGAGCCAAATACACTTTCTCTTATGAATCAGGACCTCTTTTACTAAATTAGCTTGTGTTATAACACACACACACACACACACACACACACACACACATGTATATGTATGTAAATATATATAAATATATATACACACATAAATATATATATATATATGTATATATATATATATATATATATATATATATATATATATATATATATATATATATATATATATATATACATACATATGCATATACATGTGTATGTGTGTGTAGTTTAAACATGCTTTATGGAGCAATCGAGAAGCGGGGATTTGTCCTATATATATATCTTTTGTAAGAAAAAAATTACATGACAAACTTAGCACCATTGCTGAAGATCCGTGTCCGTCGTCCAACATGGATGGATCCAGTGTGAATGACGCACAGTGATCCAGAAACATTAGCAAGATCCAACTCCACAATACCAGATAGATAGTGGGGCCACTGGGAAAAAGAAAAAATGCTAGAAATGTAAGCCCCAGGGTTTAAGGAATAATTGCTACAAATATATCTGTGCCGTGTGCCTCGTTATCATAAAATCATTTGGATTCTGCAATAAAATTGTGCACAGCGAGAGTTATTTGTTTTGGTCCAATGTGCATTCGGTGGCCACCACAAAGCATGATTTGCAGCGAAAAAGGAGCTTGATTTATAACAGTAGAATGTAGTTTCTTCCGAGCTGCTAGGTTAATAGGACAGTTAAAATTATAATGATAGACATCTTTAGAGATGTGACCACCAATACATTTTGGTATGTCTATTACTCCTATAACAGATAACAGATTCATTTCAGCTAGGTAGAGAAAATAATTCCATAGTGAGCTGGTCATTAGTAAATTTAAATCCGAGTTCTTTGAGGATGGTCCAATGACCTGTAATAATACATTACATCATCTTTGTCCAGTAAATGGCACATATATTTGTAGAATCCCACAATATTGACCCTCTGTTCTCTAGTGACACCTTTTCTTTAAAATAATTATAAATCCTTCATTTAAAAGAGTTAATTGTTGGTGCGTTTACCATATCAGCAGGAATCAAGTTCCACCACTCCACTCTAATACCAAAAAAGTACATCCTTCTATTTGAACTTCATCTTAACTTGGTCAGCCTTAGGTTATGGCCTCTAGAAATAATATCCTCATTGATTGTGGGTAGACATTGCATTGTAACCATGCTTTTATTTGTATGTATCAATTAGATCTCTAATCTTTAATACAACAGTGACGGAAGTTTAACTTGTTTTAATTCTTCAACAAGACCCAAGACCTAAATTTATCATGTCAGGGACTCTTTTGGTTGGTAGCTCTCCTCTGAACAGTGTCAATGAAGTCGGCCTTCTTCCATATTAGTGAGAGACCATATAGGGGCGTCGTATTCTAAATGTAGTCTGATCATAGAAGTGTACAATTTTTAAAAATTCCTTGTCAATATAGTCAAATTATGCCCAAATAGGGCCAGTAATTTGATTTGCTTTTTTAAACAATTCTCCTTTATGTAACTCAAAGTTTAAATCCTTGTCTATCCAGATTCGCAAGTCTGTTTCAATTTTTTTTTTTTTTTTTTTTACATCCAAGGGTAACTCCTTTCTAGAATCAGACATCTTATATTCAAGTTGGCATGATTGTCCCCTAGTCGCAGCACCGTACGCTTTTTAGGGTAAAATTTTTATTGCCAATCATCTTGTCGTGTATGGAATAGATGACTGTTCAGATGCCTTCAATCCATTCTCTTACCGTGGGTGCATAGTTTCCTTTTGCCTGTATAATATAAACTTGGACATTTTACAGGGTGAGCAATATTTTTTTTTTTTTCGAAGTGTAATAACGAGGGTAAATTTCGAACATGTTCCCAATACAAGGGCACACGCGCATGCTCGGACAGATAGGAGCAGCATGCTGCTCCTTGCACATGTTGAGGACAGAACAACAACGGGCCTATGCACAGCCCATCGGAGTCATTAGGTTGATGATCAACATGAAATGGTAACTGATAACTTTAAATTACACACTAGATAAGAGTCTGGTCTCACTGAAACAACTTTCAGTGAAAAAAGAAACAAACAAACAAACAAAAACAAAACAAAAAAACAAACAATTTTCGCAGTCCACTGTTTTCAGTTGTAGCCTGTAGGCATCATTTTAAACAACTGATTCTCCTTGTAATTCCATTGTCCGGTTGCTTATATTAAGATGAGAAATTCTCTAGTTATACTGAAAAACTATTTTTTTCCGATTTTAATGAAACTTTACTCTGAACCCTTAAGGCGCTGATACAAGATTAAATCAACAGCTTTCCTGTGACACTTTGCGCGCAGTGTCTCGAGGAAAGTTATTGACTAAGACTACTCTTTTGCTTTAAACTAAGCTTGCTGGTATTTGAATGAAAGTTATCTTCATGAGGAATTTGAATCTTTTAACCTTTATATGTTTAGCGGTAATCCCTGGACGGTAATGAGAAAACAACTATAGTAGCAGTCATTATCACTTTAAGCGTTAAGTACCAAAATATCGAAGTAAAGTCGTGCATGTGGACGAACATATTGTGTACATTTCCATGGATCTACTGACGAGATGTCCATGATATTTCCAGTGATATTAGTTGTGTTTAACGTATTGGTATTAATCAATCACATAATGGCTACGAATTTGACGAGTGTCTTGTTCTCCACTTCATGTTACATTACAACCACCTACTGCCACTACTGGTGCACCACTTGCCCTGATATAGAATCCCGCAGCAATTAAGCTTATCCATTTTCCCTGATTATTTATGGCCACAGGCGTATGAAAATATTCTGAGTGCGAGAGCACCGATGCTGCTTGTGTGGTAATACCGTGGAATATTTTCATACGCCTGTGTTTATGGCTGCATCAACACTAGTTATGGGGATCCTACCAAGGGCAAGGATGAGTAGCTGGGAGGCTAGCAGGATCTGTGGGATAAATAGGCAGCTGGGTAGGATGTGTAGGGGGAGGGGTATAGCATTCAGGGATGTATGGGAGGATTTTGTCGGCAGGAGGGAGTTGTTCGCCTGGGATGGGCTGCACCCTAGTCAGGCAGGAGGAGATAGGCTAGGGCAGGTTTATAGTGAGTGGGTGCAGCTGCAGGGAAACTAGAAATCCCGGCGTCTACCAGGCAGTCTCTAGGGAAAAATGTTGGAAGCAGGAAAAATGAAAGCATAAGGATGAGGAATAACAGCAAGGCAAAGACAGTGAAAATAGGGTATGTCAATTGCAGGGGATATAAAAACAAAATGGCAGAGATAGGAGATGTAATAGAGAGTGAGGGAATAGATATTGTAGCCCTAGCAGAAACACATATCAGAAAGGAAGAGGTTAGCATAGTAGCATGCCCAGCAGGGTATGAGTTGATAGGTACAGGGAGAGAAAGTGGACAAAGAAAAGGAGGAGGAGTAGGCTTTTTGATTAAGAAGGGGGTAAAGTGGCACGAGGTATGGCAAGACTCCTGGGAAGAAGACAACGAGGTGAAAAATGAGATGCAGTGGATAGGAATAGAGTCAAATGGAAATAAGGTAGCAATAGCTGTAGTGTATGTGGGTCGTGAGGGGTTACCTAATGAATGGAATGACCAAATATATGATAGGATGAGAATGATGGTTAGCGACGTTCAGCAGCAGGGCTACCAGGTTATGATAGCTGGAGATTTTAACGGACACATAGGTAATGGAATGAGTGGAATAGAGGGAGGGGATAGCGGAATTAATAGAAATGGAACCAGGTTACTGAATTTCACAAGGGAATTTGGTCTGAGGATAGTTAATAGGGATGTAAAATGTAAAGGAAAGTGGACATGGGCATCTGGTGAAAGGCAGACAATAATTGATTATATTTTAGTGGACAATGGAATATTTCAGATGACTCAAAACTGTGAAATAGATGATGAAGGGAGATTGGATATAGGCAGTGACCATAACTGGATGATAGTCTCCATTAACATGAAATACCAAAGAAGAAACCGAGGGGGAACTAAATGGGTGTGGAATATTAAGGAAGAAACAGACTGGGCAGGGTATCAAGAGAGTCTCAAAGTTGAATTGCAGGAATGGAAGAATAGATTTGAAGACGAGGGAGAAGTACAGGAAATGAATGGGGACCTGACCAGAAGAATTCTTAAGGTAGCACAGGAGAAGATAGGTAGAAAGAAAGTCCCAGTTGAAAATCTAGGATATAGAATAGACCCAGAACTGAAAGGAGCCATAAAAAGAAAGAGGGTTAAAAATAGAGCATGGAGATTAGCCAGGAAAAACAGGTACTCACAAGGTGATATAGAAGAAGCTAAGAGACAGTATATGGAATGTAGAAGGAATGTAGCAGAGATGAAAGCAGAGAAGAGGGCCAGCAATAATGAACAAATGACAAGGAAAATAATGGAGAATGGGGGGGAAGGGTCAGTCATCTTTTGGAAACAGGTTAATCGGCGAAAACAGAATAAAGCAGTGGAAATCATACACAGAGGGAAAAGGACTGAAAACAAGGAAGAAATACAGGAAGCCTTAAGGGAGCATTGGGAAGAAGTCAATAACCCACAGTGGGGTCAGGGAACAGTACCAGGGTGTCAAGCAGAGTACACACAGGATCAATGGGATCCAGAGATGTGTTGTAGGATCAGAAGTATAGAAGTTAAAATGGCAGTTGAACAGATGCGGCTACGCAAAGCCCCAGGACCAGATGATATCTTGACAGAATTCATAAAGAGAGGGCCGGAAGAAATTGAAGATAGTTTACAGTTGCTTTTCAATAGGGTCATTGAGAAAAGACAAGTACCAAAGGAATGGAATAGACTAAGGATTTCATATATCCCAAAGAAGGGCCCAGGAGGTCAATTGGATCAGTGTAGGGGCATTGCGATTTCATCAAATGTGGGTAAAATTTTCAGTAGGATAATGTACCGGAGACTAAGTAGAATAGTTGAAAGGCTCGGACTTCTGGGGGAAATTCAGAATGGTTTCAGACCAGGTAGAAGGGTAGGTGACCACATCTTCACATTGACCCAGGTTTTAGAACTGGCAAGACAGAAGCGGAAGAAAGTCTTCATGGGATTCTTAGATGTGAGGAAAGCGTATGACAGGGTATGGAGAGATGCTCTATGGGGAAAACTGAGTGGATTGGGATTTGGTGGAAATTTTCTAGAAATTCTGAAAGCACTCTACAAAGATGTAGACTGTACACTTTCAGTAGGAAAGGTAGAAGTAGAGAATGCAAGTCTGGATATAGGCCTAAAGCAGGGGTGTGTGCTGTCCCCAATTTTGTTCGCTTTGTATGTTAAGGAGTTGGGGGACAAGTTGATGGAGTGTGATAAGGGCATAAGGGTAGGTGATCTAAAAATTCCTGGTCTATTCTTTGCAGATGACATCGTACTTATGGCAGAGTCCCAGAAAGAACTGCAAGAGATGCTGAACATAGCAGGGGAATACGGGAATAAATGGAGGTTAGAATTTAGTAAGGATAAGAGTAAAGTGATGACTCTTGGGAAGAAACCAGATGGAAATAAAAAATGGAGAATTGGGCAGTTCCAAATTCCAGAAGGTAGGGAACAGTTAATTGAAATTGGGGAGGTTGATGAGTATGAATACCTAGGTGTTAAGATTAAAGCAACGGGTAAAGGCATGTTCAGGTATCAGGTGGAGAAGATTAAACAGAAAGTGAATTGCACAAAAGGAATGATTAAAGCTACTGCATTGAACAGTTTCAACAGAGCATACACAGCAAGAGTACTATGGGATAGAGTTGCAATACCAGGAATGATATATGGCTTAGATGTGATTTCAGTGAGTGAGGGAGATATCCAGGGAATGGAGAAAGCACAGAATGAGATGGGGAAATGGATACTAGGAGCACCACCATGTACAGCAACAGAAGCAGTCCTAGGAGAGTTAGGATGGAATAAAATCACAGATAGAATTGCCAAAGCTAAGTTAAAGTACTGGGGTTATTTACAAGGAATAAGTGAAGACAGGTGGTGCAGGAAAGTTTACAATCAGGTAGCCAAGGAAAAAACAAGATGGGTCAAAGACATAGACGGGTTAGCAGAGAAATATGAACTAAAAGGATATGATGAGGTGGATGATTGGAAAGTATATGTAGGTAAGACTGTTACAGAGGGTTGGAAAGAAGACTGGAAAAGAGGAGTCAGGGAAAAAAGTACATTGAAGGCATACAAGGTATTAGAAAAGCCACAGAAAAGTGTGTGTTGGGATGGTGGGAAGGGATCCAAACTTCTGTTTCAAAGTAGGGCAGGAGTAATCAATCTCGAAAAGAGAAGTCAAAAGTGGACAACAGGGAGTAATGGAAAGTGTAAGTCATGTAGAAAAGAGGCAGATGAGACAGTGGACCATTGGCTGTTGTGGTGTGATGCATATAGAGAGATAAGGGAAGATTTTTTCAGAAAGTGGCACAGAGAAGATTACAATTACAAGGGTTTAGAAGAGGTTCAGGGTTTAGAGGAAGAGGAACGTATAGCATGGATTTTAGGTATGAAAGGTGGCTTTCTGGGAGGCAGGAAAGGTAATAAAAATGTACAGGACTACCTGGTAGGATGCTGGGAGAAAAGGAATGAAATAATAGAGTTAGAAGGCAACAGGTTGAATTAGAATTCCAGAGTACAGGGAGGGGAAGGAATGGGAATGGTGGTAGCCCTTATAAGGGCTCCCATGGGGGCTCCCATGGGAAAAGCCTGAGCCTTAGAGGCGGGGATAGGGTGTGAGAGGGATGGATAAATTTTTTTTTTTTTTTTTTTTTTTTTTTTATTTTCTAGGCCACCTGTGTGACAGACTGACACAGGACCGCGGCAGACAAGCGGAGAGCCACCGTATTATTATTAACTCCTTTGCAAAACAACAACAAACCCACACAGGCACCCCTGTTCACTATTGGTTTAACATGGGCCGCTCTAAGTATTAGTTTGTGCAGACAATATGAGTGTCACATGGACTGTTACGTATCATGAACAGGATTGCTAAGAATATGTCTGAGCGGTCACACAAAAACAAAATGTCCTGGAAAAGAGATGCCAGAAAGGTGCCTGTGTGCTTCATAAGCAGTCACTGGCGACACAGGGATCAATGTAAATGCCTTTCCCAGGGTTTCTCAGCAGGTGGAGAGATCTGGTCCATGACGTCACCAATTTATTTTGGTCACGTGGTTCTCCTGGACAACGACAGGTTGTTGTCGAGTCGTGAACGACCATATTGGCTGGCTGGACCAGTAACCCGATTGACTGGGCATTTGGTCTTCGGAATCAAATCCCCATATATCTGATCCAAGAGAACATACGAAAAGACACAGACAACAAAATACATTTCTGATTTACCACAAGGCACCAAGATGAGCCACGTAGAAGCAGGGTAAGTGATGACACCGGTTGTTTTACTTGTTAGACCGTGGTTTCATGAAGTCAGAGACGAGATAGCGCCGTGGGTGCTCTGGCTTTGCATTCCTTGACCAACATGGCGATCCACTTAATTGCCAGTGCTACATGCACGGATGTACGTGGTGTAAGTATAGTGTAGGGGTTTTTTGTACGAAAGAAACCGTTATAAATTAGCTTGTCTACCACAGAATTCACACTTCATGAAAGGATGGGGTCTCAAATTTATGGTTCGTTGTCGCCTTGGTACCGCAGAAGTTACAGCAGTGGCCTCGTCAGTACATAATTGTGGATGCGCCACGATCACGGACAGGTTGTTGATTGCTAAGACCATGCCCATGGAGGAATAAGCTAATTTATTAAGATCAGCATGGTCGTAAATTCACCAGCGGGCACTGGTCAACAGGATGTCTTGTTAGTCCGAGGCAAACGAATCATTCAGATTTTCCATAAAGCGTGTGTACTTCGTAATAGTTTGGCATCAAAACGTGCATTATATTCCCATTAAAATTTAAATAGCTTCTTGAAATTGAATGAAACGCAGGCAATCTGTGTTTTACAAATTACATACGCTTCAAGCCTGCATATGTGACTCTCCACCCTGTAAAATGAGTGTTCTTATTGTCGATGTAGGTATCAGAAACAACAACTAGAAAAAAGCATATTTGAATGGCTGCCAAAATATGCACTATGCAAGAACTTTGTATTGTAATGTTGGATTTCATGATAGTTACTGGGCGCTCTTTTTTTATTATATAATCTATGTGCATATTTCTTTGCTAGAAGCAGTGAAGTGCACGTCAGGCTTAGAAAGAAATGTTACATATTATTTCTTTAAATAACAGTACATGTAAACATGTAATCAATAACATGCGCAAATTATATGGTAGTAAATAATATGGGGTTTGTTGCTTTGACTTTTATTTTTGTTTTTGGATATGGCCACTGAACTGGGTCCAGTTTCAGTTGTTGAAGCAAATGCAGAGCGGGATCTAGTGTGACAGAATATTTGTTCCCCCTTGAACGAATATTCACTCTCCCTAGGAACTTATTTTCGGGAATACTTGTAATTTAGTCTACATGTATTGCCTTAAATATAATTATGGTATTTTTTAATATATGAATGTAGGCCTATATTTTGATACAGTTATATTCCCCACTATAGTTTGTGGCATTTGAAAAATTATACAACAGCTATTTTTCCCATTTTTCTTACCTCATATCAATTACTATATACTGTTCCGGTAAATATTATATTGTTATTGATTTATTGTAAAAATTACAGACCTTATAACGATTTCCCAATCTGACATCTGGCAGATCATTAATTTTATTAGTGCTGAAGACATTTTGTTTGGTCCATTTCAGTTCATCTCAGTCCTTTTTGGTCCATTTCGGTGTTTAGACATACTGCTCTCCTACCAGAGACAAATGAACCTGTGGCAAAAGATTTTATAAAATGAATTACACTTCAGGCACATTCAAGTGCCCGCAGAGACCTTGATACTCTCCTCTGTGAAGAAAAAGGAAAAAAAGTTGAGCAGATTACTGATAAAAGGCAATTTATGATTTGGACGGTGCTATTGTCCACAAGATGGCAACAGGGCAGGATATTGTAAAATCACCATATTGTGACAGCAGTTCTGAAACACAATGTAATATACCATTGTTTTGGGTCATGGTGCCAGAGTTACGGCAGCCCTTGATTTAAATGTTTCAAACTGTCTTAATTGTGCTCAATATGCAACAATATATACTAAAATACACATTGTTAAATGCTACATTTCTGAGACTGTCTGCTTTTGATTTGTAAAATGTCTAATATGGTCACTCCACAGTGACTTTGGAGTTTTTTAGCAAATTTTTTGTTTATCTTATCTAAGCTGACGTGTCAGTCAGGTGTTGATCTGGATAAACATTATATGCGTACAATTTTACAAGGGTTCATTCAGCTTAAGTGCAACACAAGCAAACATTGACATTGGTTTAGCATCAAGGATATTCAAAATTTGGACTTTTATCTTTGCTTGCACCTTTAACGTGATAACATGTCATAATTCTTTGAAATATGTAAATTTTGGCAACATTAGACCTGTGGTGTATGAGCAAATGTCATCAAAGTATATTGTCTATAATTTCATTGGAAGTTACAGAATTTTGGAGGCAATTTGGTAGGTGACTGGCACCTGGACGTCCTCCAGGAATATCAAGCCCTGGTGCACGAATATGAAAGTGGTACAAATATCCAACAACAAGCCTCGCAGAATCAAGTGAAGTAATAAGGTTCCATTTTGTTGAACTGTGAGAAACAGAACGAAAAAGAAAGAAATTACTTAGTGCAGAGAAAAAGTTTGATTCGGCAATAATTTTTTTACCATGGGATCTGGTTAGTTCATCAATTGGTAAATGTTGTCTTTTATCTTTGTGGAAAGGCCACTGGGTGACTATAATGTTTATTATAATGGTAAATGCTGTTTTTTGTCTTGTTGAACTGGCTACTGGGTGGTTGTAATGTTTATCATGATGACTGTGCACGGTGGTTTTCTCCGAGTCCTTCGGTGTCCTCCACCAAACATGTAGGTAGGAAGTGTATGCCACGATCTGTGACATGGAGAGTGATTAATATAGGCTTGGCCTGCTTCGCAATCCATGTAAAAGATATGGGTCTATATATATATCATAATGGTAAATGCAGTTTTTGTCTTACTGAATTGGCCACTGGGTGGCTAAAATGTTTATCATAATGGTAAATGCTGTTTTTGTCTTATTGAACAGGCCACTGGGTGGCTATAATGCCCTGACTGACCCATACCTGGCTGGCTATTTTGCCAACACCCGAATAAGGCGTCATCTGCGCAAGTCTGGTCTGGTAAGTTTATGCTCAATTGTGTATATTTGAATGTCAGTGTTCGGTGTGGCTTAAAATTAAGAGGAAATTTACCTGGTCTTTACATTTTGTTCACTGGTAAACCCCCACCTCCCCCTTCCTTTGTCAGTCAGCTTATTTCATGATCATGCACCTGCCATCTGTCCATGAGCTGTTCACATTTTTAATTTCTTCTCCAAAACTTTTATTCCGATCCACTTCCAACTTGGTAGGGGTGTAATTTTTACAAAATGACCAATTTATTCGGGAATTTTCTATTTACTTTTTATTATTTATGAATAAATCTTTTATACATTTTTTTGACAAAATCTTTTAAAAAATCTTCCTCTCTAAAACTGCTTTACCAATTGCTTCAAAATTGCATGAGGACATTTCATGGGACCCTTAGACCTCAATACATTGAACAGATGGTGCTGCATTGACAGGTGGGGGATGGGGGGAGGTGGATCTGCGGACCATAGGTTACAGAGCTTATGTGATCAATCTTGTCTATCAGTCTGTCGGTCCAACATTTTTGCTTGTGGATACAGTCAAACACTTTTCTCGTTGGCCCTATATAACTTTCAGGACTTATTAAGGGTATGAAAATCCAAGATGAATTCAATATTTATAAGTGGTGCAGCCAACAGTATTACATAACATATGGTCCAAGATGTGAAAATTTGAGCAAATTTTGCAAAATTTTTGAAACCTTGATTTAATTTTTGAGGTGATTCAGGACCTGTTAACTGACAATGAATTTGATATGTTGAGAAATTAGAAGGGTAACAATACCAATGTTGAGAAATTAGAAAGGTAACAATACCAATGTTGAGAAATTAGAAGGGTAACAATACCAATGTTGAGATATTAGAAGGGTGACAATACCAATGTTGAGATATTAGAAGGGTAACAATACCAATGTTGAGATATTAGAAGGGTAACAATACCAATGTTGAGATATTAGAAGGGTAACAATACCAATGTTGAGATATTAGAAGGGTAACAATACCAATGTTGAGATATTAGAAGGGTAACAGTGCCAATTGTACTACAAATTTATGTGTATCATAAGTAGAAGTTCAATATTGCATTATGTGGGTGACCCTGATCGACTTTCTGAAAGTCACTTAGGAATGCATATCAGGAAATAATTTTATTGGGATAGAACTTCAAAACTTACATGCAATAAATTAGCATTAGGCCAATGGTCAAATTTTGTGATATGTTGTGTGACTGTGACCTATTTTTCAAGGTCATTAAGGACTTAAGAAAAGGATGATTAGCTCAAAATGTTGATATAAAATAAGGGTACTGATCATACCAAATGTTCCACAAATGTATGTTCATGTGGAAGTTTGATATTGCATTGATTGGATGACCTTGTCTGATCATTTGGTCCAAAGATTCCAGTGTCAAACAGCCAGAGTCTGCACTGGCATCATGATATTCATGCAACAGGCTGCCTGCTGAAATATATTTAGATTTGTTACATTCTCGCAGGATATTTTCTTAAACTGAGCAGGACATGAATGCCATTATAACATACCTACCAAGTCTTCATTACTATAGGAGTAATAATCACTATTTTTAGATGAAATTTTCACAAAATAGTGCAAAATTTGATAAAGATAGACAAATATTACAATTTTTAAGAACAAGATTTCTTTAATGATTAATATTTATAAAAATATCACTTTTTTTCTATTTTTCACAAAAAATATTACTATTTTGGAAACATGGGGGTTGGCAGGTATATTTGTAACCCATGAGGCACTCATCACATAAAAATATGTAGATCAACAATGTTGTTATAACTTGTGCTGTGCACATCCACAGTATCCATTATCTTTATATTGTTTATTTACTGAAACTTGCAGGTCAGCAAACGAGGTGAAGTTGTGTCAGAAAACACGTATCGCCTCAGCATGGCTAAAAAAGAGCACAAGAAACATGTGCGAGATCTGCTGGCTCAGGCCATTGTGCACAAGACGCTGGATATGGAACGCAACAGACAAGTGCAAATCAAACGCAAGCTGGAAGAAATTGCGAAGATTGAACTTGTGAGGAGAGTCAGGGTAAGTTTATTCAGAAAAGTGTGTGATAGTCAACATGTGTTGATGTTCAGAAATTATCTCTTGGCAAAAGACACAATTCTGACAATTTGTAGACGTAGCCAGCTGATCTGTATTTATCACAAATTACGTTTAAATAATAATGATCAATGGCGAACTTTGATGGCATGTTTGGATGTTTATTATATGTACATGTGATGGGATTGGTCATACATTGTATATGTTCTATAGTCATGTGACTAATGCAGGTAAAGTGGATGGTATTGCTATTGAGGTGAGTTAGGACACTCACATTGTCTGTATATTTAACATGTATGTGCTGTACCAGGCAGGAAATTGACTATATAATGAGTAATATAACACCATAGGGTAATTATGTACTAATGACACCTCCCCATTTTGAAAACCGCCTGCTGTGTCAGACCAGAGGAGCTTAATTGCCACTTGCTGTAGGAATAGTCTTAGCTGTCAGGTACCACTGGTTATATCTGACTGAGCATTGACTGGCAAACTGATTTTTTTTTTTTTAACATGCTGTAAATTGCTTTATTTTCATGTGTATCCATTTTCACGGTTTTTGTATTTTTGACATTTCACTGAAGTTTTTATGTTTACTGTTTTGGACACAATTCCTGTTCAAACAATATTAAAATACAAGTTCACTGCGCTTTTATTTTCACAGTTTTGTGCCATCAGTGAAATAAACATAATAAGAGCACAGTGAAGTTAAAGCAATTTACAGTATACTCCGTAGTGATAGAGACAATCAACAAACACAAACTGTCTGTCGTATTTTTTACACATTTCTGCCACACTGCTATGGGTGTACAGACACTGGATATGAATGTATTTTAGTTGTTGTGCTAATTTAAATTTCATGAGGGGAATTAATTTTTACTGAACATATTCAGTCAAGTTACAGCATGAGTGAGTTTACACATTGTCTGCTTCTGCTTTTGACTAAGCCAGTCTCGGAAACAGGTTCATTATCATGATAAAACATTTTTTTTGTGAGAGAATAAATTACCTCATTTTTAAATATAGTCAATAATGGTGCTAAAAGCTTTTCAGGAGCGATGTGGTATTCTTCAGTGAATCCCACCAGACAGTGACTGACATGTTTTGAAAACTCAGTGACTGTTATTTGAATGGCTGACATACGAGATTCGTGTGTATGACACATTAGCCAAGTGAGACCAATCGGTCCTCATGGAAGGAATGCATAATCAGGTCTTAATGTTTGTTGTCAACATTTTGGAATCTTCTGTTTGGAAAATGTAGTATGTCCAGTTGAATTTTTACCTGTTAGCAGGGTGGGTGGGGGTGCCTGTGATAGCCTACATTTGTGTGTGAGTCATCCATGTGTCTTGATTGAATTTATTGCACATAATATCTTAAGAATCAAGTAAACTGTGATTGCAAAACTTTTACATATGACTGGTCTGAGTGTCTAAGTCGAGTTTCAAGAAAACGGCCTTGCATTCAGTTTAAAGGCAAGTGCTTGCAAGTGTTCTGGTACACTGACCTCCCCTTCCCCCAACCTCTAGCCAAGTTGAAGGTCACCAGGGTCAATTGGTTGAATTCTTGGCATGCAATATCTGACAAACCAGATAACTTAGGATCACAAAACTGTAACAGTTGAGGATCATGGTCACAGTGAACATTCACTTTGAGGACCATGGTCAGAGAGCACATTGACTTTGAGGACCATGATCAGAGTGCACATTAACTTTGAGGACCATGATCAGAGTGCATATATTGACTTTGAGGACCATGATCAGAGTGCATATTAACTTTGAGGACCATGATCAGATGGCATATTGACTTTGAGGACCATGATCAGAGTGCACATTAACTTTGAGGACCATGATCAGAGTGCATATTGACTTTGCGGACCATGATCAGAGTGCATATTAACTTTGAGGACCATGGTCAGAGTGCACATCGACTCTGAAGGACAATGATAATCTCCCAATTTCAGGCTCACCAGAGTTGTCTTTGATAAAATTTTTGTACACGATATCTCAACAACTGAATAAGGGGAATGGACATCAGTCAGGGGCAGAAGGTGGGACT
Organism: Hermodice carunculata; assembly: GCA_964020975.1. Lineage (NCBI taxonomy): Eukaryota > Metazoa > Annelida > Polychaeta > Eunicida > Amphinomidae > Hermodice > Hermodice carunculata. The sequence goes on from OZ026623.1 coordinate 23,567,387, forward strand.
TCCCTAAGATTGGCATTAACCAGGGCTTCCTCTGTAGATAGCAATTGCAGCTAAAGGCTAAAAATCTATAGCTCTGGCAACATTTTTTTCTTCCATATTTGAATGTATTTTTTTAATATAGGATGAATTATACAGATAAGCCATTTCACAGACTTTACCCAATTATTCACAATTTTGGCTCTAAAATTAAACATTTTCATGGGAAGCCCTGCATTCGTGCAACATGTACACTTTCACAGTTGGTACATCCTCACAAATCAAAACATGTACATCAATAGTGATGTTCTTGCCTATCCAGCCAGACAGCTAGGCTGGGCTCATTGAACTGCTGATCATTATGCTCGTGTAACACGGTTCTGAATAGATAAGGTCAAGATCAGCTGGTTCATGTGGGTTCTCAGTAGAGGGCTCTGTAGGCAGGCAGGCTAAGTATATGTGTGTTTCCATTAGTTTCTATTGTATTTTGTACCTATGTAACGTAAAATTTGCTGTATCTAGAAACACCAAATCTCTTGTTGTAAATGGTTGTATATTGTTAAAATACTCTTGTAAATTGGAGAACTTTTGCTTCAGAGGCTTCTGCAATTTTTTTTCCAGAATCCATAGGCCAAGTGAATCTAAATTTTCACGTGTCCCTGTCAAAATTCACTTTTCCCTCTAATATAGATCATGCATAACATTTAAACGCGCGGGGGAGGGAGAGGGGAGGCTTGTCTCAATCAGCTAGTATTCCAGGCAATTGGGCTTTAATAAATTGTTATTTACAATCGTACATTTGGTTGTCCACTGGACAAGGGATGTTCAAAAGTCACTTGTCCGACCTAGATATCCACTTATTCGGGACAACAGGATATCATAGGAATTGTAGAAGCCTGATGCAAAACTATCCAACATATTGAATGTTATTTTAACATAGAATCATATGTGAATGCACATATGTAGCCCGCAAGTGTATTTGATTGTGTATTCAGTCAAATAGAGTTGCTGATTCCAACCTTTCCTATTACGTTAGGAACATAGTTTTATGGCCCAATATAAATATGGTGTGTAGTTTTCCATTAGTCCAGCAGTTTATGAGTCAGGTTATTGATGAAACAACCCATACTGTTTGTTGACACTGCTTTGCAATCAAGCCTTGCTACATGTAAGTGTAAATACTGCACACAAAAGTAAGCCATAACCAGTCTTGCGAAAACTCAAAGGATATTGTCCTGTAAAGCTGCAGAAATTTTCCTGTTTTCAGGGAGTGTTCAGAATTCTTTAAATGTTTTACCATGAGGGATTCCATCAACTTGAGATCCGTGGAGCTAGTAAACTGAATGGCCAGGAATTGTATGCTGGATGGGCTTTACAGGAAATGTTGTTCAAACAAGTTTTGTTGCCTAGGCATCTGTGTATTTTAAATATATTCAAAGTGCACAAGTTGAAATGCTCCTAATTAGCATACATCAAATGAGTAAAAAAGTCAGGCTGACCTTAAAAAATTCTGTTTCATATAAGGTGCCCAGTGTTAAAAAATTCATGCAGTTGGATTTTTTTTACAGCATTGCTGAATATATTTTGTTACCTTGGCAGTGTGCCATATGATTGCACACATCTCATTATTATCCCACACAACTAATGACAATTTTATTTAAATCTTATGCCAGCAGATACAAAACATACACTAAAATATACTTGAAGATAGAGTGTCGTTTCACATCTATCATTGTGGCTGTATTCTGGTATTGTTGGTAACGCGATTAAGATCAGGCGATCTAACTTGCCCAGCTGGTTCAGAAGTACATGTTACATGTATGTTGGAATCAGTATTAATTTTAAGTTCAAAAAAGAATCCAGGTCTCTCAAAGTATAAATATCTCTCCAAATTAAGTGCAGATATCCACTACCCTTCCTGCTAGGGATCAACTCCTGGCTGGTAATGATCGAAGGTTTACATGATCATTTTCCAGACAGAGCAGCATATTTTCCCCACAAATCATGTCTGTGGTCATTGACACACCACACATCACACTGTATGCATTATTAAATGGTTCATTACATTACATGCACGCATGAATACAACTTGGCGAGTGGGCCTAGAACTGCAGTTCCACTTGTTGCGATTAAATATGACAAGTATGATTTTATCATTAATAACTATATTTTATTAATGATATTTTGGAGTGTCTTGAGAAAGGAATATATTCACAAGTATATGCTGTCAAAGTGAAACAGAAGTTCATTGCCAAGAGATCTACTGCTGGAAAAAAGGTCAGCATTGTACAAACACAAAGATAAACACATGGACAGAATAGATAATAGTTTCTGGTACTTTGCGTTTGTTAAGGAGCAACAGCAAATATGATGATGGGTCCATAATGAAAATTTTACGTACATTTCATTGCATAATATGCAAGGAGACCTTACAACACTTACAACATAGTCTATGCCGAAAGAAACTAAAAGTGAATCAGTGGTAAGCTAGCCGACATCCAGGTGTGTACCCATTTACATGTATTTGTATGGCTGAAGCTAAAATTAGCCTGTGAACTGGAAATCTGCCAATGCATGTGGTTTCAGTGTTCTCCAACCTATCAGATCAGCCCACATAACAAGTCAATTTTGCTGCATATTTACATTTTTTTCATTGATGCTTTGACAATCTCTCTACAAAATGTCAACATAATACCAAACGCATTTAACCAAAGAAAACATACTCTGCAATTTTGTTTGCAGTAATACCAATACTAGAAAATATTTAGTGTGTTAATTTATATTTGTTTACTAGGGGGAGCCAAGCCAATGGAACGAGATGGTGTCTGAACTGCGGCCTCTGGTGCGGAGACCTTCGCCAACAAGAAATAACCAAACACAAACAGCATTAATACGTTATATTGTAGGTTTTAAACTCATTTTCTCACTTTCACCTGTTTCACAGCATGCAACAACAGTGCCACCTGGAGGCAAATAAAACTTGTTTTTTAATCACTTGTAAGATGTCACAGGAAGATGCTTGCACTGGAACTTTGTATGCCAGTTCTGATAATTGTCACGACTGGACACTCAATCACTGTTTTGAGACCAGGTTTGTCTCCAGACATGCAAAGCAAGGCTACTCATATCATACAGTTATTACCAGGGTTTCTGCCAGAGTGTAGCACGGGTAATAAAGCATGGCCTGTAAAATCTTGTGGGAGCTCTTTACTTGTGATCAAAAAATCTTACAGTATAAGCGATATCTTAAACTACTATGTACAGTGGCCCCCCTCTAATAAGGCCACCCTAAATGCAACAAAAAAAGTGGCCACATTAGAGGGGTGGCCCCTGTTGATGGGGGCTGCACTTAAAACTGTCCTTGGGATTAACTTTCCCTTCACTTCACTTGGATAACTGTAGTCACTACTGACTTTTTTCTCTCTCTTGGTAACCCAAAACCCTACTTAAATACCCAATCCTGTTGCCATAAACAAATCCCTCATACTCCCATGCCAACAGTTCAGTGCCCTTCAGTTCCCAGGGCTGCCTTGTTTGTTTGTGGCAGTCCTGATCGACAACAGATGTCATGTTTCTAAAATGCTCATTCTATATTAATTTTCTGTTAAGTTTAATACTATCACAGTGGCATTTTATGAACATTAACTATTTTGCAATTACTATCTGTGCTGTCAGATGTCAAAGTAAATCAATAATTTGGAAGAGAGAAAACTACTTAACTTGTCCTGCCAGGCCAGTGTTCACTGGGCCCAGGTCAGGATGCCAAAGGTGTGAACACTGTTTTCCCAGGTGAGAAACTTATAAGAACACCTTGCCTGTGTATGTCAGAAAATGCCAAACATTAGTCCCAAACTTGTTTTTAGTGTTTAAGAAGAATGTTTATAATGTATGTTCACTAATAAATGTTATGTTAGAAATAGTATTGACATATACTTCCATCCCATAACTTAATTGCTTGGCTGGTGTTTGTGGCAACACTTTTATGATACTTTAGCTTGACAGCCCAACTGTAAGCATTCAACCTGAGCTAATACTCCCTACCAGCAACCTCCCAGAAAATATATCAATGTATTATCATATGAAATTTCACATAAAACCCTGCAGAATGAGCCTTAGATACACTATAATAGTATTTCCTTAAATAAGCAGCTGAAAGTGGCCATATTATTATACTTTCTACAGCAAGATGTGCATCACAAGTGCTAGAATATTTGAAAACCCTAAAAATTAGTCTTCTGGCAGAAACCCTGATTATGGCTAGTGTCCAGTTCCCAGCAGGGCTTGAAATTAACAGGTGCCACCAGCCAAATGCTGGTTAAAATTGTGGTTGGCTATTGCAGATTTTGCTTCAAGCCATATTATAAGCGAAGGGATAATTTTTGTGTGTAAGGAAGTCTTTAAGGGTGGAAAAATAGTATTAAAACTTGAGTTGGCTGATGGATGTCTCTATTGCCCACCAGTTTAATTGGGGACAAAAATGTTGATTTCAAGCCCTAAAAATTATGACCAGTCAATGTACAGACAAAAACACAACTGGTTGAAAGAAAAGTTGTAATTAGCTTTTAGGTTAGTTTGCTTTATGAAAGAAGGCTTGTAAAATCATGTATTTGTATAAAGGGAACTGCAGGAGACAAGGCAAGTTAAGACATGCAGAATACTGGGTTCCTTAATGCCTGGAGCATGTACAAAGTTACAATGTACCACAAAGTTACAGTGTGATAATCCATCAATTGAGAGCCAACAATGGACACTATTAGGTTATAGGTCAGATACTCTGCAAAACATCATTAACTGTAAATTTTTGCAGGTCAGATTTATTATCATTCAGAGTCCATGAAGGTATGAGGGCCATAGAGATTAGACTCTCATCATGTGAAATATGCAACTTAAACAGAAGCTTTGAGAAAATTGTGACAGATTTCAATGAAACCATATTAAAAAAAAAAGAAGGAACAGAAAAGTTTCATTTGTAGAGTTGTATCTTTTGATAAGCATTTCATAATAATTTTCACAAAAGATAAATTAAATTATTAATTAACATTTGCAATTAGGTTATTTCATAAATAATTCTCATGAAATTACCTATATTATATAAAGTGTATGCAACATTGCCACGAGATTTCTGGTTGTACACTTGGGCTTGGCAGTATTACATTTGTGTGGGTACATTGTGTTTGCTTGTAGTCTAAAGCTTAGTGAAAGTTAAGTTGATTAACGAGATGCCGAGATAAATTTGCATGTCACAAGAACAGATCAACAACACACGCCTGTTGAATAATGTTGACCTGTATCACTGACAAGGATATTTGAAGCGTAGAAATTAGATTTTTAGTCACTAACTAAAATGAATAAAATTCACAAATTTGCTGGGGGGTTTAAATTTTTAATCAAGAATCCATTATAAGTTGGATCACCAAGGAAGGGTAAAAATTCATGAGCAAACTGGAAAACTAAACAGCATTTGGCTAGAGACAGGTGCTTATTTGGGGCTGTGTGCTTGGCAGGTCATGCAGCAGGCGTCTGTGTCACCAGTGGCATGTATTTTCATGATCATATTCAATAAGTTAAAAATCACTTTTTACGCATGGTGGTTCATGACAGAAAGCTCTTTGCATGAAGATTTTGAATGTGGGAAACACAAGATTTGGATCGAAGTTTAAGTCATCAAGATCTGAAACATGTTCTGTTGTGGTGTGTGGAAATGATGACATATATAGAAATGTTCTCACAAAAAGTGTAAGCCGGGGCAGACTTCTATTTTGTGAGAGATGTACACTGAAAGACACCGCTGCCATTATGTTTGCACTATGTACAGATGCCCACAAAGAAAACCTTTAGCATTTTTTAAAAATATATTTATTCAGCAGTCAGACAGCAGCCTCCTGAATGTTTTCCAACTGGTCACTTTGTAATTGACCACAGCCAACTGAATGCTTTTCAACTGGTGACTTTTATTTGTAATTGACCACAGCCACCCTAAACCATACGGGTACATGTATGTTAAATCAGAGGTTTTAAAATGCAATAAAAATCACCAATATTTCCTGATCTAGATTATACTGTAATGATTCTAGAATATTAAGTTACCTACACGTAGATGTCCTGATAATTAAATTATTCAGATGTCCTGACCATTTTAAATCAGATCTAAATGTTTATGACGATTGACACTGTTCAGTGAATGTCCTTGGAAAACCTAGGGAACATGGACAGCAGTACATTGTGTCAGATAATTATCACAGAATCAGTTTTATCTACGTTGAATGATCTGAACCATTGTTCAGACCATTCAATAGAAGAAAGATCAGAATTAAGAGTAGCAGCTGTGGTAAACGGATGGTCAACAGTCAGATTTTCCTCTGACTGGCGGGCAAGTATGTAGATGGGTTAGTATTATTGATTTCTTGTAGCATGTACAGGTATATTGGCTATGTACCATCTTGCTTGGAAACATTCAGTTGGATAAACAAAGTCTCTCCTCATAAATATTGAAAAACAGATGGCTGCCATGTTTGACATTTGTGGACTATCTGGCACATTTAGGCAATTTTAGTGGGAAAAGGCAAAAAGACCACATTTCTGGTGCACCTGGGGAGGTCTTAAGCAGGACCACTATCATTATGCTGTTGTAATTGTCAGTACCACATGTACATATATATCTAGCCAGCCAAAATTGCTGACCCTGTCTGGTAATCAGTTCAAGAAAGTAACGTATGCTGTTGATAAATATTTGCTCATGTCACATTTATCTGTCAGTGAAATAATGGAATGATTATAGGCGTACAGGTGAATAAATTCTGTGAGTAGTTTTGAGCATAAAATGGAGGAATTTTAATATTCTCTGTTAGGGAGAAACCTCGAATATAGTGGAAAGTTAGCTTGTAGAAAATGCTGTAAAACAGTTTAATTGAATAGATAATTTTTGTAATTGCATTGCTAAGCTAAGCAAAATTGCATTTGTAATTTGTGGGTAACTCAGCACTCAATGAATAGACACCAATAGAGGAAATGTCAACTTACTTCATTGCAATGTATGCAAGGGGGATATACTGTTATCAGGGCTACAGTGATGTTATATGAGGGGAACAGGTGATGCTATCAGGAGCAAATGATGTTATGAGGGGGACATGTGCAACAGAGATTGTTTGTTGTCGAATTTGTCAATATTGTGAGTGTTTATTTTATGAGAACGATGGCAGAATTTTGTTTCAAGTGCAGCAACCAAGCAAACATATAGCACAGCCTGCAAGGAGCTGGCACTGCACAAGATTAGTGGTCATTTAATTTTTAGATTGATGTAACCTTTTGCTAACAGGCAGAGAGAGGGAGAAAGGGTGATGAAGAGATTCTACCTTATCTTGCCCCTCCCCCAGGGGGAAAGGGTCGCGGACGTCCTTCATCGGTCCCAGCAGGAAAAACACGAAGGCGTACTCGTCCGGGCAGTGCGCCAGCCAAGCCGAGACCAGTGTCTGCGTCAGCTGCTGGCTACTCCCAGGCCACAGACGTGAGTACCGCTGTGTGGTGGGATATGGTAGCGTGTATCATAGCCGCATTAATACACCTAGGGGTGCACCGAATTGTGAACTGTTGAAATAGTTAGTTGTTAATATTTCACTTTGTGGCTTCATTGAAACATACAATTATAAGAGTTAACAAAAACTACCTTTAGAAATGAAATTATAAATCTAGAAACATTGCAAAGGAGATGTAAATTATGTTGACCATTGCTTTTGGCTGTATATGCCACATCTCATGAGAGACAGCTTTACTTGCTTAAAACAAACATTTCAAAACTCCAGACGATATATATATGATAAATTGTACTGTGTATTTCTGTAGTAAAGTTACTTAACTCTTTCAGTGCCAACCATATGACTAAAGTCAAACAACATAGAAGGATTATTGTTCTGAATTATCATAAGAGTGCCAGATTCATGTGCCTTGTGAAACGGCTTTTCATTCAACAGCCAGCATGCCTGTAGTTAAGCAGAATATAATAGTCCAGGTCAACAGCTTTCTGTAGCACACTTTGGGTGTGTTGTACCCATGGTGCACCGAAGAAAGCTGTTGACTCAGTCCACAATATGGCACTGAAAGAGTTAAAGATGGCCGACCACTTGAGTCCACTTTTGCATCACAGAAAAGTTGGTCTGAAACATGATACAATTGCAAGTATATGCATATCATCACGTTAATATTGCATTGTCACAAGAGCTTCAGTTTTCCGATAGTCACAGCAGTTATACAGATGTGATGTATATACATGTGTTTTGAGATTGGCGTTATGGTCAAGTGCATTGCACTAATGTTAAGTTTCTTTAAGTCAAAGAACTCCTTTTTCTCCATTATGTCTCTTAAAATTTATGAAAAAATGGACACTGGGCTCCTGATTGCTTTTCTCTAATGTGAGTGCATCTACATGTAGCCACAAAATGTCCACACTTTCTTGGCATTATGTGAGACTTGCCTGTTAAATTCAAGATTTATTCCGTGTTGTAGTCATGGAGCAGTAATCCTTCAGGTTGTTATGCCCCAAAATTGTGTTAAAAATTGAATGTGATGTGAGTGGGTCTTTCCATTGTTGTAAGCAGGGCATGAATACAAGCCTCATGCCTACTTCCTTATTATTATGCCCTATTATAGTGCTCCGGCGCTGGCTGGAACTACTTTAATCAAGAAGCAGATTGTCTTTTGTCAGACCTGCACCATCATGGCATGTTTGGTACAATATACAGCTGTTAATGCTATAGTTATGTTATATGTAACTTAATACAAATAGTTACAACCAGTCATGCTTTTACAAAAGTATCAGATGGAAATGAGCTTCGCAGGTACAGTATTAATTATTTCAGAAAACTGAACCATGACTTAACCAGATTATATCAAGGCCGTTGGACAGTTTGCCATATGCGTCACTGTGAGTCACATGGGTCACTGTGAGTCATGTGTCACTGTGAGTCACGGGTCACTGTGAGTCAGGGGTCACTGTGAGTCACTTTTTCACTGTGTATCACTTTGCACTGGTTTTTCACAGAGCCATGGAATGAGACCTATCTACATTGATGCCGGTGGGTACCCGGTAGCACCTGCCAACAAGGAGAACACAGAGAGTTCTCCCGAGACATCTGCTCGTAAATATCCCAAAGGAGAAATAGATACCAGGAATTTATATGCTGTAAGTGACAGAGCATGCTCCAGGCTAAGTATTTGCTACAAGATGCATTTTTAAGAGCAGTCAGTTGGTTAAGGCATTGATAATATGCTACAAGTAACTATGTATATAATGTGTTGCAAGTTATTATGGATTAAATTATTTTTTAGTGTGCTGGTATGGAAAATTTTAGAGGCAAATGGTGTAAAGATTGATTTACTGATATTTAATTTCATAAACGGACTTTGTGCATGCAACAGTAACTAAGGCTATGACAGTAAAACGGATACATTGTGCGGACAACAGTAACTATATTCAGTAAGAGGGACACATTGTGCCTGCAACAGTAACTTTACAGTAAAACGGATACATTGTGCATGCAACAGTAATGATATACAGTAAGACGATACATTGTGCATGCAACAGTAACTATATTCAGTAAGACGGATACATTGTGCCTGCAACAGTAACTATATATACAGTAAGACGGATACATTGTGCCTGCAACAGTAACTATATACAGTAAGATGGATACATTGTGCCTGCAACAGTAACTATATACAGTAAAGCGGATACATTGTGCCTGCAACAGTAACTATATACAGTAAGACATATACATCAGGGGTGGTATTCACAAAGAATTTGATCTGATCCTAACTTTAATCCCAAAATTTAAATCAATGTGCTTTGGGCTCTGAACTACTTAATCCTTAGCTCAATGTTTGATCAAAACTTCAAGGATTAGCCAATATATGCTCTTGGCTACAATATGGACTTAAGGATATATATTTTCATTTTATTAAATTAATCTTAGTTTGATCCTGTGCTTAATCTTTTGATCAAGGATTAAAATCTGGATTAAATCAATATTGATTTAATAAAATGAAAACTTTAATTCTAAAGTTCATATTACAGTTGAGAACACAGATTAATTAATCCTGCAAGTTTAGATCAAACATTAGGGCAAGGATTCAGTGGTTCAAGGCCCAAAGGCACATTGACTTTCATTTTAGGATTAAATTCATGACCAGATTAAACTCTTCATGAATATGGCCCGAGATCTTGTATAATTTTTCAAAGCTTTTCCTAAGTTTGAGAGTAAAACTGTTTGCATGAATTAGTACGAGGACTGTAGAATGTGGAGGCATTTGTGAGGCCTTGTTCTTTCACTGGAACATTGGTGTGCTTCTATCAGTTGGACCAGACCGCACTGAGAGAGTACACACTTGCCATGAATGGTCTTGACAAGGGCCATGGACCATCGCCGTACTCTATTCCCCAGATTTCTGTCGACCAGATGCCTACCCCACCCAAGGGCAGCCCCCACAGTGGGGCATCACGTCGCGGACGAAGACGCATTCAGCCAACAGACAGCCAAGGGCGACCAGTTAGAGGACGCCCAAAGGTACTTGATAAATCTCACATATTTGTACATACCATACTCGCTGCACTTATTGTCGAAAGGGTGTAAAAGTTGCTTTCCTAACTTTGCAGAGGGGAGAAGCCTCCTCAAAGACATGTTCGACATAAAAGTCATCCCCCTAAACCGAAAAAAGGCCCCCTGGCCCAGCCCCAGGCGAGATCTTCAAGGGTGATAAACAGGTCACAGGAAGCTATTCTCCTCCAAAGGCTTACGTCATATACTTTATTTTGTTCACCTTTCATGCCACTGGGCTGAGAGTCTTCGCCAACCATGTGAAGGATATAGCCCCACCTGGCTTCTGAGTGTGGCTACTCACTTGCTCACCTCCAAATCTGCTGAGCCTTTGGTGGTGAATCAATAACCATCCTGCTGGTGACAAAGAAACATGCTGCAGCTGCCGCAAGGGCAGCTGTAGCATGACTTGTCAGCCAGTGCCAAAACCACTGACCAAGGCCTGTGACCATAGTATGGAATGAGCTAAGTAGATAATTTGAAAAATCAGGATAGTATTTCAGTTATAGTTGTATAAAGTACCAAATGTGGTAAATTACTGTGGCAAAAAAATAAAAAGAAATGCTCTTTCCATTAAGAATTCCAGTGGCCTGCATCGCTCCGAACCAGCGATGTCTCACTTAGCGCAACTGCAGTCCATGTGTGACATCACTCTCCACTACTTTGGACCCAACATCCATCTGGACTATGAGCGCTTCGATCCAAGAGATGACATCACAGTGCAGCAGCAGCACTGTGGGGGAAACACGCTGGATGTCTTCAGAGACAAAGTTATGCCTGGAAGTAAGTTTGGCAAAGAAACAGCAAATTTACTTGTTTGGAAAAAAAAAAAAGAGAAAAAAATGGTCAAACAAATAAAATCTTATTTCTTTTATTGCCAACTGTGACTATAGTCCAACTACTTAAGAGGAACTGCTCATGATTATGATAAAGATGCTAGATTCATACTCCTCGTGAAAAGACATTTCATTCCAGTACCAGTATGCCTGTAGTTCCAGACAATATAGCAAGTCAACAGCTTCCTTGGCATTCTTTGGGGGAATTGCACTTAAGCATGCCAAGGGAAGCTGTTGACTCCATCCAAAACTTGGCCCTGAAAGAGTTAATAAATTTAAAACAGTTTGTTACAAATTTACATCACATCATTCCTGTTACTGTGTTATGATTACATGGTAAATACCCAGCCTGCGTCAAGGAACTTCTTTGCCTCAATCTTAATTTGGTTCCACTGGAGGGGGGGTGGGGGTGGGGACTTTAACATTTTTGTGTTTCGCAGTGTCAGTTGGAGGGAGTGCCAAAACAGGTGAATATTTTTGTTGTCAGAGGTCAAGTCGGGTCAGTTTTGTCCTTCAAGAGGGCTCCTTGAAGACTGAAAGTTGACAGACACTGTCAGCTTATTCATATTGCAGAAGTAGACTCAAATGTCAACAGTGACATATGTAGGTGAAATGGGAATTTTGTGTAATGTCTGAGAGTTGGAGGTCTCATAATGACCTGTCCAAAATCTACATCAACAAAAATGTGCACATGAAACTTCATAGATAGTCCTATATGATCCATAGATGAGAGAAATCAATTTCTGTACTTATTAGTATTATTACAAGTATATGTTACCTTAAACTGTTTCCTTTCAGGTGATATCAGCTTCAAGTCACATCGTCACCGTGGTTACCCGTTCAGTGTGACGATCTACATCAATGGTGTACAAGACATACGCATCAGTACATGTTGTGAGTACAAACACACAGCCGGGGCAAAGCTGGGGGGCCGACTTGGACACTTTGGCCTCGTCAGTGTGGAAGGTGCTGCCCCCTGCTACAGGTACGTTGAACTATATTTGGTTTCTTTCATCTCTTACATATATACCATGTATATGCTCCACGAAAAATGTGAGAAATAACAAAACAGTACATAAGCATTCTGGGTAGAGATGGGAGCTATTGAGTAAATAATCACACAGATCTTCCTTGCGTATTTGACATATTAAACACAATGTATCTGATATGGTATAGAATTAAGCTTGTGATAATTTGCAGTATTATTATCATGGAAATTCATAATACAACTGTGTATCTTTTCATATTCAGAGCTGTTCTACTGGAAATATCTGTGGCAAAATTGAGATCCCGGTTAGCATTTTCTTAACTTCTTAACAAAATAACCCACTAATTTTGAATCAATTCTGTAGTATTTTACAAGAACTGCAGAGCATAATTTTGCCACAGTACTCCAGTTGGACAGCCCTGATATACAGCAGGCCCTCCTGAGGGACCACTGGCCTTTAACTCATTCCATACCAGTCCCTGATTTTTCTGTATATTTAAATAGATTTAAGACAACAATTGCACATTTAAATTCTTCATGAAAAGAGCTTTCGTTCAAGTACCAACATGCCCATAGTCTTAAGTCAGTGGTTCTGGCACTGCCTGGCAAGTCATGCTGCAGCTGCCACAAGGGCAGCTGCGGCATGACTTGCCAGGCAGTGCCAGAACCACTGACCAAGGCCTGTGACCATAGTATGAAATGAGGTAAGTCCACCTTTATCAGGGCCCCAGTGTCGTCCATGTTATGTGCCCTACATTGAGAGCCCACAGTATCTCTATGTGACTTGACTTCACCAGCACCTTCCTACACCAAGGTTATAATTGTCAGCATTTACATTTAAATGTTTCTTATCGTGAATATAATTGACTTGATTTGTGATATACTTTGTAGATGCCAGATTGAGAAACAACAGAAGGAGAAAGAACAACAGAAAAAGAAAGGAGACAAAAAGAAATCTGCGGCTGAAGTGGAGGTGGACGAAGATGAAGAGGACGTGGTGGAGGAAAAGCCGAAAGAAGAGGAAGTTGATGTTAAAGGAGAGGGAGATGAAGAAGATAAATATGATGGTTGGTTTTCTCTCTCTCTCTATATGTATATATATGTATAAATTTTCCTCTTTTTTTTTTCTCCCCCCCAAAAAATTTCTTTTATATTTAAGTGTTTGTACACCCATTCATAAGAGTTCTGATGTGCTAAGGGCTCCTCCTTGATTTTATATGTTAGATCCATCAACAAAGAAAGATTTCTGTAGGCTGATTGCAGCAATGGTGCCTTTTAATACCATTGTTTTTATGTAAATTGGTTTGCAGACAAGCCACTAGAGGTCACTGTACAGTTGGAGGAGGATGAGAAGGAGGAGAGTGAGGCATACGGTGAATTAATTTTACTGCTGAAGTTGCATGCCAAGAGAATGTGCTGTGTTCTATTTATTTTGACAGAGCATGCTCCAAAAAGTTAATTTGTCTCTATAATATTGCTTTAACTTGTTCAGTTTTTGTAGAAAGCCTTTGGTGTCTTCATGTATATTATTATGAAATTGACAATGCATGCATGAAAGCATGTTTCAACTGCTTACGATAGCTTGCAATAACAAATTTTGTTAGATGAGTATGAATCGGATGCCACTGCTACGACAAAGACAAAGACCGATTACACACCAGACAGTGATGATGAAACTAGTTACACGGAAGCGGAAAGCAGTCATACAAGACGTTCAGGCAGGAATTTTACCTCAGTTTTAGCACCAGAATTTTATGCAAAACAGTCACAACACATGGCAGTTTGATTTTATCTGTCCCAAACACAGGTGTTGAGGAGTTGAGCTCTGATACATCCAGCTGCTTTCACTTTTGAATCCACTCGTGGAAAGAGTTGAAAAATAGTCGTTTGATGATTGTAGTTATAGTGTCACAGTGATGTCTTGTCACTATATTCATCCTGCAGAAAGCTGTGTATTCACACATTGTCCAATTGAACCAATGTAGCTAGCTTTGAGTCACAACTCATTAGTTCACCAGATATGAATTTCACACATTTTGCATAACAGTCACAATTCCAGTCACGTGCAATCACCAGAGTTTTAGTTTTTGTAAAATCTTCACCACCACTTCTTGGGCCGCTTGTAGGAGAAAGTTTGAAATGGATTTTATAAAAATTTTCACTTTCCCATCTTTGACAGAAGGTCCCTTTGTTGAACAGGGAGAAAACAATTTAATTTCTGTTTTATGTTAAGTTGTACAGTTGAACTTCTTCAGCTCAATCCTTCAGTTGTAGCAGCTGAGCATAGGTCCATGCTAAAGCAATGCAAATACCAGCTTTCTAAAACAAGACTAATGCAGTCTTTTCTGTTTCATTGTAGTACAGTGAAATCTTATTTTAATGACACCATCTCTTCCCTAAAAACGTGTCGTATAACTAAATATGTCAGACGAATTAATAGAATGACTAAGAAAATTAACTTTTGTCCCTGAAAACTTGTGTCAGTAAGTGAATATGTTCGTTAGTGGAGTGTCGTTATAATGAGGTTTCAGTGTAATGCATCAATAAGTTCATCTTGTTGACTTCATTTCATATATGAGCCAATAGATTTTGCTTTACTGATATACTTTGTGAAGCTTTTATAGGGTCCATGTACATGTATGTACTTTAGATCAGTTATACATTTGCCTGTAGTAGACGGAATCAGCTTTGTCATTTAAAAAAAAAAGAATGTAAAAAGTAAGTGGATGTGGGAAAGGTCAGTATTTCTCTTCAGCAGTGGTTTGCAACCATTTATTTGGAATGTTATCATTTCCGGTTGTACATGGTGAGTGTATAGTGTAACTGTTGTCAGAAGTACATCTTTGATGCTTTCATTGTGCTTTGTACAGGAATTTTACTGATTTATTCTTGAAACAGAAAATTTAACAGAAACTTCTGCAGCAAGAGTTGTCAGACATTTTACAGGCAAAAAAGAGTTGACTTAGTCATGATTTTCTACATACAGTTCAAGTTTATGACACTATGACTTTATTTTTGACACCTTGGTATCAGGGGATTAATGTACTTGTAATGTATGGTGTTATATCGAGTTATGTTTTGACCACGGAATGGCTGAGTTATATTATGTCATAATATGGGGCACATGGGACATTTCAGATGATGACTTTGAGAACTCCGATGATGAAAAGTCCCCAGAGGTTGAAGTGGAACCAGAAAAAACTAAAGAAAAGGATTCTGGGAAAGATAAAGGTAAGAAGTGATGACAATTCTTAAGTTGAGGACATTTTTAAATGATGTAATTACATCGGCTTATAAGCTGTCAACCATGTAGTCTGCCCATCAAGTACCTTATGTATATTTACATACAGAGTAGCTCTTACCTTAATTATTTTCAGCATGGTTGCTACAGTAATTGCAATATCATGAATATTGCTGCAATATTTAACCAAGTTGCTACCGCAGCACAACTTATATGATGCAGATTTGTGTCTGAGTTCATTGAACGCAAGAAATGACCTTTCTCCATTCAACTGAAGTTACCATGGCGATGGAGATCAAACATCTCTTTTTTTAATCACTTTTCCACCTAGTTTTGTAGGGAAAACAATGAGAGTCTGCAGCCTGTTGGTAGTGACAAGCTCTTGCAAAACTAGACTTAGCTGTCACTCAGAACAAGTCTTTCCATTTAGGTCTAAGTTTGACCTTTTCATGTTTCCATGTCATAATAGCATTGCTAAATTTTATTTATATACCACGTCTGTCCTGCCCTGCTGTCTAGTAATTTTTTGTCTGTAATATGTGTAGTTTTTTTTAATTTCTGGTCAATGTTGATACATTTACTGTGTACAATAAAAAATGTTTGTTGATTTACAATCTGAAAATTTTGTAATGAAGCAACATACAGATGTCCTGGATCTTTTTTTTTGGGGGGGGGGGGAGGGATTGAAAAGCAGTTGCAAAATCTTTGTTGGTGGACAGAGGGCATGTTTCCAACTTGGAAAAATGCCTAACTTCAAAATATGTAGAGCCAGCGGAAGACCGATTTTGCATTGGGTATCCTTAATGTATGTGTGTGTATGCTCTGATAGCCATTTGTTCTCCATTCTGATTTGCTGGCTATGTTTGTCTTTGTTTAGATGATGAGTACAGTGTGGAGGACGAGTTCGAAGATGCAGACAGCATCAAGGAGAAGACAGACACTAGTCGTACTGATGAGGTGAACATTTTGAAATATATTGTCAAGTCCTTGTACGGTTCTCATGATATTCGGTTATGAGGCCCGAGAATTATGATTCCCATTGGCCTTTTATCTGCAATGTCAATACTTTGCAGGTTTTTTTAAGTGATAGGGTCAGCAATTTGAATAGATACAGTGCATTATGGGTACTGAGAGTTGGTACCATGGAACAGGTGACCACAGACTAGAAAACACTTGTGACGTTTAGGTCAAAATATTTGGCAGAAATTTAACTGTTGAAAGACCCTAGTGGTAAAGAGAGACAGCATCATAGCCAAGGTACATCTCTGGTCAGCACATATGACCTTAAATGACAATTATTGTGCTTTTCATTGTGCATGAATGATAAAGTCTATAAAGGTTCAACACTCTTTGAACTTTGAATTATTGTGAATCTAAGATTCTTACATGAGAAAGATGTCAGATTCGACAGAGTGATGCGTAAGCCAGTAATAAGTAGATCCATTCTGACAGAATCATATTGCGGTCCAAAATAAAAACAAAAGGTTGGAAATGATTTAGACAGGAATAGGTGATGTAGGTGGGAGAAAAGTTGAAATGCTTTTCATACAGACTTGAGGAGAAGGTTACAAAATAAGGAATAAATTTTGTTGCATATGTCATTCCACCCTAGTGACACTTGTTCCCGCTAATATCTAAATGTCGTCTGCTAATTGTATTTTACTAATCTAGGGATTATTTTTCAAACTTTTGGATGAAACTTGCATGGAAGATAATTCCAAGTAATATGCCCGTGTCAACAGCTTTCTTGGCACACTCTTGGTGCATTGAGCCCAGAGCACACCAAGGAAAGCTGTTGACTCAGTCTTCTATCAGGGTGGAATGAGTCAAGTCAGGTAATGCTCCTAAGTTACAGATGGGGTGTTTGACATGTATAATTTACAGGTGGACAATTTACAATAATTTTAGTATAAATTAAGTGATCTCACCAGATAATTCTGATTAAAACAAGACATTGAACTATGTTCAAAGAAATAAACTGATTTGATAAAGATTACAGCATTCAAAGTGACTGGATGCTGAAATGTGATCTGTGAGGGAGGGTACAAGTTAATCTACCCTGCTCCTCCCAATACACAGGCACACTGCACCCCTACAAAAATTAAGGCACAAGTGGTCTCCACTTTGAACATAAATATAGAATATTTAATTTTATTTTCACATGTTCTGATCCAAGGAGGGTGGGGCATTATTAAAGCATGGGTGTTCATGTGAAGGGACATGGTACACTTGTGGTCTTTGAACTTAAAGTGTTACTCGTCCAAGGGTAATGTGCTGAAAAATAGAGTCAGCTACCGGCCCGATAACAAAAATCCTCAAAATATAAATGAGGTCCTAGTTGCATTGATATATGGTGCTACGATGATGTTGAAAAGTAGAGCTGAATTCAAAATCTTTTCACTTTTCTTTAGGTGGCTAGTTCTGAGGATGAAGCTGTCAAGGAAACGCCAAGGTCAAGGTCATCCCGGGGGTCCATTTCCTCCAGATCTTCAAGTTCGTCTCGATCATCCAAAGATTCCCCTCGATCAGACATCCAAAAGAAACCTGAAAAATGTGAGCAGGAAAAACAACCATTATTTCTTTCTGTCCCTATTGTAAATATAAATCTTTAATATATCAGCTGTTTTCAGTATGAATGTTGCAACATTTTGGCAGTGGTTGATTTCATGGACATACTTGTTTCTCTTTTTGTTTTTTTTGTTTTTTTTTTGTTTTTTCTCTGAGCTTTTGCATGCATAATGTATTAGGTATTGGGTAAATGTATATAGTAGATTCTGTTATAGTACTGCACCTTATCTGTTACATGAGGTAGATACTATGTACGCATACACACACACACACATGCATTGGCTGACACGAAGATATTCTTATAGGGTGGAACCTGATATGATCTTTGTTTAATTTGGATAACTGCTTATTGTATCTATTTTGTTGCAAAATTTGAAAACTTTTATTTCTGTATGATATGCAGGCATGACCAAAGTTAAAACATGGTCATCTTAACATTGGGCTGTTAATTTACATACAATGTGGATAATAAATGTTGGAATTGGTAATAGAATCTCTGTGTCTCTCCGGAGTGGGCAGACATGTTGTTTGTGGGTCAGTTTCTTTGGCTGCAAGTTCAGTGCTTTTGGTTTTAGTGCAATAACTTTTGAAGAATCTGATGGAATTGCATGAAACTTGATAGGAATATATTCATGTTTGGATGACCTTTACCTAGTTCCCAAAGTCACAGGGCTTTTAATGTCAATTAATGAGGTTTCAGTGTCAAGAGTCATCAAGAATTTGAGGAAATTTGATAAAACTTGGTTTGAGTGTCTTCCAAGGGCCTAGGTTGTGATTGTGTCATGGTGACCTTGACCTAATTCTAAAGGTCACAGAGTCATATGTTCTTGTCATTTCAATCTGTATTTCTTCAAAAGTTAGAGGAAACTTGATGAAACTTTGTAGGATTATTTATGATCTCTATGTTGGACTGCATTTGAGTGACCATGACATAGTTCTCAAGGTCCAGGCCATACAATTGTGAATTTTGTGTCTGTAGCATACATATATATATATGGAACTCTTTAAGAATTTGATGAAACCTCATGAAACATGGTAGGAGTATGTATGTGGGTACATCTTAGATTAGGTTGCATTTGAGTGACTTGGACCCAATTGTAAAGGTCACTGAGCCACACAAATATATTTCGCTTCCATTCCGTAACTTATCAATATTTTGAAGAAACATTATTTGAGGAGTATGCATCTTGGTTAGATCAATGTTATATCGTGTTTGAATGACCTCAGCCTAGTTCTCAAGTTTAAATTATATTTTGCATCCAACAAAATAGACTTCGTGTAAAAGTAGATCTCCCTGCCACACTCCCGGTCTTTGTCAGCTTCAGAGACACAATTCCACGAGAAAACTTTTGATTTTGTCATGCAAAGTCTTGCAAATTCGAGAGAAAAGTTTGAAATCCAATCTCTTAGAAACATTCGACTCATAGAATGAAACTTTGAAAAATAGTTTGGACCTAGGAAATCACCGCTATGTGTGTTAAGGTCTTTGTTAATTGAATTTATTTCAGGATAGCAGGCAGAGAAGCCTAGCAACATATGTTGTAGCAATGTATCTTTGTGTAGCATTTTGTGGAGTAGTGAGGGTTTTCTGAGGACAACTGGCCCTGGAACTGGTCAGTCTTCATGTTGCTTCAGTTCAGGTACAATGGCTGTCCTGTTGTAGGAAACAGTCGAGCAAATCAAACAATGATTTTTGTGTTCTTTACAGTATTTAGAAAAGTCCTCCTGTTTTTGTGGAGTTTTCTTCAAAGTTGTGACCTAGAGCGTTAGTGTAGTTCATGCTTACAGAAACTGTGTGTCATTATTATGTGAAGTTTAAAATTAATAGTTGATGTAGTTTGTATATGAATGAGATCCAGTGCAGTAAAATGTTCTCAATCACAAATGGGCCTGAAGTTGTTAATCTTTTGAGTTTGCACATTAGTGTGGCATGCTCAAGCTTCCTTCAAAAACACCCAGGTAACAAGGTATCCTGTTCAATTGGGAAATATTAATGGTTTGTATTAATGTACACTGAAAGCAAGACCTTCATCGTTCATATTTGTCTCTTGCCGAGGTTTCATGGGTGATCTGTGTTTTGGTACTTGTGAAGCACTGCCAAGCCATTACAAATGCGCAAAAAAAGTATGAAAAAAAATAGTTACAACATTGTAACAATTGATACATTTAGCTACATGTACTCTTGGCGCAAAAGTTTTTATATAGAAAGTGTATTGCCCATTTTGATGCAAAAGATACATCCCTTGGTGTCTAATATGAAAGTATTGAATCAAAATCATCTTACATTTTTTGTAGCAGAAATGAAAATTTTACGTAGTACATTTTCCTGAATATACAAGTAGGAAATTGTATAGTCAAGTAGTCAAATGTATGTACATGTACACCACTTAGTGGAGTTTAATTCAATGGCAATGCATGTAAAAGGACATTCCAAATTGTCCAAGATAATATTCAAATTTAAACAAAAAAATTTCAGTATAACCTATACTTGTCTCAGTATGCACTTTTCCCTTATATACCTGGGCGGCGGATTTAAAATCACCATGGCAACGGGTTAGTGTTCTCTAATCCAACAATAAAATGTGTTAGTGTGCAAAATTCCTGTGCTGGGGCGCTATGTGCATGGCCTAGCGTCCCTGTGGATGATCCAGACCTAGACCAACACATGTGCATTGATTAACCTTGACCTTTGACCTTTGACCTGTCTTTGTTGTGGATTGTGTGCATATGCCACGTTTTTGTCTGCATGATAGCATATGTAGTCATATGTAGATGTGTACAATAGAGACCTTGGGCTTGACACACAAGTGTGTCTAAATGGAGGGTTACACTGAAGCAATCATGTTTCCATCAGTTAAAGTTGGGATATATGTCTCTTGACATCTCTACAGTGGACATCTGAAAATATGAAAAGAGAAGAAAGACCAAAACTGAAATGTAGATCATTATGAATAATTTGAAAATTTCTCAAGGCACATTAAGCTTTTATTTAGTTATGTGACCAGTACTATTCATAGATTTCTGGGACATATTTGAAATTTATGCAAATGACTTGTTCAAAAGTCACCCCAAAAATACCTACTTTAATTTGTAAAGAGGCATCACCCATAACTATACATTATTGTGACACATGTTCTGGCTCTGTCACCCAAAAGCTTTAACCAGTGTTTCACTCTAGTGATCATTCATTCAGTAAGTCCAGTAGATGGCAGCACTGGGTCCAGTACATTTTGATACTTGCAGTGTATGGGTGTGGAGGCTTTATTACTGTGTTGTAAAGATTGACCATTGACTGCCTCTGCCTCTTTTTGAGTGCCCAGACTTAGCACAATTGCTGTATGTAAGGATATATGCTTTGATTTTTGCAAACTGTGTGCATTGTTGCAAAGGCTTGAGTTGTCTCACAATTCCACACTCACTTTAGTGTGTCTGATAACCTAACTTTTGCTGCTGTTTCATTTTCTCACCCTGAATCTGTCATAACAAAGTTAGCTCTGATTTATATGTTCATCAATTGTTGTTGTTGTTTTTTTTAAATTATGTTTTACATTTACAAAAAAAAAATACTTTAATGAACAGCCACATGTTCAGAACATTTAAATTATACTGTGAACTTTACCTTAAAACAGACAGATGATATTTCCCCTAATTGGAGCTAACATTGTCGTGGTATAGCTTGTTGATTGCTCTAACAAGCTTGATTAACAAAATCTTCAGAGCCGTATTTGTCTAAAATTTCACGATAGCTTCCTAAATACCATCTAACAGTGCCCATGCTTTTTTATATAAACTGCTTAAGAGATGTCTTATTATTCAGCGTACACATTGAAATCCAACATTTCAGCATAATAACAATTGTCATCATCATTATCATTATTATATTTTTAAAAACTATACAAAAAAATACAAGATGAATTGCATAACATTGTGTTCAACTCCTCCATTCCAGTGGGTTGTATCTAATCCAAAAAAATATGATGGGAAGGAATTAGTGTGCTTGATTCGTAGTTAATTAAGAAGAGTTGTTGATAAATAGGCCAAAAAATGGTGGCTTATAATGAATTGCAAACATAAAAAATCTCGACAAGCCAGGGCCACATCTAAATTTCTGAAATCTGTAGCCAAAATTGGAAATGTCGTCATACTTAACAAGGATTCTGTTATGACTCTAAAAATTTACTTTAAAATAAAAATCTTAACCCTTCATATCCTCTGAAGTATTCATCTATAGAGTGCGTAGCTTGCCTGGGTGACAGTTGGGCATGACATGACCGCCTGCACCAAGGAAAGTCAGAGCACAGTATTTTAAATCTCATGTATAATCTTCATTTATGCATTGAAAAGAAAATTTTAAGTTTCAAGTCAGAACATTAACATAGCCAGCATATTTGATATGTTGACCCCATTAATGTACCTTTTAGTCAATTAACCTCTTACTTCATAAACCACCTGGATATAAAATAATGTTTGCATCAATGCTTCTTGGAAAACAACTTGTGTGGGAACTGTAAATGAGATCTATTCAGGTAGCATGATCACTTTGCCTTGAGGCTCACCCTACACCTATAAAAGCTATCGAATCAGTCTGAATCCAATGTGGACACAGATCAGTGACTTTCTTAAGGATCTTCCTGAGTTACTTATCTGTAGTAAATATAATTCATATGCAATAAAAGGATTCAACCGAAACAATTAGTGTGACAGTGTTCAAAGTAACAAGCCAGAGCAAGCTCCACTACTGCATGACCAGGCAAGTAGCTTGCCTGCAGAGCAGACCACTGTGTGGCCAGGCAAGTTGCTTGCCTCCAGAGCAGACCACTGTGTGGCCAGGCAAGTTGCTTGCCTGCAGAACAGACCACTGTGTGGCCAGGCAAGTTGCTTGCCTGCAAAGTAGACCACTGTTTGGCCAGGCAAGTTGCTTGCCTGCAGAGCAGACCAATTTGTATGTTATCAGAAGAGTAGACTTAACACAGAGCTTTGGTCTGCTTTGGAGGCAGGCAAGTTGTTGTGCAAGGAAACTTTTGACAAGGGCGAAGCTCATGGTGCAACATGCAGGCACTGCTTTGCAAAGTCTGGCTACTGACCAAACTATTGTGTCAAAGATCGAGTCCAGCAGTGGTGACTTATGCAATGCCATGTTGCCAAACTTCACTAATAATAAACACATGTATGATAAACCTCACAAAAAGTGGTTGTACAAGTGGAGACTTGAGCTGACTGCACTATAAGGATTACCCCTGTGAAATGGCCCTTTCTTCAGTGACTTGCCGTACCACTTTAATTTGCTGCAGGGCTCATTCTGGCAGGAGGCTGCCATGGCACACTCTATAACTCTTGGTTTAATTCTTTTACTGCATGCATATTATATTACATGATACCCATACATACATACATACTTACACTTTTACATATACACAATACATACATACACACACACACATACGTACATACATACATACATACATACATACTTACACATGTACACATACATACATACATACATACATGTGACAAAGGAAGGGACTTAAGAAAGTCTTATCTTCAGTGGTAAAAGGGTTAAGTTCTTGCTTCAGGACTGAATGGTCATCAGTTGATGATTTTGATCTTA
Organism: Hermodice carunculata; assembly: GCA_964020975.1. Taxonomy (NCBI): domain Eukaryota; kingdom Metazoa; phylum Annelida; class Polychaeta; order Eunicida; family Amphinomidae; genus Hermodice; species Hermodice carunculata. Next base: position 23,591,190 of record OZ026623.1, read on the forward strand.
ATACTTTTTTTTTTTAATTTTCGTGATAAAAACTTTCTGGAAAGGAAGGAGTTGAAGATATGCAGGGTATTATAAAAAAAAGGGATGCGGTTAAAATGAGTTTGGTACATGCAGGGTGCTAGAAACAGAAAGTGAGTGGATGTTACGTGGAAGGATATTTTTGTAATAGTGTAAAGATACTGCAAAGGGCGGTTGACCTTCCTGTCTGTGGATACTGCATGTTTCAATCCCACTCCAAGTCAAGATTATGTTTTCCAATTTCAAGGTGGAATGAAGGACTTGTCATAGAGCCTTCTTTGTGAAAAACAGCCACTTTGAAAATATCAGAATGGATACTTTTATTCCATTCTAAGTGAATGGAGTTTCTCTCCGGGAGGGACCAGATTGTATTATGAAATTTGCTGAAACTGAACATTTGCAGCATACATGGATAGCATGGAAAACAGAAACTGCTAGATGGAATTTTTAAAATAAGCTGAAAATTTGGTATGTAGCCTCCAAACATATATATATGTATGTGTATGTATCCAATGATACTGTTCAACCACCTTTTGTAAGATCAATTCAACTGAAGTCTTCCAAATTTATGCCCCATTGTATCGTGTGCTGTGTATTCCTATGATGTCAGTTTGTTTTGATACTTCAATACAGAGAGAAAGTCATTGATTACTTTTGTTCTCGTCTTTCTTTTCAGAGAGACACTACAATCTAACTGAGACTAATTATAACACTGTGAAAGCTTGTATTCACATACTTGATAACCACTGATAACAAGCTGTAGAGACTGCACTTTTTTCTGCAGTGTGTACTTTCTAGTAACATATTCCTGAATTTTTGCTGCTTTTCACCCCAGCTGACTTGTGAGTCAGCTGGGGTTACCATGGTTACAGGATGGTCTGATATCCGCCCTTGAGTCCAGCAACATTTACATTCTTATCTTCTGCAAAACTGTGAGGCAGGTTCTCCTTAAGTTTCATGGGGTTATATCTCAATGGCTCTAAATTGCCTCATAAGATCACTGTCCTTTTTTTAAATGGTTTTCTTTTTGGTTCTGTTTTTGTCAAAATCTTCTACAAAACCACTTCAGCAATTGCTTTTAAATTGCACTTGTCAGTCAGCTGAGCTTATGTGATGGTCAGTTATCTGTTCTTTGTCCTCAAACTTGATGGGGATTTACCTTGGGTGGGCCTCTACCAAGTTTCTTCAAATGGTCATACTACTGTGATTTTTTTATTTTTTGAAATTTATTTTTTTGCTCCAAATATTCTGAACACTTCTGGGTACCTATACTTGGTCAACAAGTCATGCTGCAAGGAGTTTTTTCTTTTTTTTTTTTTCTTCTTCTTTTACAAAATTTTGTGTATTTTTGTAATATTTGACTCTCACAAGCTGCAAATTGCATTCTCTTGAAAATTGGTGTAATTGTAGCTGACTCGTTGTTCACTAGGTGGATGCTGTTTCATTTGTTGCATTTTTACAATTTTGGAAATTATGTACCAATCACTCGGTATCTGTTACCATGGTTGTGGTGGGGATACTATTGTACATGCATGTTTTTGTAGTTTTCAAAATGGTGGGCCAGATCCACTTTAAGCTGGGTGGATGGGAATGTATCATGGGTGGGGATTTATGCGGCTTCTTCAGTAAGAAATGCTGCAATAATTGTACTTTTAATGATTTTTTTATCTAAAGTTAAGGGAAAATGAAAAAAACATTATTGTCTTTAAAACTGTGTGGTCCATTGCTTTGAAATTGCAGACAAAGAAATTCAGGGTGCCTCAGACAATGATTTATCAAAAGGTGCATGGTGCTGTGATTTTTTCCCTATGATTTCTTGTGAATTTTTGTGTGTTTTCAATTTTCAACTTCTTGCAAACTACATGCTGCACTCCCTTCAAACATAAAAAGAATGTACCTTGACTCAGTCACCCCAAAATGTGCATTTAGTGGTCCCACTGTTACTGCCCAGTTTAAAACAATTTGTCAGGATTACATAATGATCAAAATGAAGACGTGAGCATGGCTTATTGTAGAGTATCAGTGTATCTGTATGTTTATGCATTTTTTTTTTCAAAAAACCATACACGTGAGTCACTCATATCCAAACACTGTCAGCTTAGATTTATGCTAGGCTTTACTTTGCTTGTCTCCACCCAGATCAAGCTGCATCTGAAGCTCAGCTCAGCTCAGCTCAGCTCAGCTCAGCTCAGCTCAGCTCAGCTCAGGTTGGGACTTGTGTTTACATGTAATTCAATATGGCAGAGGACAGGCTGTTCAAACAGTCATTTTGTTGAGGTTACATAATGATTGGTAAGTGAACACGTTGGCTTCATTGTTATGACATAGATACCAGTGCATATGCATAAATACATGTACATACGTGCATGTAATTTTGTCCAAAACTGTTGACAATGTCCTGATGTCATCTTCAGACTTGGTGAGTATGTGCCTAAGTCGTCACCGTGAAATTTTTTCATCAGGTCCTGGTGTGATATACAGTTTTTTTCATTGTTGTGAGGGGGGATTTATGGAAAAAAAAACTTTTAAAAATTTTCTAAAACCACTTGGCCTGTGATTTTTAAGATGCAGACAAACAAATCTGGGTACCACAAGACCATGGTAGTATTTATTTCGGATTCGGTATCCAGGTCAGTTGAGGACAGGCTGTTCACACAGCCCACTTGTTATTTCCGTGTGCAAAGTTAACAGGTCCAGCTGGTGATTTAATGTATTAATCAAATTAAGTATAATATATTACACAAATAGCACAGGATTGAAATTTACTCACAGAATAATTCACTGCGTTTCCCTCTCTTGTTCCTTTAATGCACACAGATGTTTAAAAATCTTGGGTATGTATGGACCACACCCCCCTTTCCGTCTGTCTCTTCGTTGTCCTGAGTTGTATGTGATTGTGCAAAGTCTTGTGCTGTTCGCTACCTATTTCTTAGTAGTTGACTTTCCTTGGTCTTTTAGCTCCTGATAAACCTGTAGTAGAGATAGAGATTGATGAAAATGGTAACGGCGAGGTTGACCAACCAGATGCAAAAGGAGAGAGGGAAACGCCAGAGAGGGAGGACTCCCATAGGTCTGACTCTTCCGAATCTGAAAGTGAGGCCAAGAAATCCAAGAAAAAATCTTCTGGGTCAGACTCTAGTGATTCAGAAAATGAAACCAAGAAATCCAAGAAGAAAAAGAAAAGTGCACGATCTTACTCCAGTGGTTCTGAAGATGAAAACAAGAAATCTAAAAGGAAAAGCTCACATTCCAGCTCCAGTGATTCTGAGGACGAAGGCAAGAAAGTTAACAAGAAAAGTTCTGGCCCTGATGCCATTGGGTCTGGGGATGACTCTAAGCTTGAGCAAAGTGAGCCAAAATCTGCAGATTCTGGTGATGAAAAGAAAACAGAACCTGAGACTGAAGTAAAATCTCCCAAATCCAACTCTAGTGAGTCCAAGGCAGACATTCCGAGACTAGAAGCAAGGATAGATAGTGCTGATAATATAGAAAAGGAGGAGAAACACACTGTTGTGGATGTTGATGACAGTGACAATGAAGAACCTGTCACCCTAGCACCCTCTGCTGGTGTACTCAAAGCATCACAACAAGAAAAGTCCGACGCTGAAGAAGAAAGTAAAGAGGCAGCCCCTGGAGACCCTAAGGAGGCTGTGGAGGAAGAACGAGAGGTCGACCCTGACCACAAAGACGACTCAGTTGAGCCAGAGACGCCCAAGCCTTCCAGCGATGACAGTGAAAAGGAACAAGTTGTCAATGAGATGGAGAAAGTTCTAACAGAGGAAAAAGGTTGGTTGGTGATCTGTTTTCAGATATAGTGGAACCTGTCTCCAGTGACCACCTTTTTGCCCATACAAATTACCTGAAACACAGCAAAGTGTTATAAAAAAAAAAAATTGTGATGTGAAATCATACATTATTCTATGTTTGTGGGTGAATTATCATTTTCTGGGGTGAAGTTCAAAAGTAGTAAATTACTGTAGATCACATGAGCTATAAATTGTTACAACTAAATCGTGACCTGCCTTGATCAGTGATGTGGTACATAAACATAGAGACAAAATCAAATGTGCATGAGGCATGTTTGATTATACCTCGCACATGACGTGCAATAACTATACGACAAACATGGCACACCAGATCGGTGTTGAAAGTAGGCTTAGGGCATATTTTCTTATGATGAATACCCACTTAAACATAGAATAAACAAAATCTTGCATGGCTGGAGAGTGAGTTACTGTTTTTCTCTCACTCAGGAGCGCTGTTGGTGGGGAAAATCGTGTGATCGCAGGTCACAAGTGATTTTCACCAGCAACAATGATCCCTTGTGAGAGTAAAATAGTAACTTGCCCTCAGCCATGTAAGATAGTCTATTTATTTTGTGAATTTTCTTCAGAGAATCACCGTGACAAGTGGGAGTGAAAGGGGACTGACAAAAGATGTAGAGAAAATTTCTTGCAAACAGACAAGGTCCTTTTAAGGGTCACTCGAGACAGTTTTCACTGGAAAATACTTCTCCCATGATGGGTGGTAAAAGATGGTTGTATGATAATGATGTGCGAAAATCTTTCCCAAAAGCAGTCATAACTGGTCAATTGATATTACAAATGGCACAAGTAATAGAGATTTTGTCACAGAAATATTAATCAGCAAAAAGGTTGGTTATGTTGGGCCGTTCTGGTGAGTCAGTTTGCTGTAGGTCTGTCAGTGCCGTTTTTTCCGTGTTCATGTTCTTCGTAAATTAGCTTCTCGTTCAAAAGCTAGCATATGCCTGCACTGCAGCTGAATTACAGAACCAGTGAAGTTCACTATAATCTCTGACAGGACAAAATTGAAATTGAACTGTCTTATATAGCTGAAGACAATTAACTTGCTAAACACCTGGAAATGGAATTGCTTTAATGGTCAAGCACGTCAACACGCACAAACAAATGTGATCAAAGTTTTAAGCATAGAGTAATTCACTGCACTCTCCTCTTTTATCTTAGACTGCACGCTACTCGTACGAACAATGGGTATAGCCTCCCCCAACTTATGACTCAGTTACAAGTTGTACACATGTTTGCATCCAAAATTAAGTTTTTGCAAGAGGAGCTCGGCAAAATGTAGGATGGACGGTCAGTATGGTAAATAAGTGCTCATGTAGAATATGTTTGGTTCCATATTAAGTGACAGTTTCGTTAAAACCAAGGTCACAAAATACAACCTTATCTCACCCTGTTGACCAAATCATTTCCAGAACAATACATAGATACATTTCATGTACATTCATCAATTAGAAACTGTCAGCATGTTTCCTGTCCAACTTTGCCATATTGCCTGTTAATTCAATCTCTACTCCTCGGAGATTTTTCAGTGCACATACTTTGCCTGTGAGTGACTTCAGTTCATGAAGTAAATTTCCTGCAACCACTGAGAGCATTTGTAGCTATCATGTGCCCCTTCTTTGTGATATTGTAAAGTTGACCTGTATTTTCAAGTAAGGGATTTGTCCTTTTTTTTCCCTATAATTTAACTCATTGCATACTATGGTGACAGGCCTTGGTCAGTGGTTCCGGCACTGCCTGGCAAGTCATGCTGCAGCTGCCACAAGGGCAGCTTTAGGATGACTTGCCAGGCAGTGCCAGAACCACTGACTTCAGACTATAGGCATGTTGGTACTTGAATGAAAACCCTTTATATAAAGGATTTAAATATGCAATTGTCATCTTAAATCTATGCAAATATGCAGAAAAATCAGGGACTGGTATGGAAAGAGACTTTAAGGTCATCCTGACAGCATGCACAGCTTTCATTGGGGCACTCTGGGGGCAGTGGCCATGATTTGCCAAGGAAACTGTGACTGCCAGTTATTGGCACATTACTACAGGGATACCAGTGTACATTTGTCTTGTGTCAGAAACCAATCCACACTTCAGAAATCTAGCCAAAATTAGAAATAAAGGCTTAATGAACAGATTCTGTCATGGCCCTGTGATAATTCTTTACAAATACATGTACAGTACAATCTCCAATGAAAACCACCTCCATAAAGAGACCTTTCTATAGTAAAACCACCAATTTATAGACCTGCTTTTGTTATCATTAGTTAAATTGATCCCCCCATTAAGACCACTCCCCTATTAACACCACATTTTTCAGTCCCTTTTGTGGTCTTAATAGGAGATTCCATTGTATTATAGCCACTTACATGTTATCTTCAAAAATTCAAGAAACCTGAGGAGCATTTGACTAAGTGGCTAGTGGTCAGTGCAGTCCCTGGGTTTTCTCCACATGCAAGCCTCCTCACTCCTCCTACTGCTGTACTTTTTTTTTGTTTGTTTTTTTTTGTTCATTTGTGGGGAAAATCTTTTAAAAGTTAATTTTATATGGAATTGCTGAGCCAGTTGCTGGGATATATGATACAGGGACACTTTGGGAACTTTGGTTTCTTAGTTTGTTCAACTGGTGATACTGTAATTTATTTAGGTTTTAAGGTGAATATTTGCATTTTCATTCTTGACATCTTCACAGCAATTTATCTGTGTGTGTGTTTTTTTTTTTTTAATGTTGTCAGAATAATGTTCCTCGAGTAAACCCTTACCAAAGTTGTTCACCAGCACGGACTCCTGCCATATCGTAAAAGCTTAACCTTTTCCCCGTGAAACAAGCCAAAACTGTCTGGTGGTCAAATGTCATTCTGCTTCAGTGTTTTCAACTAATTTCAACGGTAATGAAAAAAGAGTTTGCCTGAGAATTTTAAAGGAGACCTATCAAGATAACATGTTCCAGGTCAACAGCTTTCCTTGGCATGAGTTGGGCACTTAGCACCCAACCCATGACAAGGAAAGATGTTGATCATGACTCCCTCTTAACTCAAGGGAGAAAGGGTTAATATGGACACAAAACAGGCCAGAAGTACATGCAATGGGCTAAAACTAGGTCGTTAGGTCATCTTATCCAGGTCACAGTGATATGGTTATAAACTCTTCATCTCTCTCTGAGCCAAAACTTAAATATGCCATGATTTTGATCTGTATAACTTCACAAATAAATGCACATGAGGACTAACATACATGTTATATATTATAAAAGTAGGGATCACTAGGTCAAGTACCCAGATCACACTAATATATTCATTTGCTATTTGCATTTTGCCTGTAACTTCTGTCCCCTGATGGATTGGGTCTAGAATATATGTTATTGTGAAACTGGGTCAAATATCTGGGTCAATTCACTGGGTCAAGTATCTGGGTCAATGATATCCATGAACTATCAGCACTAGATTCAGCTCAGTACATGCTCACTGTGGCTCAGTTGAAATTGAAGGCTCAGCTTTAAGCTCCTTTAGGACTTATTCTTAAAGGTTGAATATTTCTGGGTCAGTTGGGCATTGGGTGTTAACTCACAAGTCTTGGTCTCCTGTTTTTACAAACATTATGACTAGATGTATCCTGTGCTTCCATTACGGCCCCTGTCTCATTGTCTGATGCAGTACTGAAATGATACTACATAATCTCCATCAGGCTTTAATTATCATTCATATGATATTAAACCTGGCATCAATATTTATATCCATCTACAGTTGATGACTCTTTTTGATTAAATTTTCTTTGGGCCATCAGTGCCTGAAAGGTGTCACATGGTATAATGATTAGTAGCTGCAGCAGTATCACAGACAGTAACTGCCTATGTGTATTTCTGACAGCATCCCCCCAAGAAGATTCATCCTCGTCATCATCCTCATCCAGCAGCGAGTCCGAGGACGAGGAGGAAAAACCAAAGCCTGCAGGTGAGGCTTAAAGTATATAGTGAGCAAAAACAAAAAGGCAACACTTTTTTTTTGGGGGGGGGAGGGCCGGGAGGCTTCTAAAGAATCTTGCATTTTCTTTATTATATAAACAGAACTAAAAGGAAATGAAACATTTTACTGTACACCCATGAAAGGGCCAGAGCTTCCAAGTGCTTCAGTATCAAAATTTGGAGGAAATTCAAGGAAAATGCCCCAGTTTCGGTAGATTTTAAAAGTTCCATTCGCATATAATGGCAAACATTATCAAAAATTCGGTAACCTATAATATTTTACAACTTCTGAACCTGAAAGCTTCTGTAGATCTATCGACAAATCGGTACTTTTGGAACCTCTGAAGGTCAAGTTCATCTTTTACACAGCAGCTTATGTTAGCCATGTGGTTCACAATGTGACTGTTGTTCAAATACAAAAATGAAATGCAGGCATACAGAGAAGTACTGGAATTCAGCTTGTATCACATGTAACCAAGGTCTGCAAAATCCTCTGTACAGCTGGTAGCACTGTAGTTAAGGTCTACAGCCTGCTCTGTACAGCTGGTAGCACTGTAGTTTAAGGTCTACAGCCTGCTCTGTACAGCTGGTAGCACTGTAGTTAAGGTCTACAGCCTGCTCTGTATGGCTGTTATCTCCTTAATAGATATGCAAGTATTGACCTAAACTTCAAATTGTTTGGGGTCTTTGCTGATTGCCACTTAGGTTTAAATAAGTTTTCTGCCGTCTTTGTGTCAAGATTATGAAAATGGATTGGACAATGAAATCTCAAGACAATGTAAGACAGTGGTGTGACTTTTTATGAAGGAGGTTGTAGCTATTTCAGCATAGCCAAAGAAAGGTTATGAAATATGGACTTAGTTTCAAACTTAAGTAGAAAAAGGAAGAACTCCCATAAATTTCAAATTTGCAGCAAAAAATGGGATTAGTACAGCAAACTGTAAAGATGTGTTAATATTTGACCCCTGTTTTTTTCTACCTCACAGAAACCACAAACAATGAACCGAGTACAACTGCTGAAGAAACTGCAACAGAGACTGATGCTGGGGGTAAGATGCCAAAATACTCGTGTGATCCCTCATTATAACACTGATCATGGGTTCCATGGTACAGTGCTCCCTCATTATGACACTGATCATGGGTTCCATGGTACAGTGCTTGATTATGGGTTCCAAGGTACAGTGCTCCCTCATTATAACACTGATCATGGGTTCTATGGTACAGTGCTCCCACATTATAACAATGATAACACTGATCATGGGTTCCATGGTACAGTGCTCCCTCATTATAACACTGATCATGGGTTCCATGGTACAGTGCTCCCTCATAACACTGATCATGGGTTCTATGGTACAGTGCTTGATTATGGGTTCCAAGGTACAGTACTCCCTCATTATAACACTGATCATGGGTTCTATGGTACAGTGCTCCCACATTATAACAATGATTATGGGTTCCTTGGTACAGTGATGCCTCATTATAACAGATTATGGGTTCCATGGTACAGTGCTCCCTCATTATAACAATGATTATGGTTTCCTTGGTACAGTGCTCCCTCATTATAACAATGATCATGGGTTCCATGGTACAGTATTCCCTCATAATAACAATGATCATGGGTTCCATGGTGCAGTATTCCCACAGTATAACAATGATCATGGGTTCCATGGTACAGTATTCCCACATTATTACAATGATTATGGGTTCCATGGTACAGTATTCCCACATTATAACAATGATTATGGGTTCCATGGTACAGTATTCCCACATTATAACAATGATTATGGGTTCCATGGTACAGTATTCCCACATTATAACAATGATTATGGGTTCCATGGTACAGTATTCCCACATTATAACAATGATTATGGGTTCCATGGTACAGTATTCCCACATTATAACAATGATTATGGGTTCCATGGTACAGTGTGCCCTCATATTACACTGATTTTAGGTCCTGTAGTACAGTGCTCCCCCATTATATCACTCATTGTGGTTCCATGGTACCATACTCCCTCATTATAACACTGATTATGATTTCCATTGTACAGTGCTCCTTCTTTATAACACAGATTATGGGTTCCATGTTACAGTGCTGCCTCATTATAACACTGGTAATGGATTCCACAGGGCAGACCATCTTCTAGCGAAACTGCATTATAATGAAGAGAAATTTAACATAGAAGTAATTGAAAAATTACTCAGTGGAAACCGTAGAAGCCAGAGAAGCCACAGTGATTTACTGTTATTCACCTTGTGATGATGGGACTTATAAAGAGGGTTGGCAGGGGTTCAGGGTGGCTGCAATACATTAATTGACTCAGTTGTGATCAGGGAAGGGCCACACTATAGCTAGAAGCTGACAGGATATGAAGGCTGTTGAAGGGAAGGATGCCAAACAATATGGCACCACAGGTAGCATGATATATGACAGAAAAAGCCTTCTAGAGGCTAAGTTACTAGTTACTATGACTCCTATTTCACGGAAACGGTACTTACTACCGTGCAGCTAAGTGTCTCTGACATTACTAATGGAAGGGTGCACTTGAGTAATTGACATTTTAAAGAGGCTTCTGCACCACCTCACATACCACATAGCATAATGACCCTGACCTAGCTTGGGGGGGGGGGGAGGGTTGGCAGGGGGCACTGACAAAGGAGGCAGCAAAGTGTGAAATAAATTGAACCATTACAGTACGCCGTATGCACATTAATTTCCTGCCACAAAGCACGGGGTTAACGCCAGGCGATCACGGGGGATGTGCGGGCCACATCACTGTCACAGACAGGGACATATGTTCATTTCTCACAAAATTTTTTTTGTTTTTGTTTTTGTTTTTGTTTTTGTTTTTGAGAAATTTAAGTTCACAAATGCCAAACTGGTATTCATTTAGTACTCCCGGAGCCATATATGAAGAAAAATCTATACACCTTTTGTCTTGTTTGACTTTCCTGCTGAGTGTCCATAACAGAATCCTTGCAAAAATAATACAGTGAAACCTCATTATAATGACACTCTTATTTCCCGGAATTCCCTTAATGACAAAAGCTTGGAGAGACTTAAAGTAAAATTCCTTTATTAATTTACTCAGTTATGTGACATGCTGCAAGTTATAAATGTGACACGTTTTTTAGGGACAAGATTGTGTCATTATATTCAGGTTTCAGTCTCATGATGCACAGGCCACATCATGAAATTTACCTCAGTTGTACATTGATACTATTTCTTGACCTGATTACATTTTGGTGACCTTCACTTCATTTACAAGGTCACAGGACCCATATGTATGCAAAGCAGGACTTATCCTTTTTGTTGACAACAGGTGTTCTTGTTTCCTGATAAATACTGCAACCTCAATTTTTTTTTTTTTTTTTTTAATTGCAGGCAATGACCCAGACAATGTGGCGGGAGATGGATCACCAAGGCCTACACAGCTGAACACACAGGACATACAACGAGGCGCTAAACATGATGGCAGCATACGCCCCCTGGTGGAGGGAAAAACAGAAGTGGATCTTACCAACATCTCTCTCTCCTCAGCACAGGTATCAGAAATTGTCTGATGCATAACAGGTCACTGCCCAGTGCAGGGACGGAGCTAGGCCTTCAACATTTGTAGCCAAATCAGGAAATTAAACCTGACTCTTATATAATTCATGTTAAAATACATTAGCCATTTGCAAATTTCTTCAGCCAAATGAATGAAACATTAGCATTTGGCTAATTGACTAATGGCACCAGCAGTTTCAGCCAGTGGCCCTTGAGGCTGAAATGTCACTTGCCATGTAGTAGATTGCTGAATTACTTCTGACAGTTAATTATTCAAAAGAACAATGAAAGAGAAACCATTTATATGATGTGAAGATTAAATCTGGTACCAGCAAACTTGATGCAGAATTCACAACAAAATGCCCCAAGATTTCTGCATGTAGTGTTGCCTGTGACACAATGTCTGTATCGACGGCAAAAAGAGCGTATGAATTCATTACCAAGTCAGTGTTGTCACAATTAAAATAGCTTGATGAGACATTAGGCTGGTCAATATTAACTCTCATTGTATCCTTGTTTGCATCCTGGCAATGTGGACAATTAAAATTTAAGGTGTTTTAAAGCTTGCATGGGTGTTGTCAAAACAACACTACTCATTATACAGCTTTAAATCTACTTTGAAGTTTGACCACTCTCTGTAAAACCATCGAGATAAACAATTTGTACAATTTCACTACAGGTTCATGAACTGTCGCAGATTTTAAAGGCTGATGATTCGGTTGAGAGTCTTATTCTGAGAAATGGTGGGGTCAGCGATGACGGTGTCCATGCACTGGCCCATGCTCTAAGCCAAACCACAGCAGACCTGAAGGTGAGTTCTAACCATGAACTGACTGCATTCCTGGCCTTGTCCACCACCCACTTGTGTGCAGACAAAAATTAATACCTGCTGCATTACAACTCCAACAGAATTACGCAGATTTTGTTTATTTACCTACAAAATGTTGAAGTGGAGAAGTCAGTTACGCAAAACTTTGTTTACTTTTTCTCTATAATTTTACATCCATTTTTATGTACTGCCTACAATAAAACCTTGTTTAAAAGACCACATAGGATCATCACTGTATGGTTTCATAAAAAAGTGGCCTGTTTAGGGATATATATATATATATATGTATTACCAAATTACTTTTCAATACCTGGTCACCAAAGACAGTTGCTTTCTCAAGTCAGGGATGTCTCCAATGGGGTTCCATAGATTGTGAAGACCAAGGTTTTTCTGGATTTGGTATTTGTATCTTTCGATGACACTATGTTGGTGAAGCTACTGATGACAAAAGATCTCTTGATTTTAACCATTTGCTTGTAAGGGACAGGTCATGTTGATCATGCCGAGTGTACAGTGGTTTCCCTCAGCATTTCCAATGCATCATGAAGATTAGACCAGGTGGACTTGTTAGCAATGTCTGAACTCCCTGTGTGCTTAACGTTGGTCATTAAATATGATGGTTTTTGTTCAAAAGAGATCAACTTTTATTTCATAAATTGTTTTTGTTTTTTAACAGATGCTGAATCTCAACTGCAATGAGATCACATCCAAAGGAGTGGAGTCAATTTGTGAGATCCTGAAGGCTAAAACAGACAATGAGATCCTGCTGTAAGTGTTGAAGCCTTAACATCGTAACAGGACAGACCACCAAAATGGGGTCCAAACATCCTAGAGAAGAGTTGACTTGTCAATTCACTGAGTGCCATCCATGAAACACCATCCAATTTTATAGAACTCCATGATTATCTGGGCTGGTGCTTGGAAATTCACCACCATAGCTAATTTGGGTAAAGCAATGCTACATCTTTCAGTGCCAATGGTGTCTAAAGTGGATGTACTAAAGTGACACTAGTCTGAATTATCATCAGGATCTCAGATTCATATTCCTCATTAAAAGACCTTTCATTAAAGTACCAGCATGCCTCTAATTCCAGAGAAAATAGCTTTTCTCGGCGCGCATTGCGCCCAATGCATGCCGAGAAAAGCTGTTGACTCAGTCCAAAATTTGGCACTTAAAAAGTTAAGTTGAATTCCTTTTATATTCATCAAAGTAACAGATGATTAGTGCACAGCCTTGCTGACTGCTGGAGGAAACTGGTGCTCAGAGGGTTAACATCAAGGTCAAGTAAGAACCTCTTGTTTGTGTAAGAGACCATGTCACGAGTCTTCTTGGTGCCACAAACAGATCTGACCTTAATTTTTGCACAGATTGTGGAATATACATTTTACCTTTACATGAATCTGTAGACCTGAGTAAAGGGAGCTTAATTCTGTGCAGTGATTTAACCATTAAAAGACCATATTAACTCTTTCACTGCCACATTTTGTACTGTGCCAGTAGCTTTACTCTGTGAGCTTTGGGGACAATGCACCCAAAGCATGCTGAAGAAAGCTGTTGACCTGGACCATTATATTGCATGTAATTACATGTATGCTGGTACTTGAATGAATGGTCTTTTTACAGGGAAAATGACTCCAGCATCCTTATTGTAATTCATAGCAGTTTGCGTTCAGTAGTTTGACTTAAGTCACAGTTGGCACTGAAAAATGATGTTAATGGACTGAGTCAATAACTGTCCATGGTCCACCCAGCTCTATGAGGAATGCTGTTGACCATTAGCTTGTTATCCTGGTTGTTTTCCCAGAAATTTAGTTTCAAAATATTTTGAGGAAGGACAATATTTATTAAAATGGGTGGAACAGATGACCTTTGAAATGATCACATGTCCGCTGTCCACTGATTTGACTGGGAAGGTTCTAATCGTTGTGCTGAGTACAGTTTTGTCAAGTCCAATGGGAGTTTTTAATGGAGATAATTTCACCTCAATAAAATTTTAAATGGTCATTTTTCATAAATTTTCAAAAAAACAAAAACAAAAAAACAACAACAACAATTGAATGAATTCTCCATGATGAAGGCAAGTGTGGGAGTGGATATATATGAAACATTCTGAAATAGAGAGATGTACAAGTAAAACAAATCAAGATCCGCCAGTCTGACAATCCAATAAATTTCCTGAGTTCCATGCTTTGATCATTGGTGGCGTAATGCTCATTGCCCAAGATTTTCATTTTGATGTGCTAGATGTTGAAAAACTGAAGTTTATGTTGTTTGGGACAATGTTAAAAGCACATGAACATGGAAACTTTCAGAGCAAAAACAGCATATAATAAGGGTCTTTTTATGGATAGAAAAATTCAAGGGGTTTTAGAAAGTGCAGTGAATCTTCAGAGTAACTTTTGTAGTTGAAGACTAACCACATGGAATTGGACTTTGTCACTGGTGTATTAGACAGAGAGGTCAGAGGGTCTTCTTTTAGGCTTTCTCTCTCAAGAAATGTTAATCACGCAGCAGGATATGAGAGCTATCTGAAGATGGGTGCCATGAATGAGTGTATATCAACTTCAAATTGACATTTATTGTATAATTGGCTCCAGTTATAGATTAATAACATGTTTATTATTTTTCCAGTGTCCATGGCAACCCGTTAGGTAATGAAGGCATTGCAACACTGGTCGACTGCTTGATAGACATTCACAAGTCCGGTGCCAACAGACTTCATGTTCAAGCAGACACTCCACGCAGCACCAGTGAGGAGGAGGAGGTCCCACCAGAAAAAATGGAGCAGATTAATGAGGTTGCAAAAGACATGGTACTGAATATCATAGAGGATGCCCTTCGAACAGGCTCGGAGACTTCGTTACACGAAGCTGAAGCTGCTGCCGCGAAAGATGGACAGCCAGGAAAACCATCCAAACCTGCACCGTCTGGTTTGCGTCTTAAACAGCTTGATTTGGGGGACTGCCAGGTCAGTGACACAGGTGCCGAAGACATCGCAAAGTTGATAGTTGCAGACACACCCATTGAGACTCTGAATCTGACTGGAAATAAAGACATTACCCCTGATGGATGGACAGCTATAGCGGAAGCCATTGCGCTAAACACTCATCTTACAACTGTGTCGCTCGATTACAACAAACTTCGGGATGCTGGGGTGGAGGCCATTGCTGAGGGCCTTACTCGCAATAAGAGTGTCAGGTCACTAGATTTGGAAGGAAATCAGATAACAGAAAAAGGAGGGAAAATCATTTTGTCAGTGGTCACGAGTAATACTACTTTGAAAGACATAACTCTGATGCCTGGGAACTTCATCAATGAGGACACTCGGAGTGAGATTAAAGACTTGATGATGAGTCGAACAGTCAGGATTTAGACTCTGGTTGTTTTACTATGAATTAAGCTACCTTGTGACAAGAATATTGCATAATCTATATTTTTAACCCTTTCCCCCTTAAACTGGCCAAAACAGCTGCTGGTCAAATGATGTCTGCTTCAATGTTTTATACAAATTTTGACAGTAATGAAAGACGATTTTTTTAATGAGAATTGCAGATGAGACCTATCGAGATAACGTGCTTCAGGTCAACAGCAGGGAAAGCTGTTAAGTCAGTCGATTCAAGGGAGACAGGGTTAAATTGATAAAGGCTCAATTATCAGACATTGCAATTGCTCTGCAGCTTAGTGTAGCTCCTGCCATAAAAGTGATGAATTTTCTGTGCATTTAACTGGACTATGATAGGAATAGGGGACATTCAAATTATCTGCAGTGCAGCTTTGGCTCATATCATTACACAAGGAGGTGCTTGTATACATGTATGGCCAGATCCCTGTACCAGATGAGGAAAAATGTGTACCCCTTGCCAAACTAGCAGTGTGGATAAGATTACCCGAGTCCTCATACATGTGATACGGTGTAGGTATTGTTTATTACCCCATTGGTGTCCCATAAGTATGCTTGTGTCACTGTGGCTAATCGTCACTTTTCCCTCATGACCCTACAGTCAGAAATTTTGGTGGGAAATGACTGTGCATGCTGCATATTGCATGTTCCTATTCCTCACCATAAGACAAATTTTCCATTCTGGTACCTACATGCCAAGTTGACTCCTTTCAATGCCTGAGAATTAAGGCACGGGAATTTCATTAGTTTTGTAGGAGTGAGCTGTATTTATTGCTGCACATGTTGTGACGTTTTCATGCAGAGTACGTATGTACTAAAAACATTGGAATATTTAAAGAATGCTAAATTTTTGCTGGATGACTTTTCTGATAATTTTGTTCAGATACATTTTAATTACATGATGTGTCAAGGTGATTTCATGATTTAGACGTGTTTCAAGTTCAGTTTGTATATTATGAATATGTTTTACTTGGGCAGTGCCTCTGATATAGCAGTGGCATTATTGATTCATAAACTGTGTGCTCAGAGCCTCCAAGCTCACCAATGTTAAAAGTGGGAGATCTCCCTCCTGCAGGAAACTGAAATGTGGGAAGGCTCCGCGCATAGCTAGGGGGTCTGGGGACATGGTCCCTCTGGAAAAAATTGAAATTTGTGCCTTCATTTCCTGCATTTAGAACCATTTTAGGAACCATTAGAGACATTTTCTGTCAATGGAAATGATCACTCAACGTGCATATATATAGTTCAACAACATGGTAAAACAGTACAACTTTACAGCCACTGATGGAATAATGCTACTTTTTAAAAAAATTTACAAAAAGTGGGAGGCATTTTATAACTAGACATACCTTCAATGCAAAGAGTTAACTGAAGGGTCTGTCATTATTTGCTCAAATTAGGTCATGGTGACTCCAAAATGTAATCAGTTCATTTTGCCAGGTAAGATAAGCATATGACCAAATTTGTGCAAAATATATGGAGGCATTCTGTAGATATCGTAGTAACGAGAATGTGAACATCCGGATGGACGGAAACCCTGAAAACATAAAGGGTCCCCTCATGCGGCAGACCCTTAAAAAGCGGGAGAGTGGAAGACTTTGTAAAAAAGTCCAAAAAAAAAAAGTGGGACTTGGAGGCTCTGTGTACTGATGAAGAAATAACTCATTGTAATTTTGTTGGAAAAGAAAGAGAAAAAGGAATCATAAGATTTTATTGCTTCAGTGTGAAAAAGTTCAATTAGATGTTGCAGTGCAGAGCATGTGGCTCATCTTGATACTGCTGAAAGTTTTATCTTGTGATATTTGGAAAAAAAAAAAAAAAAAACTTTTGCTCATGGTGCAATTAAACATAAATCTGTGATCTTCATATTTTGTGACAAATGTGCTGAAGTTTGCCTGTATGTCATCGCAATGGCTACATGTAGTCACAAGATGGAACATTTCCTGCTGGCATTAATAAATAATCTCTAAACGTGTTGGAGATGCTAATTTTCGAAGTTTACAGGCATGTTTTGAGTTCCTTCATAGCATGGAACATTAGCGTTACCATGGAAACAAGAAGCATATTATAGATTTATAAAAATATGGACTGCAACAGTTTAATCAACAAGAAAATATTGGAGTTTAATCTGAAGTCTTGCATCAGGTGCTGGTCACGAGTGTTGTAAGCACTAGGGTTAAAATTTTGGTGTGAAATGTGATTGATATTATCTATCTGGCTTATCAGGGGCTAAGTCTGATGAACATTGCAACAAGTTTCATCATATATGTGTATTAGTGTTGTAGTGAACCCATAGGGTCAGTTAAGGAGTGTCTTGGCTGTTAATTATCTGTGATAAGATGTACGGTGTAGACCTTGCACCAAAATCCTTTCAATTTTGTCTTTTGCTTTTCGAAGTTTTGTGTGTAGATCTTGTAGTCTGTTTCAAACTGTGAAACAAATGATAAATATTGACATCATGGAGTAGATTATGGGGTTGGGTTTTTTTTTTTTTCGATAATCAAACTTTGCTTTGAAAATCTTTCAGACCGGGAGGGGGTTGATGGTTTTTACTGTATTTTATTGGTCTGAACTTCATAGCAGTTTGGCCAATCAGATGTGTGTGTAATTTTAAACATTTTTTAACCTATCCCAGTATATAAACATTGTCAGTACTATTTAACTGCTATTTATGTATGGATAGGGACAAGAAAAGAATAATATGTAGAAACTGAATATTGCATACAGTGAAATATGAACATGGGGTATAATAAGAGCACTTTGCATATAGCTGTCACTATTTATGGCTTGAAATTCTTGCAAGGAGAGTTTACTTACAATTTAACTCTTTCAGTGCCAAATTTTGGACTGAGTCAACAACTTTTCTCGGTGCACATTGGGCACATGCCCCCAATGTGCACCTAGGAAAGCTGTTGACCTATGATATTCTGTCTGGAACTACAGGCATGCTGGTACTTGAATGAAAGGTCTTTTACGAGGAATACAAATGTGGGATCCTTATGATAATTCAGACTAGTAGATAGATTTTAGTCACGCTTGGCACTGAAAGAGTTAAATTAAATGCGATTGAGTTAAGTCTTTTGAAGCAGACTTAAAACTTATCACAAGGGTTAAATATTCCACAAGGAGTTTCACGATATCAAAAACAAAACAGCTGAAATATATGAAGACAGGTTTAAATGATAATCATGCACTGAAGCGTATGTTGTCAGTGAGCTGTGATATTCAGTTTATGACAGAATCATTTTGTAAACAGGTGAAGGCACAGGGCGGATTAGCCCTTTCACATAAACCAACAGATTTGTACAACCGACACTTGCCACAAAGATGAAAGGAATAATGTATCGTATATATTTTACTAGAACCCCAACCCCCCAAAATGTAAGTTGAAGTAGCAGTGTGTGTTTTCATATGATAGATGTTTGTGAAAATGTGACAGTTTTTGTTGTGTGTGTTAGACATGCATGTTCCGCTGTGTTTTAAAGTAGAATCATTTTGTAAACAGGTGAAGGCACAGGGCGGATTAGCCCTTTCACATAAACCAACAGATTTGTACAACCGACACTTGCCACAAAGATGAAAGGAATAATGTATCGTATATATTTTACTAGAACCCCAACCCCCCAAAATGTAAGTTGAAGTAGCAGTGTGTGTTTTCATATGATAGATGTTTGTGAAAATGTGACAGTTTTTGTTGTGTGTGTTAGACATGCATGTTCCGCTGTGTTTTAAAGTAGAAATGTACGGAGACTAAAATGTCATCAAGTTGACATTGAATAATACATACATCTATTAAGATACAAAACGTGACAGTACTTGTCAGAGATTACATGGAGCACGCATATGGGATCCATTAAATTCATAAAGTTATGAACATAACCCTCATTTCTCAGATCTAGTGATCATGATCTAGCAATGCTTTGATTAAGTATTTTTGTCAAATGAGATGATAAGATGGGTTTACATTTGTTTGGTGAAGTACTTTATCCACATGACAGTAATACTTATGTCTGAGTGATTTGTGGCTTTCTATAATTATATACCTACACGCATAAATGCAATTATGGCAACAAAGTGACATATCACATTGCAATACAGGACATTCACATTAGCTGCAGTACAGCATTGGTCCACATCACTTCACAGCGAAGTAGCCACATTTGTACTGACAGATCCCAGTATCAAACATGGCCACACATTTTTCTCTTGCCAATCAAGCAGCTTGGATAAAACTTACTGCTTAACTCATTCCACCCTGATAGAAGACTGAGTCAACAGCTTTCCTTGGCACGCTCTGGGCGCATTGCGCCCAGAGCGCGCCAAGGAAAGCTGTTGACCATGGGCATATAATTTGGAATGATCTTCCATGCAAGTTTCATCCAAAATATTGAAAAATAATCCCTAAATTAGTAAAATACAATTAGCAGACGACATTTAGATATTAGCGGGAAAAAGCGTCATCAGGGTGGAATGAGTTAAAAAGTCATAATTGTGTTCTTCAAACATGAACTGCTTGACATAGGAAGAAGTTGTCACACTTTTTAAATTAGTATTCTTTATTTCCACACCAGTTTATAAAGCCCTTAGCTTTCCATTAGTATGCCCCAATTTTGATGGCTGCTTGTCATGGTTGTCTTCTGACACGGACAGAGATTTCGGCAAGTGCCATATTGGATTCATGCATTTTGTATGTACTTTAATTCTGGAAAGTGGCATCTTCAGACAGAACAACTCTAAACAAAAAATGTATTGTGGGCCTTTCTGACATTTTACTCCAATATTACACGTATAAAGCATAAAGGGATTTTAATGACAGCCTCACCCAATGGCAACTGGTAACCAGCAGACAGCTGAGATCAAGTGTACATGTCAGAGGCATGCCGTTGATCAGCCCAAATAACGTACCTAGATTAGTGATACAACATCCAGTCACTTTTCACTGTAATGGCAAAGTAGTAGCCTGCGTAAGACTTTCTCTGTTTTCACCCTTACAACAATATGGTGGCATGCCTAGCATCAAGTCACTTTTCCCCGAAGTAACAGTATGGTAGCGTGGTTAACTCTTTCAGTGCCCAATTTTGGACTGAGTCAACAGCTTTTCTCTTTGGAACTATAGGCATGCTGCTACTTGAGTGAAAGATCTTTTTATGAAGTATGCGAATCTGGATTCTTATGATAATTCAGACTAGTTTGACGTAAGTAGATCGAATTAAGTCGCACTTGGCACTGAAAGAGTTAAGACTCTCTCATTTCTCTGTAACAGCAATATACAAGCATGCTAACAAGTATGTATTTTTGTGGTCTATGGGAGGAAAAAACAAGCATGCACACACATATGTATGTATTGCTGCACTGAATTCTTGTTCATCCATTTGTATAATGAATGAAAAGTCACTTTGGACACCTGGAACCAAATAAAAACAAAATTCCTTTGTAGCATTTTTCCCTTCATGGTAAGTTCAAAAGGACACTGGTTTCATGTAGTAAAGGTACTTGTGTTTTGCTTTTGATTTGACAAGTGGACATAAGAATTTGCTCCTTTTGTTTAGGCTACTATGTTGATACCAGCAAAATTGATATTTTGTAACAGCTGAACTATGTGACTGCATTTTTATTACATAGACTTGTAACTGAGGTGGTATTAGGTATGATTGATGTATTGTGGTCAATTTACAGCTTACAATGGGTCAAGACAATATTAAATGTCATAAAAAAAATCAAGGTTTGCAAAAAGTCTAAAACAGGATGTACTTTACAGAAAATTCTGCAGGCAAAAATATTTGACATGACCAAACAGATTCTATTGTTAATGATAATGGTATGACAGGAATCCATTGTATTTGCATGGCCTCTAGTGGAACTGTATTATGCATTTAGTCCAGAAGTCTTCTATAAGATCATGGCTGGTAAGTACACACACTTGGCATTTGATAAGTGATGAATACCTTTTAGTTAAAGAATAAATAGACATGCTTTGTTGATGTTATAATGTCCAAACCTAGCTCTTCCAAAACCATATTTGGGGAGTTAAAATTTGCACACAGTGGGCTGCATGCAATTAAACTGTCATGAATGGAATAGTGCTGACCTCTTAAGGGAGGATTCATTAATTTGCAAGGAGCACATAGAGTACTGTATTTTAGTAGTCCCTTCCTCCCCCCCCCCCCCCCCCCCCCAGAAAGAGCACTTTCCAAAAGGTGACTCCCATTTCAGTTGACAATGGGAGAATAAGACTCTGGAGAATCCATGCCTGGGTTTGTATCTCAGGTAGATGTGCTTAAAGATTTTTTTGCCTCACAAAATAAATATTTCCTTTAGATTTTATTTTTTCAGTTCCCATTGATAAGTACAACCCGGTTAATTGATTTGTCATTATTCTACTGTAATGTTAAAAATCCTGCATCACCATTTACCCATTTAACTAGTATATAGTCTATACAGTGGTCCCCTTCTTATAAGGCCACCCCAAATGCAGCCAAAAATGGCCTTATAAGAGGCGTGGACTTTTTTTGAGGGGGAGAATATAATGAAAATGCCATGCTTTCTGCACAAGAAGGCTGGCCTTTCAAGAGGGCTGGCCTCTGGTGAGAGGGGCCTTTTAAGAGGGGGACCACTGCATATGCTTGTGAAAAATGTTAAAATGAACACTCCCTCAATGACCAACTTTAAGCTTGAACTTGCACACTTGAGAGGTACACTGGCAATGCATATACATTTTTTTCACTTCTCGCCAATGAATGTGGAGCAATTTCACTGATTTTCTGCTAGAAGGAGAACATACACTTTCTTTCATCGTCAAGAAATGGTTGCATGTTTGAAGATAGCATATGAAGTAGGTGTGCAATGCTGTGGGCTGCAAGGCCTGGGAGTGGAGAACTATCGGATTTTTAATTCTATATGACAGAAGCATCTTTTAATACAGTTTAGTTCCAGGGTCTTGACAGTTTGGTACACTAAAACAGTTGGTACCACCACCATAACAGTTTGGTACCACCATCATTAAAGTTTGATACCATTTTTTTTTTACAATTTGGGGCCATCATTACAGTTTTGTACCACAATGATTACAGATTGGTTCCACCATTACAGTTTGGCACTGGTAGTTCCTGCAAAGTCAAAGTAACCACAAATTATATATATCTGTGATAAAAGTTTTTAAGACATGTTACCACTTCATATATTTTGATAATCTCGGTACTAGATTTAAAACTTCAGATTCTTCTCATATAATGATGTATTTTATTTTTTATGAAGTTTTATGGAGTTCACTCAATGAGGTCTGTATCAGCACTGTGTAACCGCAATGAAAATAATTAGTGGAAATAAATGAATGTTTTCATCAGACTTCATAGAGTTTGCATGATACACAAGTAACTATGGTTACAAGATCAATATGATCAACGTAGTACATGCAGGTGGTGCACTCGATGTAATTTCTTTCAATTTAGATGCATAATAAAGCTTTATGCTTGAAAGAGTTTCTTATCTTTACTGATACATGTCTATTTTTTCTGTGGCATGTGAGCATACTCGCTGTTTGCTACTGTGTTCTACCATTCAGATCATATCAAGCTAAATAACCGAGGTATTAAACAGACTAAGCTTGAGGACAGGAGGTGCACCAAAAACATTTCTTTGCTTCTGGTATTTAACTTTTTAAATACCAAATTTTGAACAGAGTCAACAGCTTTTTTTGGGACACATTGGGTGCATTGCGCCCAATGCACACCCAGAAAAGCTTTTGACCTGGGGTATTTTCTCTGGAACTATAGTCATGCTGGTACTAGAATGAAAGGTCTTTTTACAACGTATACAAATCTGGGATCCTAATGATAATTTAGACTAGTTTGATGTAAGTGGATCGACTTTAGACATGATTGGCACTGAAAGAGTTAACAATGCTGTTACATTGGAACATCATACAAACCTTTCCAAGTATATTTTGAGCTGACTTGTCCGTCAGCTTATTATGCTGTGGTTCCTCATCTGATTTATGTCCTTCCATCATCCACAATTGACATTTTCCACATCTCCAAAAATAGTTGGATATTAGCCCATGGTTGATTCTGTATTCTATCCTGTATTTTTCTCCTAAGGGCCTGTATCATTAGGAATGATGCGGCCCACCGGAGGACACAGGCCCGAGGGAGAAAAATTATAGGATCGCATGCAGAGTAAACCATCGGATGATATTTGTTTCATAAAATTAAGGGTTAAATACCCATTGCTAGAGTAACAAATTTGGGCACTGTGATTGGTTCAAGAGGAGGGAGTGTATGGGGGGGGGGATGGTAACACCCAAGGCATGTGATTGGATGAGGCGTCGCATGCACCCTACATTTTCTTCTGTGTGTATTGGCAACTACATGTATGTCACCAGGCTGGAAATCTGGTGTCGCAATTTTAGACACTAAGTGTAGGATACTTATAATCGGTCGATTCATCACAAATGCAAAGAATATTAAATACACTACAGAGATTTTAAAATTCTCTACAGAGAGTTTTAATTCTGCACAGAGAGTTTTAAATAGACTTTAATTAGAATGTAGTGTATTTATGAATGAAATGAACTGCGGTGAGTTTTAAATATAAGTGCAACTACAAATGCACTCGCTAATTTCAGTTGAATTGAGTAAATCAAAGTCTCATACCTGGCATATTTTCTAAAAAAATCAAACTTGAAATTGCAAAAATAGTCCTCATTATGACAAAAATGTGCAAACACCTTTACAATTTATGGACCAAAACATGTTTTACCTACAATTTCTGAAGTTTTCAAACATGTTAAAAGCAAACAATTTTCAATCAATCGCACGACTATTTTCAAACACATTAATTGTTTTTATTCCGTGTTAGGCTCTCGCAGTTTTATATTGTATAATAATCAATATGGATTCCAAAATGATCATTCTACTGAATGGAAACTTTCACTGTGTATATTTTTTGACCTATCAAACGCATTTGACATGCTTGATGACGGCATATTATTCATTACTAAAACTTAATTTGGAGTAAAGGGTGTGCCATTATAGCTATTTGAAAGTTATGTTGGTAATTGCAAACAATATGTTGAATACGATGATGTAACATCTGATACTCTATAGATAACTATGGGGGTATCACAAGGCTCAAGTTAGGACTTTTACTTCTTATAATTGCTGTGGCCGGGTACTGTGCCTGCAAACAAGAATCTCTTATGCTCAGCTACATGTTTTACCTTGGATAAATGCTATGCCCAGAACATTTCTACTTCTCGCAGTGGACTTGAAAGGCATAGTTCTCCAAGTAAAGTGCAAGAAACACAAAGGTGTGGTGTCGTGGAGAGCTTGAAGGGCCACGTCTTGTCACTGCCATTTCTGGCATCTGAGTCCTCATGCCTTGTGGTCCAAGTCATGACGTTGATTGGAGATGTCAGAGATGTCGGGATATCCAGATTGATGACACATGGTCCACACCACATTCCTCCCTGTTTTATTGGGGACCCTCCACATGCATGATTAGGGTTGTTTTCACAGCTTACTTAGCTGAGCTGGAGGGGGGGGGGGGTAGAACTGTAAATTGCTCTAATTTTGCTGTAGTCTTACTTTCGCTTATTTAGCCAATGGTACAAAACCGTGAAAATAAAAACACAGTAAAATAGCATTTTAACATTGTATGAATAGGAATTATGTCCAAAACAGTGAAATCAAAACCACAATGAAATGTCAGAAATATATAATAACAGTGAAAATTTATACAAGTGAAAATAAAGCAATTTACAGTATTACAGACTTCATGATAAATGGTACAGGACTGTGAGAATTTTAACAGGACAGTTGGCTTCTGTCTAGATATGTCGATTGTTATATTTTGGTTAAGTTATTTATACATGTAATTAAATGTTAGCTCCTACATTTACAGCTTAGCTTTTGATCATTTATCATGTACATGCATGTTGATAATCATGTGTATATCAGAGGCATGCCTGTTAATAGGTCATGCAACATTGCCCCACATTTTATACACGTATCACTGATTTATCAGTTAAAGGTCCGAACCATCAGTGAAATTTTAACACTAATCAGATATGATGTTCAGATCAGATGTAGCGATCTGATCATTAAAGTGAAGTTTTAACACTAATAGGATATAATGATCTAATCAGCAAAGACATTTACAGTAAATGGACTGAGTCCAATAAGTAATACATACATAGACTAATCAGACAGGGGTCCAAACAATCGTATTTTCGAGCCTTTTGGCAAAAATTACAGTATGTAGAATCTAATCGAAATGACCCGGGTGAGTTCACAGACTGTGGATAGTGGAAGGTTTTTAGCTTTGGCAATGGTCCTAGCTGCTTCCAAAACTATCTCAGTGTTAGAAAAAGTAGCCCTATTCTTCATGTGAGGTCAAATCAAGCAGGGTGCACCTGTTTTTAAAACCAGCTTCTCCAAGGGAATCTGATGCAGAGAGGTGAATGTCAGCTCTTCTCTGCCAACTTTTGCGGCTACGCCAAATAAGACTGATGGAAACCCATCCATCCATGACTAAAATCTATGGAATTTCCACTGAAACAGTGGACATAGGATGTTGTCGACAGCGGGTCCTCTGAAGAATTTCAATACAGTGATGAGTTGCGTCATGTCCATTTGCGATGTCCCATACATGTCAGACCACAGGGAGATATTTTACAGCTAGAAACAGGAGTAACTCCAATGCCGGTTGTTGTACGTGTTTCACACCTGGTGGCATATTTGGGTCTGAAAAATCCACACCCACTTCCCCTAAAGAGACAGCTTTTGGACTGATGAGCAGCTTCTCTACTCCCCCCAAATAGTGTTCCTCCCACAAACCTTGGATGTACACCAATACTGAAAAACACCCTCTCGTCCACATCAATCTTTTTAAGCTCATATACTGCTTCCACCTATTATTGATGACGTACTGCAAGGCATGGTCTTCAGGGCTGCTTGCCAACTGCTCTTAAACAGACTGAAGGTCCGTACAGGAAAAGTGATCAAGCCCTGAGCTGACAGTGAGCGTCAACCTGTGGCATCTATTTGGGTTGCTAAAATGGACTTTCTTGGCTTAGTTACCCAAGTAACATTACTTGCGTTCACTGTGGAATCAGCTTGCGGGAGAGTGGTGTACTTTGACAAAATCAGCAGGGCATTGGAATAACTCTCGAAAATGTCCTACAAACCATCATTTTCCTCCTGGTCATATGCAATTGTGGTGTCGAGTTCAGGTAGTTCATGTCTAATTCGCCTCAACCAAACAGGAATGAACCTGTCTTTACAAGGTTTCAACCTGTCATGGTGACACACCCACTCTGTTCTCTTACCTTTGACCTTGTAGAATACAAGACGAAGAACTCTGATGATCAGAAATGGCCCACTCCAAACTTTACTTAACTTTTTGAAATGACCTGGTTTACTTGCAGATTCAAGTTTATACACAAGATCACCTATCTGATAACTTTGGCTACAAAACTTCAGATCATATGTCTTCCTTTGAAGAGTTTGTGCAACCTTGAGATGTTCCCTTGCCACTTCATGGACTTTTCTCAAAATCTCCTGCAGTTGTTTTACATATCCTGGTGGGTCCTGGATATCTTTTGATCAAATTGTCTGAACATGTGATCCCTGGGACTCCAAGCCTCTCTACCTAACATCATAAAATTAGCTGTATACCCAGTTCTGTGGTTGGGCACAGACCGTACTACAGCCGCCAGCTGGAAGATACTTGTCCCAGTCTTTAGCTGCACCCTTAACACACCATGGCATCATTTGCAGAAGAAGACGATTGTATCATCCAACCTGACCACTAGCTTAAGGATGATGTGGTGTGCTCCTGGTTTTTGTGATTTCTAATAAATCACAAATTGTATGGATTAACTTTACATCCACGTTCTGTCCCTGATCACTATGGGTATACAAAGGGCATCCTAGTTTAGCGATAAACTCATTGAATCGTGTCTACTATGATATCAGCTGTTTGATTGAAAGTGCATAACATTCAAACTATTTTCGTGAATTGATCCACAATCATAAGCATGTACACGTTGCCTATGTTACTGGGAGTAAAGGAACCTAAGATATATATATATATATATATATATATATATATATATATATATATATATGTATATATATACATAATATATATACGTATGTATATATATATGTATATATATACATAATATATATATACATATACATGTATATATATATACATATACATATATATATATATATATATATATATATATATATATATATATATATATATATATATATATATATATATATATATATATGAATCCTTTCCATTGCAGCACCAGCATGGTATTTTCCTAATCCAGCTAGCTCTTGGCCACATTCTTTGCTTCTTATGGAGACTACATGTGGAGCAAGACGCCACATAGTTCTTTCTTGTAGTGTGTGGCCAAATTGTGCCAAAAGAACCCTTTCTTTAGCAAGTCAATTTTTTTGTCTGTCCAAGATGACCAGCAATTAGCCAGACATTATGGCACTGCCGCAACACTCTGTTTCTCAGAGACTTTGGCACCACCAAACACTTCCTACGAATTATATCCTCCCAACAATAGTATAGGATTCTATTCTCCAACAGCAGCTGAGACTTACAGAGCCAGAGATGTTTTGTCCCAGGAATTTGAAGTTGTAGTACATCTGTAGCTGGATTTTCACCACTTTACAAACAGGTAAGCAAAGGTTTCAAATCTGGATCTTTCTCTTGCTGATCACATAGTCTTCTACAGTCCTTAACCAGTCAGTTTCCAAGCTTTGACCTCGATCCACAGCTTATGAGCTATCCTCCAATTGTGAACTGCTCTGAGTGATCATTCTGATAGCTAAAAGAACAATGCAATCAAAATCTTCCTGAAACCTACTCTATTAATTATAAGCCCTAGTACAAAAACTAACCCACCACAAGGGAGTTGTTCAAGGTCAATTCAGGCCCTATGGCAATCACAGCCTTCTATTTCATCCGGAATTCTCAAAAAGGAGTCCACATTTTGGTGAAGTTTTCCTTTTCTGTGAACAATGTCTATATGGTATAAGAGTCAGAATCTAGAACATATATGCCTTCACTTCTTGGATAAGAAGGCACTGGAGCAGTAACTGAAGCTTCTTTGAATTTATGAAAAGCATCCTCATGTTGTTCCCAAACAAACTTGTTTTTGGGATCTTTCTGCAAAATTTTAGTATGCTCACTGTGATAGTTTACCATCCCAAGGAAAGATTCAACATCCTTCATACAGTGAGGCTCTGGCCATTTTACTACTCAATTCACCTTTTCACGATCAATTCTAATTCCGTCTGGAGACACCAGCTTTCCTCAAAATTTGAGCTCTGTTTTGAAAAATACACGCTTGGATGGTTTCAACTTAATCTGTAGTTCTCCAGTACCGACCTGAGATTTTTAAAGTGGTCCATGCATATGACGATAATGTGCTCTTGTCTGTGGCCTCCCTGCTGACAGTGGTAAGCATAAGTGCTTACCAGTTGCCCTTGGACCCAGTTGGTTATGGGTAGTTTGGTCAGGGTTTTGTTCTCCTCCTTTAGAGGGCAAATAACTTGGCCAAGGAGCAACAGCAGAAGCCTCTGGATGAGGCTTTGCTGCGGTCACCATGGAGTCATCTTCTGTCCGTCAGCACGCTGCAGCAACAAGCTGCAGAAGAAGCTGATGAAGAGGGTTGGCCAGCCATTGAAGTTGGGCTCTTTTGGTACCAACAGTGGACAGAAGCCAACATTAAGGGCACATGCCAGTAGTCTGATGTCTCTGCGGGCCCACTCATCTACAATCATTTTCGGCCTCCTTGGCTAGGATCGCTCAACAGCTATATGGTGTTGTCCCCTGACCTCTGGAATTGTATTACAGACAATGTTTTTGTTAGAAACATTGTTCGGCTCAATAACTTGTTGGACTTTGCTGCTGGCAATTCTTTCTCCCCTCTCAAGAGTTCCCTTTTCTTTCCCACTTCATGTGGAGATGGACTGGGAACTCATGTGCAAGGCCTGTCAAAAGCTTGTGGACAAACATGCCATCAAGCCTCTGTTGGGTGATGGGTCCTCAAGTTTTTACAGTCATCTCTCTTTGGTGCCTAGAGGAGATGGCGGGCAAAGACAGGTAATTGATTTGTTGTGTCTCAACTCTTATCTTGTAGTGCAGCACTTCAAGATGGAGATCCTGGCCACGATCATAGTGGCAATGTTACAGGGCAATTGGGCACCCTCAACAGACCTGAAAGATGAATATTTTCACATTTCCATGGCCAGGCAGTCTTCGAAACTTCTGCACTTAGTCATCAATGGCAGAGTTTATCTGTTCTGTGCTTGTCAATTTTGGCCTAGTACTGGCAACACTCATCTTTACCCAGGTCATCAGAAAGGTGGCATGGTTTGTGCACCAGTAAGGGATCTGGTTGCACATTTATCTGGACGATTGGGTCCTGTGGTCTCAGGGCAAGGGCCTCCTTCTCCAGGATATGCAGTTTGTGTTAGATCTGTGTGAGAAGTGATCCTTAATTGTGAATATCCCATTGTCCAGCCTGACTTTTGTGAGGGAGATCGTGTTTCTGAGGATTTAATTACTGACAGTTCCTTTCATCTGTCAGCCTTCAGAGGATACCTCTTGAAACAGTTCAGGAGGACATCTGCTTTGATAGTGCATCAGGGGATGCATCTAATTGGGACATTGATGTCCATGGACTATCAGGTCCCTCTGGGGAGGCTTCATTGTTGGCCTATCCAGCTCAGCTTCCAAGATCACTGGGATTGAAAAAGCCTTCTGTTGTCTCAGCCTCTTGTTATCCAGCTATTGATTGGCTGATTCTGAGTTGGTGGTCTTGCTAAGCGAATGTGATGCTAGGGCAGCCCCTGGTACTGCTCAATGGCAAATTGACTTTTCACTGATGCTTCCCTGCTGGGCTTGGGACCACATTTGAACTCTGTGTCAGCCTCAGATGAGTGTAGGCAGTTTGCCATCAATTGGCTAGAACTGGAGGTGATTCACTGCACCCTTATCCAGTTTCTGTCACTGCTGGAGAACAAGCACATCCTGGTGATGTGCAACATTCTTAAAGGGGTACATCAACAAACAAGGAAGCACTAGGGGTTGAAATGGTCGTGCTCTCTGGCAAGTTAATCCTGCTCTGGTGCCATTGGAACATTTCAGGTTGTTTGAATGTCAAGGCAGACCTGCTCACATGCTGATCACATGCTGATCACATGCTGATCACAAGTGATTCAGACAAAATGGTCTCTGAACTACACAGTTGTGGAAGCAATCTGGGCTTTTTGGGGTCAACCCCACATCGATCTTTTCATCACCAGGGACAATTGCAGGATCAACATCTTTATGTCCCCATTTCCTGACAAGTTGGCA